>JANAVB010014398.1:5302762-5687762 GCA_029216955.1 Iris pallida | reverse complement strand
ATCGCATTAAAATCTCCTCCTACTGCCCAAGGGTAATCATATAGAGTCCGTAGATGTAATAGTCTATCCCACAAAACCCGAAGAGGAGAAAACTAGGATTTAGCTAATGTGAAATAGAGTTTGTGGGTAGGCTCCTAAGTTAGAATCGGGGTTGCGTTTGAAGTGGGGAGAATGGTATCTCATGATACCATTGAGTATCCTACGATACTCAAGATAATGGGTAATTGAATAATATGGACCGTAAGATGGACTGGATGTCCACATTACCTAAAAAAACTTGGTAAGTAATGTTAGTATAGGCTAGTATCCTACTACCCTTGGAAGCCGGGAGTGAAATTTCCAAGGGAAAGCCACTTGGCTTTAGTGTTAGAGTGGTAAAGGGTAAATATATATAAAGGATAAACGGGTAAATTCAATATACGGGATACGTGTAGTCGGTTTGACTTGAAACTTAGACGTCTTGATAGGTACACCCTACAAATGTCATATTTGAACCAATTTCGGCTCGGTTGAGCCAGAGTTGACATTTTACCCAAAATTTAACAATGAGTCAACCCTTTGTCTAAAATGGACCAAATCCAAACTAGAGTTGACCAGTTGACTAAAAGTCAACTGTTGGTCAACACTTGACCAGTTTGACCTAGGGTTGGCCTAGAGTTGATCAGAGTTGACCAGGGTTGACTTACAGTTGACTAAAAGTCAACTGTAAGTCAACTTTTGACCCTGTTTGACTTGCTTTGACTTATTTTGACTTTCTATGACTAGTATGACCTAGAGTTGACTTAGTTTGACTTAGATTGACTTCACATGACTTAGTTTGACTTAGATTGACTTGACATGATTTAATGTGACTCAGTGTGACCTAGTTTGACCTAGATTCATATCATTCATTAGAAATCATTCATAACTTTGTTAGACCTAAATTAACATGCAATATCTCATCTTTAGGTCTCTGATTACCACTCTAAGCATTGATATACCCTACAGCTCAGGACAGCAGGCGAGTACATTCACTGATAGTTTTTATTGTCTTGATATCTGCTATATCCGATTCAGTTGTAGTGTCTTACTCGATTTCCAGTCACGATAGTTCACGGACTAGTATACATTGGATCATGACATGAGATATTGTTCCTAGATTTTCTTGGTATATTGGTACATTTCCTGTCTTGTTCCCTGTACTAGTATAGACACCGATTTCTAAGGGGACTTGCTACCCTCTTATGGAATCACGTGCCATGACGTGTCATGTCCAGATCCATTGTACTATTCGGGAATAGGAAATTATTAGGGGCTATATGATCCAAGCCATCATGTCACTATATTCTTGTGCTCGCGTCACTCTCCCCTCATGTAGGGTGTAGCGAGATCCTATTTTTCTTGTGCTTGCTATCCAGGTTGGCCGACATGACCCTTTCCAGATTTTCTTATGATTGTCGGGCCAAGCGGATAGCCTGTCCTGTAACATTTTCTAAAGCCGATCACATAACGCTCTAACAATTCAAGGCACATTTTATATTTACTTTATCTTATATCCTGCTATGTTCTACATTTAGTACTTTCTTACCATGCTATGATATTCAGTCACTCACATGTTCTACATGCCTTTATGTTGTACCTTGATTGGAGACTAAGTTTTCTCGGGAGAAGGGTTACAACTTCGGTCCTTGTTTGGTTTAAGGATTGTAACTCAGCTTCCGAACGGTTCCCAAGTCTTCCTATATCTTTATCTTGTATTTCATTATACTGTCTCTTATAAAATTTGTCAATTCATATGGAACTGTTATTAGTGCTTGTACTTGCTTATTTTCCTGACAGGATACCGTTGATATATTACAGATGATTCTAAGACAGACTGCTCGACCTATTATAGGCTCGAGTTAGATGGATTAGTCCAGGACCGTGGCCTGATAGTAGAGCCACTAGACTTTGCACTCCCAGAGTAGTGTAGCTTAGTTGGGTTTGCCTGGACTGAGATCCAGCTAGTACTATCAGACTGTAGCTTTCTATATTATATTTTGTGACCCTGTAATATTGTGTATATATCTGGACTTGTGTTGAATCTTGAACTTATTTCCTGTTTTCATCTATCATATTTTCCTTCTGTGCTATCAACCTTAGTTTTATCTTGTGATTGAGACTGTATTGCTATGTCACCTCCACTCGGAGTGTATATACTGTAAGGGTACCTTTATACTGTTATTCGCAGTATTTACAGACGTTATATACAGCGTTCTACCGCCTATACTGCGGCGTAGGCTAGACGTACCCACGTGCTCATGCCCCTGATAAGGGTGCGGGTCGTGACACATTTTTCTGGTGGCCCATGCAGGTCTCCGAGTTAGAGTCGCAACAAGTACAATTTTTCGTAGTGGTGCTCGACTTAGAGTGCTGCTACGAGTCTGCTATTAGAAATTTGGTCCTAGTTATTACTACTAGAATTTCTCAATCACACCTAGGAAAATTTTCGATCTTTTGATTATCATGATGACTCTCCATGTATTAAATTAACTGCCCTTCTTTGATAATATCTTCTCATGTGCCCTATTGATCTCTTGTTTCAATTCGTCTCCACGATGACGAAGATGCACCCGCAGGCCACTCGATCGAGTAGCTTGCACGAGAGATCCGACCAGGCTGAGGAGGAAGTTCAGAAGAT
Organism: Iris pallida; assembly: GCA_029216955.1. Classification (NCBI taxonomy): domain Eukaryota; kingdom Viridiplantae; phylum Streptophyta; class Magnoliopsida; order Asparagales; family Iridaceae; genus Iris; species Iris pallida. Next base: position 5,685,103 of record JANAVB010014398.1, on the reverse strand, counting down.
TTCCTCCAATGTTTCTACTATCCCGGAGGCCGTGGCAGTTGCGCAGGAAGGTCTACCACCTCCATCCCAGAGGGTTTCGGTCGTCGTTCCAGAGATGCTACTGCCAGCACCTCCGTTACCGACGATTACCCACCATATGTTCTTTCTCCTTCAGCAGATGATGGAGACTCAGAGAGCCCAGGCAGAGGCATCGCAATGCCAAACGGAGGCATCACACTGCCAGACTGAGATGCTGAGGCAGAGCATGAAGTACTCGTATCAGCTTGAACTGGCAGCCGTGTAGAGAGTGGCAACGGGTACGGTGCAGGGCCCTACCAGCCAGCATTCGTACCAGCAGCAGTCTAGGCCAGGGACAATATTAGATTTTGGGAAGATGAGCTCCAGGGACTTCACGGGCATGGAGGGCATCCTTTATGCAGATGATTGGCTAGAGGACGTGCAGTGGAGTATGGAGCTGGCAGAGCTTCCGAGAGGACTTTGGGTTTTAGCCACAGCTAGCCGATTCTTCGACATCGCACTGACATGGTACCGCATGGATTCTCGTACGTCGATGAGAGGGCTGTCATGGAAGAACTTTCGGAGGCTCTTCAAAGAGAAGTTCTTCCCGGACGTAGCTCTCACAGCATTGGAGGGCCAGTTTATGGGTCTAGTGTAGGGGAACTCGTCGGTGAACGAGTATGCAGCAGAGTTCTTTCGCCTTAGCAGGTTCGCTTCCGATCTGATCCAGGATGAGGGGCAGAAGGCTCGTAAGTTTCATAGGGAACTTATTCATGCAGTGCATACCCGTACCTCGGGTCGCCGTGATGCGATGTTCGATCAGATATTGATGGGCGTGCAGATTGTAGAGGAGGACTTCGGCCTCAAGCCGAAGAGGAGCGGTGATACCATGGGGTGATTTCCAGTATGGGATCGGCCAAGCGCCCCCACTTTCAGCATCAGCAGAGGCTATTTCAGCAGCAGCCTCTGTTACAGATTCAGCAGGCACCAGCGCGTGCCCAGCAACACCAGGGACAGGGCCAGAGACAGGCTACTTCGTGCGGCTTCTGCGTGAAGCCGGGGCACACTAGAGAGGCCTGTAGGAAGAGGTTGGGCGTCTGTCTATACTGTGGGGTGCCCAATCACCAGCTGAAGGATTGCCGCTTTCGTGGAGTCCGAGGAGGCCAGGACAGAGTGCAGCAGGCTAGAGGACCAACAGTTCAGCAGAGAGGTCCTCCACTTTAGACCCAGCAGCAGTGCTTTGTACAGCACCAGAAGGGAGCACCTGTGGGCAGGGTGTTCGCCTTAACAGCATAGGAGGAGGTAGAGCCAGTGGGTGATGTTGTGGCAGGTCATGTTCTCCTTGATTCTTTCCCTGCTTTTGTCTTGTTTGATTCTGGTGCCACTCATAGTTTTGTGTCTGTTTCTTTTGCTCTGAAACACAACATTATTGCTGAGTATATGGGTAGGACTTTTCAGATTATGACCGGGGGAGGCATTATCCTGGTTAATAATATTTGCAAGGGGTAGAGAGTTACCCTGGAAGGCCGGGACTTGAGTGTGTGTCTGCTCGTAATGCTCCTTCCGAGGTACGATATGGTACTCGGTATGGATTGGTTGAGCATGCACCATACTAGTATAGATTATAGAGGAGGCAGAGTTCTTTTTAGACCGTCGGGAGAGCCAGAGATCGAGTTTGCTCGAGGAGCAGCGGAGCCGGAGGCTGGCTTCTGTAGAGCTTTGTTGGCAGGAGGACTTGCCACATCCGTTGATAGCTGAGTTCTCGGATGTCTTTCCTGAGGAGTTACCGGGGATGCCGCCAGACAGGGATATTGAGTTCTCTATTGACTTGGTGCCGGGTGCCGAGCCTATTTTACAGCACGTCTATAGGGTCAACAACAGCAAGTTGATAGATCTGAAGAAGCAAGGCGACGAGCTGCAGGACAAAGGGTTTATCAGATCCAGTTCTTCGTCGTGGGGAGCACCAGTCCTGTTTGTGCCGAAGAAGGATGGTACGACCTGCATGTGTATTGATTACCAAGCGCTCAACAACCTCACTATCAAGAATAGATACTCTTTGCAGAAGATCGATGATTTGTTCGATCAGCTGAGTGGGGCGAAGGTATTTTCGAAGATAGACTTGAGGTCCGGGTATCACCAGCTGAAGGTGAGGCGGGATGACATTCCGAAGACTGCATTTCGGACTCGGTACGGCCAATACGAGTTTACAGTGATGCCATTTGGGTTGACCAATGCTCCAGCGGTGTTCATGAACTTGATGAACAAGGTATTACATCAGTACCTTGACAAGTTCATGGTGGTCTTCGTAGATGATATCTTGATCTATTCGAAGATGCAGGAGGAGCATGAGGAGCATTTGAGAGTTGTGTTAGAGACTCTGAGGAGGGTGCAACTCCACAGAAAGCTTTCGAAGTACGAGTTCTTCTTGGACCAGGTTGAGTTATTAGGTCATGTTGTGATCGAGCACGGGATCTCAGTAGACCAGAAGAAGATTTCAGCAGTTGAGTCTTGGTCTACGCCTAGTTCAGTCGTCGAGGTTCGGAGCTTTCTGGGTTTGGCTGGCTATTATCGGAAGTTCGTCCAGGACTTCTCGCAGATTGCAGAGCCGATGACTAGACACACCAGGAAGGACATGGAGTTCGTTTGGACTGATGAGTTTCAGGCTGCATTCGATAAACTGAAGAAGAGGTTGACTTCAGCTCCGATCTTGACTTTGCCATCTGGGTTAGGTGGGTTCTCGATCTACAGCGATACTTCAGGAAAGGACTTGGGTTGTGTTCTTCAGCAGCACGGGAAGGTGATTGCCTATGCATCTAGGCAGTTACGTCCTCATGAGAAGAACTATCATATTCATGATGTGGAGTTGGCCGCGATTATATTGATTTGAAGTTATGGAAGCGTTACGCCTCTACGGAGAGCGAGTTGAGATCTTCACAGATCACAAGAGCTTGAAGTACGTGTTCACTCAGAAGGAGCTGAACATGCGACAGAGGCGGTGGTTAGAACTGATAAAGGACTTCGATATATCACTGCAGTACCATCCGGAGAAGGCCAACGTAGTTACAGATGCCTTGAGCAGGTATCAGCTATGTTCTTGACGACAGATCATCTTTTGGTTGACCTGGATAGTTTGGGTATCGAGGTCATCATTCCGAGCGTAGAGATCCATATGTGGGGTTTGCAGATTCAGTCTGAGCTGATGGATAGAGTCAGGTCAGTGTAGTATGATGATCTTGCCCTGAGGCGCATCAGGGAGCAGGTGCGGACAGGTTTGCTCGATAATTTCTCTTTAGCCGAAGATGGGTCGTTGCGGCACGGTAATAGGCTGTGCGTTCCGCATGGAGAGCTTCGGAAGGAGGTTCTTCAGGAGGCGCATCGCTCTCAGTATTCGATGAGTCCTGGAGCCAACAAGATGTATAGGGACCTGAGAGAGCACGTGTGGTGGTATGGCATGAAGTACGAGGTAGCTCAATTTGTATCTCGTTGCCTTGTGTGTCAGCAGGTGAAGGCCGAGAGACAGAGACCAGGTAGATTACTACAGTCGCTATCCATTCCCGAATGGAAGTGGGAGCACATCACCATGGACTTGTGTCTGGACTTCCACGATCGCCAGGAGTAAAGGACGCAGTTTGGGTCATCGTTGATAGATTGACCAAATCGGCCCACTTTTTGCCTTTCAAAGTTGGTTTGTCTACGGAGAGGCTGGCAGAGCTGTACGTTCGTCAGATTGTGAGATTGCACGAAGTTTCATTGAGCATAGTTTCAGACCGGGATAGTCGATTCACTTCCTACTTCTGGAGGAGTTTATAGACTAGCTTGGGCACCTCGCTCAAGTTTAGTATCGCTTATCATCCTCAGACAGACGGACAGTCAGATTGGACTATCCAGACTTTGGAGGATATGCTTCGCACGTGTGTGCTTGATCTCGGGAGTTCTTGGAAGGATCATTTTTACCTGGTAGAGTTTGCTTACAACAACAACTACCAGGCCAGTATAGAGATGTCGCCATTCGAGGCTATATATGGACAGAGATGTCGTACTCCTTTGTCTTGGGACGATGTCGGTGATAGGGCACTTCTTGGGCCGGAGATGGTTGTGGATGCGGCCGAGAAGGTCAGGTTGGTTAGAGATAGACTTCGGGTGGCTCAGGATAGGCAGCCGCATTGGGCCGATAGTCACCGGAGACCATTAGAGTTCGAGGTTAGTTTCAGTTCCTGTCGTGTTTGTTGCGATTGTTTGTTTAGTTATGTGCTAAGTTTTATCTTATGTCTAGGCTGGTGACATGGTGTTCCTGAGGATATCCTCGACACGTGGCACGATTCGCTTTGGCAGCGGTGGGAAGCTTAGTCCGTGCTACATCGGACTTTTCACCATCATAGAGAGGATCGGTGCAGTAGCCTACCGACTGAACTTGTCGCCTAAGCTCGAAGGAGTACAAAACGTGTTCCATGTATCTCAGCTGAGACGGTACATGGCAGATCCTAGCCATGTATTGGACCATTCAGCGATATAGGTGGGACCTACTCTCAGCTATCCGGAACAGCCAGTGGAGATTCTGGATCGCAGGGAGAAGGTGCTCCGAAACCTGGCCATACCCTTGGTTCGGGTTGCATGGAGACATCACTCTCCAGGTGAGTCTAACTGGGAGAGGAAGAACGACATGCGGGAGCATTTTCTTTATCTTTTCGAGCCCTGAGGTATAAGTCCATTTCCTTTATTTTCTGTTTGTGATTCCTGTGTTTGTTGTCTTCAATTTCGAGGACGAATTTTTTTAAGGTGGATAGACTTGTCACCCTTACTTTTTCAAGATAGGGGTAAAATGGTAATTTTCCATTTTTGAATATTTTTGGATTTTTATTTCATGAATGTTAATATTTAATGATTATAGGAGTCGGGTTCGAATTTCATCTCATTCCGACTTATTTCGGGACTCCGGAGAATTTCGATTTAAGTTGTGCCTAACACATTAATTAGCCATGGCCCACCAAACTCATCATTTAGGTCTAGGAGTTTGGTCTAATCCCACATGAGTGATTAGGCCTAATTATGATTTTTATTTGGTCTTTTCTAACCCCCCAAACCCTAATAGGAATTAAACCTTCATATGGAATAAAGAGAGGGGCAAACTTCTAATTTCTCAAGGGCATAAACCCCCTTTTAATGGCCGGACACCCCCTCCACCATTTCTTCCATTCACACTTCAAATTTTCCATCTCATTCTTCTCCAATTGTTCTTCCAAAGAAAGAAGAGAAATCCCTAGGAATCATCTCCAAATAAGGTTTTCTTTCCAAATTTTCTTCCATCAATCTCTCCCTCTACCTCAAGTGGTGCTTCTACAAGCTTTTGGGAGCAAGAGGAGAAGAGGTGTGTCCCAAACAATTTATTTTGTGTCGAAGCCGTTTCGGATGATTTTGTATTGGGATCCATCTCTTAGTAGGTACAAGCTATCCTCTATTTCCATTTCTTTATCATGTAAACTAGTTTTGATCAAGTAGGATTGATCTCCATGGTTGTGTCCCTATTTGTGTCAAGTTTGAGTCCATTTGGTGTGTCCTAGAAAGAGTTTTGGTTTGTGTTTGTGTCCTAGTATTTTTCCCCAATTTGGACACCCCAAGAATATTTAGTTTTGCCTCTAAGTGGTTTAGACACTTTAAATTTCATATTCGTATTAGTGTTTTGTGGAGTATTATTTATATATATATAGTGTGTGTGTGTGTGTGTGTGTGTATATATATATATATGTGTGTGTGTGTGTGTCTGTGTGTGTCTCTGTGTGTGTGTGTGTGTGTTTATATATATATATATATATATATATATATATATATATATATGTATATATATATATATATATATATATATATATATATATATATATATATATATGTGTGTGTGTGTGTGTGTGTGTGTGTGTGTGTGTGTGTGTGTGTTTATATATACGTGTGTGTGTCTATATATATATTGTGGAGTGTTTATATATAATATAGAGAAGAGGGGGAATGAATGAGAATGATTTGTTTTAGCGTGTTTATATATATATATATATATATATATATATATATATATATATATATATATATATATATATATATATATATATATATATATATATATATATATATATATATATAGTGAATTAGAGAAGAAGAATTTGAGAGGAAGAGTTAGAAGAAGGGAGAATAAAGGGTGAGAAGGGGGAGGAGAAGAAGAGCAATAGAAGCATCAGTAGGGGGGCTAGGGGCTGCTGCCCCCCCCCCCCCTAACTGAAATAACAGCATCAGCTGCAGGAGCATGTAGCAGCAGCAGCAGTGTAAACAGCAGCAGTTAAAGCAGCAGTAGCAACCCCCACAAGCCCCCATTTGACCCCCCATAAACTCCTATATATATACCTATATATATACATATATATACTCTATATATACACCCATATAACCCACTAAATTAACCCCCCAAGTTAGTCCTATGTGAGTATGTGAGAGTGAGTTTTGTGAGAGTGAGTGAGTGTTTGTGAGAGGGCAAGTGAAGGTCGATATTGAGATAAGAGTGTCGGAACGTATCCAAATTAAAATAGGACTTAGCTGATGTGAAATAGAGTTTGTGGGTAGGCTCCTAAGTTAGAATCGGGGTTGCGTTTGGAGTGAGGAGAATGGTATCTCATGATACCATTGAGTATCCTACGATACTCAAGATAATGGATAATTGAATAACTTGGACCGTAAGATGGACTGGATGTCCACTTTACCTAAAAAACTTGGTAGATAATGTTAGTATAGGCTAGTATCCTACTACCCTAGGAAGCCGGGAGTGAAACTCCCAAGGAAAAGCCACTTGGCTTTAGCATTAGAGTGGTAAAGGGTAAATATATATAAAGGATAAACGGGTAAATTCAAGATACGGGATACGGGATACGGGTAGTCGGTTTGACTTGAAACTTAGACGTCTTGATAGGTGCACCCTACAAATGTCATATTTGAACCAATTTTGGCTCGGTTGAGCCAAAGTTGACTTTTTATCCAAAAGTCAATAATGAGTCAACCCTTTGTCTAAAATGGACCAAACCAAACTAGAGTTGACCAGTTGACTAAAAGTCAATTGTTGGTCAACACTTGACCAGTTTGACCTAGGGTTGGCCTAGAGTTGACCAAAGTTGACCAGGGTTGACCAGTTGACTAAAAGTTAACTGTAAGTCAACTCTTGACCCCGTTTGATTTACTTTGACTTATTTTGACTTGCTATGACTAGTATGACCTAGAGTTGACTTAGTTTGACTTAGATTGACTTCACATGACTTAGTTTGACTTAGATTGACTTGACAAGACTTAGTGTGACTCAATGTGACCTAGTTTGACCTAGATTAATATCATTCATTAGAAATTATTCATAACTTTGTTTGACCTAAATTAATATGCAATATCTCATCTTTAGGTCTCTGATTACCACTCTGAGCATTGATATACCCTACAGCTCAAGACAGCAGACGAGTACATTCACTGATAGTTTTCATTCTCTTGATATCTGCTATATCCGATTCAGTTATAGTATCTTACTCGATTTCCAGTCACGATAGTTCACGGACTGGTATATGTTGGATCATGACATGAGATGTTGTTCCTAGATTTTCTCGGTATATTGGTACATTTTCTGTCTTATTCCCTGTACTAGTATAGACACCGATTTCTAAGAGGACTTGCACCCTCTTATGGAATCACGTGCCATGACGTGTCATGTCCAGATCCATTGTACTATTCGGGGATGGGGAATTATTAGGGGCTATGTGATCCAAGCCACCATGTCACTATATTCTTGTGCTTGTGCCACTCTTCCCTCATGTAGGGTGTAGCGATATCCTATTTTCCTTGTGCTTGCTATCCAGGTTGGCCGACATGACCCTTCCCAGATTTTCTTATGATTGTCGGGCCAAGTGGATAGCTTGTCCTGTAATATTTTCTAAAGCCGATCACATAACGCTCTAATAATTCAAGGCACATTTTATATTTACTTTATCTTATTTTATATCCTGCTCTTTTCTACATTCAGTACTTTCTCACCATGCTATGATATTCAGTCACTCACATGTTCTACATGCCTTTATGTTGTACCTTAATTGGAGACAAAGTTCTGCTCAGGAGAAGGGTTACAACCCCGGTCCTTGTTTGGTTTAATGGTTGTAACTCAGCTTCCGAACGGTTCCCAAGTCTGCATATATCTTTGTTTTGTATTTCATTATACTATCTCTTATAGAATTTGTCAATTCATATGGAACTGTTGTTAGTGCTTTTACTTGTTCTTTTTCTTGACAGGATACCGTTGATATATTACAGATGATTCTGAGACAGACTGCTCGACCTATTATAGGCTCGAGTTAGATGGAGTAGTCCAAGACCGTGGCCTGATAGTAGAGCCACTAGACTTTGCACTCCCTGCTCGACCTATTATAGGCTCGAGTTAGATGGAGTAGTCCAAGACCGTGGCCTGATAGTAGAGCCACTAGACTTTGCACTCCCAGAGTAGTATAGCTTAGTTAGGTTTGCCTGGATTACGATCCAGCTAGTACTATCAGACTGTAGCTTTCTATATTATATTTTATGACCCTGTGATGTTGTGTATATATCTGGGCTTGTGTTGGATCTTGAACTTATTTCCTATTTTCATCTATCATATTTCCCTTCTGTGCTATCTACCTTAGTTTTATCTTGTGATTGAGACTGTATTGCTATGTCACCTCCACTCGGAGTGTATATACTGTACAGGTACCTTTATACTGTTAATCGTAGTATTTACAGACGTAATATACAGCGTTCTACCGCCGATACTGTGGCGTAGGCTGGACGTACCCACGTGCTCGTGCCCTTGATAAGGGTACGGGTCATGACATCCTCTGCTACTATCATCATCATGGTAACTGACGAAGACTCTACCTTAATGAGAACTACTACTCATCCAGAACACGAAAGAAAATATTGTCAGCATTCTCATGTCAAGCAGTCAACCGATCTATATTTAAGGAGACAACAAAATCACCAATAGGAAACTCTATCAACCCCGTAGGAAACTCCCTTTGGCTGCATCGGATGAACTAGATGCACTTGTTGTATTGTATAGCCGACTAATCGAGCTGAACTGACAGATCTGCCCTCGGGTCAATTCTTTACTTTGTCCTGAATGCAGAGATTGGGCCTCTAGAATCAGCTGACTACAAGGGTGTTGACTTGTCATCGGCAGAACTTGAACAAGCTGATCCGAAGTACTATAAACAGTGTCCTTCAAAGGTAAAGGACACAAGCATCAAATTGAGGGAACAAGATAAATCAATGATCAAAACAAAAATAAGGTCAAAGGATCAGAAATATAGAATAATACGAAAGATACAAATGAATGAGGATAATGATTGAGACAACTAGCATCAGCAACCCCTATAAGTCTGATAAATAAGACCTGCATGTCACGCTCCAAATTTTGCAAAATTGGTCGTCCCGCAAGGACGTGATGCTATGCAAGCCAAAGTTACGCATGCACAAGACGAAGTCGCACACAAGTGCAAAGCAGAGAAGTTGAATCAACACAAAATGAGTAGAAACAAAATTATCTTTATTAATGTTATTGAAACAAAAGATTACTACGACTTGAAGCCAAGATTACGTTCACTCAAGCTCTTTCTCTCTTTCTCTTTCTCTTTCTCTCTTTCTCTTTCTCTCTCTCTCTCTCTCTCTCTCTCTCTCTCTTTCTCATCTCTCAATTACAATACGATCAGGCCCTAATGCTTATAACTTGACGTTGAATACAGAAGGTGATATCCATATATCACTTCTCGTATAAGTAAAGACTGCAACATGGACTTACGCCTCGAAACATCAAGGAACTTCATGCCTCAAAATGCCCAAACGAGCTCCGTACCGAATGAGTTGCTACCAACATCCTGCATACAAATTATGGGGGTATCAATACATAGAAAACACTAGTGGGGAGGCCTCTCCCCCACCCATAAAAAACCAACATGTTATTTTATTGAGTGTGCATTATGACTTTATTGGTCTTTCTAATCATGTCTTAGGATTAGTTTCATGGCATATACTATAAATCCTACTTGAGTCATAAAACTATAACTGTGCCAAGCGACATAATGAACTTATCCATAGTTACCTTCTAGCCTTCCTGTTTTAACATAACAATACAGTTATATCATAAAGACTTAGTGTCACGTTATCGAACCATAGCCTCACATATTGTGTCGTAATGCGTCGAAGAAGTCAAATCTTAGGCTCAATAATTGTATTACAAACCATGTATCCACTTCTTGACTCAATTTAATGACAATGTACGCGGTGTTGCTCTAGCATGCCGATTCAATCAATATAAAAAGTCACAACCCCAAGCCTGTCCGGACTAATAGCTTGGTGTAGACGAAATCCTTGCAGCACGGGTAGAGAGTCCCGCTGAAGTCCCTGAATCATCAAAGCATGACTTTCTCAACTATCATGCATTCCTCTTAGGCTGAATTGTCCCGTGGCCTCGAGTTTCCCTTCGAAGAAGTGCGTCATTGTGCATAAGTTATCCAATAATCATGCAATGGTGTATACCTAACTGACCATACATCTCAAACTTTTGTTCCTCTCCATCTTTCCATCTTTAAGCAGCTCCCAAACATGGGACTACCTCGATGACCTTCAGTCATGAACTTTTCATGCTTCCATACTTTTCATTTACGACCTAGGAACGACTATTTGATAGCCCTCATGCTCAAATTTGAACAAATCGTATTCCATGAAGTTCTCCAATTCCCATGACATACTATATATAACAAGCCTTGAATCAGAAAAAATGTGTATGCTATAACAAACATTAAAATCGTAGGAACGTGTTGCTTATGACAGCAAGTCGATAGTCTGTGGGACAACATAAGAAACTCTTCTTTAGGCAAGCCGTGGAATTAATAGGGTGAGTGTCACTTTGAAAACTCAACGTAAAACACTACCTAGGCAATAAAAATGTTCTTAATAAATCTGACACAAACTGGGATTATATATTCTCTTAGTTATGTGGGTTCATCTCTTTTATTAGCATACCAACTCAGCGAATATGAAAACGAGCACGGGACATTCATTTTATTAAGTGTGAAGGCAAAGTAGAGACAAGTTTCCTATATGAATGAGAAGTTGCCTCGACCGAGCGGGACTCCGAACAAGTCGTTGCATATCCAAGTCTGAACAACATTTTGCCAACGATTCATCTTGTTAAACTGAGTGGGGGCACTATTGGATCAGCGAGTGAATGATCAGATACCCCCTGTCTTGGACTTGAATTCAAGCTTGCCATGTTGACAGTTGCTACTAGATTTTTCTGGTCAAAAATTGAAGCAGTAGCTCGTGACTGAGCTTTCTTAGTTTTTTTTTTGCTGACAAAGACACAAGCCTCGACGACATGCACAAAGGTTATACATGAATTAATTGCTCCGTAGAAATAGCGTCTCTACATAGAGTAGACAGTTTTATGGACTTGAGTCTGCTCTGTAATTTTACAGAATTATGCTTATCACTCCCGTTGAAGATCTTGGTTCTGTGAGAATTGTACACCCAAATAACACAGGAATCACGTTCAATAGTTCAATTGGGAACCCTTTCGGGACCTTTGCAGGAAACCTTAGCATTTATTCTGTAAGAACTGTACTCAACAGCTCCATGGTGTGTGTCTTCGGCAGCAGTTGGGATGTAGACAACTCACTTTCTTGGGAAGGGGTGGCATAACCCAAACCCCTGCGGGTCTAGCTGTAGTAGTTATCAGTTTTTCCTTTCGGTATTATATATCTTAAGGGAAGGTGACGTCCTTTCTCGAATTTTTGGCCTCCTACTTGCTGGAAGTCGTTGCCCATCTTTTTCATGAGATAGTGTGCTTGTTGTTCAATAATGTGATAAATTTAGGGGACATTCATCACCACAGTCTGTATTGCATATGACGAAATTTTTTAAGGATCGATAGAGCGGTACAAGACCCTCTTTGTGGCATATACGAGTATGTGCGATAGTATAGGTTGGGATACAATGAATCATTTAGCCCATTGTCAAAGATAAATATACTAAGAGTTTTGCTAGCCTTGGCAACAAACAAAATTATAGAAGTTATGACAGATGGTCGTAAAAGTTATTTTCTTTATAGAGAGGTAGGTTAAGATATATATACATAGAGCGGCCACAAGGTTTTGAACACAACTTGCATTCAGAGCATGTTTGAAAGTTAAGGAAATCCCCCTATGTGTTAAACATACATGGTATGGAAATATCACAAACTTTATTAGCGAGACTTAATGAATTAAGCCCCTTAGTAAGACAATCTGTAACTTATTCTTCTGAGCGAACATGATCGAACTTTAGTATTCCTTTATCCAACTTTTTCTTGATGAAGAACCGATCGATCTCGATGTGCTTCATTTTGTCAGGATGAACTGGATTGTTAGCTATACTCAGTGCTACTTGGCTGTTACTCAGAAGACGCATTGGCGTTCCTTGGTGCAGCTTCAACTCTGTCAGCAATACTTTTATCCACAACAATTTTGATACTTCCAGAGCCATGGCTCTATATTCTGCTTCAGCATTTGATCGAGCTATTTCTTGCTTCTCCATGATACTAGGTTACCCCCCACAAATACACAATACCCCGAGATAGACCTTCTGTCATTCATGCAACTTTTTCAATCTGCATCACAGTATCCCTCAACAATAAGGTATCCATTGTTCTTGAACCATATCCCTCTTCCAGGAGCCCCCTTTAGATATCTCAAAATATGAAAAACTGCATCCATGTGGCCCTTCCTTAGGTCGTGCATGTAACGACTCACTACACTCACAGCAAATGAGATATCAGGACGAGTGTGACCCAGATAAATCAATCTGCCTATAAGTCTCAGATATCTTTCACGATCAATCGGCTCTCCTACCGCTGCCCCCAATTTATCTTTCTGGTCAATCGGAGTGACTATCGGATGACATCCTAGCATACCAGTTTCTGTGAGCAAGTCTAGTACATACTTTCTCTGAGAGAGGACGATCCTATCTTTTTCTCGAGCTACCTTGATCCCAAGAAAATACCTTATCATTCCCAAGTCCTTTACTTTAAATTTTCTGGCAAGTTTCTTCTTCAGCTGGGTAATATCCTCTTCCTCATCACCTGTGATCACTATATCATCCTCGTATACCGCAAGTATGGTAACGTGGCCTTTTACATGTCGGAAGAAGATTGTATGATCTGCATTAGTCTGGCTGTACCCTATGTCCGTGATAGTTTTTCTGAATCTTTCAAACTATGTCCGAGGAAATTGCTTGAGTCCATACAGTAATTTCTTCAGCTTGTACACTTTTTCTGCTGACTGCCTTGTGCAAAATCCAGAGGGAGTCTCCATTTATACTTCCTTCTGTAGATCTCCATGAAGAAATGCATTCTTCATATCTAATTAATGAAGTTGCCATCCATGGTTGACTGCAAGAGAGACAAGGGTTATTACAGTGATCATCTTCGCTACAGGAGCAAACATCTCATCATAGTCGATGCCATAGGACTGAGTGAATCCTTTCGCAACCAATCTTGTCTTATATCGCTCCATCTTTCCTTCTAGCGTCTCGTTCACCATGAAGACCCATTTGTACCCGACTGCCCTTTTTCTTTTGGGTAATGGAACAAGTTTCTATGTCCCATTTCTTTTCAGTACCCCAAGTTCCTCCAATATTGTATCTTTCCACCTTGGATCTTCCTTCGCTTTCTGCCAACACTTAGGCAAAGAGGTGGTGTATAACGATGCAATGAATGCTCCATAAGTAGGGAATAAATTAGAGTATGATAGAAAATGAGCAATATCATATTCATAACCATAACGAATAGAAGACTTTCCTACATTACTACAAGAAGATCTTCTTAAAGAAATATGAGATAGTGGAGGAGAGATCATACCATCCGAATCAGAGGGATCTGCATCCGAATCAGAGAGATCCGATGCGAAAGGCACATTTTCAGGAGTTAGGGCGGGGTTAAGCGAGGGACATGTCACAGTTGGCACAGTAGGGACAATAGGTACAGTAGTGGACTGTTGATTCCTTCTTCGGTAGACTTGAAGCTCTGTAGTTTGTTCCTCCTCCTGTTCTGTAGTCTCCCCCTGCACTGGAGCATCACTTCCTTCCTCCTGATTGTATGGATCATCATCACTTTTCTCACTCTCGCTATCTCTCCTTACTTTTCTTGGACTAACTTTCATCATTGGGCATGGAACTGGCCCAACAATCATGCTTGGGACTATCTTCCCCTCATTCCAAACACCTCCTGTGTTAGGAGTGTCACCAAATGCGGAGCCTTCACCTGAACCATTGTGATAGTATGATTCTATCTCTCTGAATGTAACATCCATACTCACAAAGGGTCTTCGCTCTACTGGACTCCAGCAAGAATATCCCTTCTGAGTCCCTAAATAGCCAACGAAGACACACTTTACTGCCAGAGGGTCCAATTTCCCTACTACAGGTCTATTATCCTTCACAAAGCATACAAAACCAAATACTTTTGGGAAAACAATGTACTTGTTCTCACCTATAAGCATCTTAAACGGTGTCTTCCATCCTAACATCTGAGAGGGCAACCTGTTGATAAGGTATGCAGCAGTCAACACGACATGTCCCAATAAGTATTTTGAAACATTCATAGCAAACATCATCGACCTTGCCACTTCCAACAGGTGTCTGTTCTTCCGTTATGCTACGCCATTTTATGCTGGTGTATAGGTACATGAAGTCTGATGATGTATCCCATTGGCTGATAAGTACTCCTCAATGGCTTTGTTGGTATATTTTGTCCCATTGTCAGACCTCAAAATATTTATTTGTACCGTACTATATTGAAACCTTGCGATAGAAGTCTTGAAAGCATGCAAAGACATAACTCTTACTCTTCATTAGGTATACCCAGGTGACACGAGTATGACAGTCAATAAAGGTAAAAAAACTACTTAAAACTATTAACAGCAGTTGTAGGACAAGGTCCCCACATATAAGAGTGTATCATATCAAAAGCAGCTAAACTTTTATTTCCAGAACTCACATAAGAGCTTCTGGCCCCACATATAAGAGTGTATCATATCAAAAGCAGCTAAACTTTTATTTTCAGAACTCACATAAGATCTTCTGGTGTGTTTTTCAAGTTCACAAGCATCACAAACCAACTTCTACTTATTAGCTTTTTGATACATAGATGGAAACATTCGACTAAGTAGACTAAATGAAGAGTGTCCATGCACTGATGTTGGAGTAATAATTCTTCTTCTACGGTACTTCGCGGCCCTTCCGGTTGTGCTTCATCCACCAGTGCTGCTAGTATTGTATCCAACCTACTCCTGTCAAAGTATCATAGTCCTTTATGCCAAGTGCCAGTCCCCAACTGTCTCTCCGTTCCCTTCTCCTGAAAAATTACCTTTGGAATGTCAAAGAAAACAACACAATTAAGTTGAAGAACAATGGCACTTATAGACAGTAGATTAACAGGAAAGGATGGAGCATGCAAGACATCAGTTAGACGCATCAAAGGGGTGCATTCAACAGTTCCTTTACCCATTATAGGTCTAGCAGTACCATCAGCAGTCTGAATGCTTTTAGGTGTCATCAGGTGAGTGTAATCTTGGAACTCATCATGGACACCCGTAACATGGCAGGATGCCCTAGAGTCAATTATCCAATTTACACTTCCTGGTTTGTGGGTAGATGTAAGGGCATGAGCAGGTATACCTGTGCTTGTATTGGCATAGTATATGATGTTACTCCTGGAAGTGGTTGGAGTCGATGTCCCAGTAGTGTTGGCGTGAATGTCGCTGGTTCCAAGCTTCATGTTCCTCCATATTTCTAGCATCTTCCTCTCACTAGGGGTCACATCGGATGACTGATTTTTATCTCTCCCTTCTGCCAGGTTTGTCTTGTGCCCTCCAGAATAATATCCTCTGCCACCGACATAGCCTCCTCTGCCACCTCTATGTCCTCCACGGCCGCGTCCACAACCGCTAGACTGGCCTCTCATAGGCTTCGTACAGAAACTGATAAAGTGTCATGGGTCTCTACAGTTGTAGCACCTTCCCCCTTCTGAAGGATTTGGGTTAAAAATTGCTAGAGCTGATTTCTCTCCCGGCGTGTTAGTGGTTCTGGGCATCAGCTTCAATCATGCTTCTTCTTGTGCTATAGCAGCAATGACCTCCTCTATTGATGGCAGTCCGGGTTAGTACGAGTAGCACATTCCTCCTTTGCTCGAATGCTGGATTGAGCCCCTTCAGGAACTTCATCATCCTCTGTCGCGAGATATACTCCATAAACTTTTGGTAATGTTTCGCAAATGCTGGTTCCACTTTCTCATCTTCCATACCAATGGGATCATAGTGGTCGAGATCTGACCAATACTTCTTCAGCACAGCCGCATCCTCGGAGATGGTGTGATCTTCTTGGACCACCTTATCAAGTTCATCCTGCAGTTAGAAGACTCTCATAGGATTGCCCGTCTCTGAGTACATGTCCTTCAGCGTCATCCAAATATTATTGGCTTCCTCCATTGCCTCTACGTTGCCCGACACTTGGGCGGTCAAGAAGACGGTCAACCATCCTGCTACAATATTATTGAAAATCTCCCACATAGCAAACTCCTGTGAGGAGTGATCTTCAAGTGCCTTGGTTTGTCCATTCACATAGCCCACCAAGCCTCTTGCCTTAAGAGTCCGCATCGTCTGACGCGATCACTTCAAATAATTGGAAGAACCCTCCAACTTTACTTCAAGTTTCTCCAACTTCACCATTTTTTATGGTAAAGGATCCAAATTTATGTGTGCAGGACAGAAACTAGTATGCAGCATCTGGGAGAGGAGATCGTCCACCAAAGCCTTCATCTCTTTGGCTGTCAGCTTGCCGTAGATCGTCTCTATCATCTTCGTCTTCTTCTCTTCCATCAACAAGATAGATCGAGACCGTCTGCACCTTTGGTCACCGTTCTCTCCACGTCGACTGTTCCTCCTTCAGCAGTAGCGGCGTCTTTGAGAGCCACTCCTCATGTCCTATGCCGGGTTTCGACTGGAGGTCGCATGGCCGGACGAGAAGGAGGAGAAGGGCCGGTGGGTGGAGGGAGGTGGAGGCTGGCGTGAAAGAAGATGGGGTGGGGTGACGCTGGGGGTAACGGACGGTGCTGGATGGGGCCGGCGGTACTGGCGGCGAAGGAGGAGAGGCGGGCGGAGGTCGGTGGTGCTGAGGGAGGAGGGGAGGCGGGTGGAGTAGGGCGGTGGAGGCGGAGAAGGTGGGAAGGGTTGAGGGGTGGCGGCTAAGGTTTTTTGGAGTAGGGTTAAGATTTTTGTGGAGAGGGATGGCGGCTAGAGTTCGGTGGAGAAAGAGGTGGTGGCTCTGATACCAAATAGAATTTAGTAGAATATTTGACTTGTTTATTATTGTGGTAGAAATACACTTATATAGGAGAGGCTAACCCCTCTCCCTATTATTCTACCCTCTATGGGACTAAAAGCCCATTAATACTCTCAACAAGGGAAAAGCAAGAGAAAATGGCTATTGTAATGTCGACTTTACTAGAGATTACGATACTTGACGATAAACTACAAACTACATGATAGATATATTTTTCGTTGACTCAGAAAAAATTCTTGGGGCAGCAAGAGAATAAACGATATCATTATCAAAAATCAAGGAGGAATATATACACTAAAAAGATATGCAGGAATAACGACGTAATTAACGACGTAATTAGTGACGTCGAAGAAAGGTGTCGCCAACGACCACGTATTTACAACACAGTACCGACGTAATGTAATAAAATCAACGATGTATTAGCTTTTGGGAATCGGATACGCCTCTTGTGCTCCGATACCGTGTCTGAGATGTTATCGCAGCAAAAACTTAGGCCAACCCACCTGAAATAACCAACCGCCATCTAACGGACACCAAGCACAGATAAAGACAAGTATATGGCGGTGACTACGTCACCTGGACGAATCTCAATCTCTATAACTCGGATGAAATTACAAGATTGACAAAAACTAATATTGAACCCTTTGCCCTAATAGGTTCAACCCCCTCACCACACTCAAGAAGAAAAGAATGATTACAATTGAAATCGCTCACCAACTCGTAGCAATCTCCCTAACCGAAGTTGACGATCCATCGTTTAGATCTCTTATTCCTTCTGTCTTAGATGGCGAAGTCCTAAGAGCAATGTGCAGAACTTTCTCTTAGATTTCCTGTGGACGAGCACCTTGAATCTCTACTTTTTGTTCTGTGCTTTGTGCCTCCACCCTCACCCCATATATATAGGATAAGAAAAACCTATTTTAGGTCATAATAAGAATTCTTAAATAGGAAGCCCTCAAATAAGAATCCTACTACACCTAAATTAGCCCATCAACATCCTATTTTAGATTATAATAAGATCTCTTAAATAGGAAACCCTCATATAAGAATCATATTATATCTCAAATAGTCCAGTACTAATTATAGGCATCCAAATCAAATTAAATAAAATATTTAATCAGATTTGGACTCCATAAATATGTTATTACCAAATCCAGACTGGACTCCAACAATCTCTCCCTCCAGTCTGATGAGAGGGTGTTGACCTAATGGCTCCTCAACTGGACTCCATGTATGTCGTCATGCGACAGAGTTCTTGCTCCCCCATGCCACTGATCTTCGATCCGCCGAGCTGCTTTGCATCTTTCTTCGTCTCCAGCTCCTCGACCGTCACGTCGACGCTAGCTGCCATGCATAGCACCTCTTGCACCAATGGGATCCTGCCGATATCAATAACATGATCAAGACCGAAGTTCCTGACGGCCAGCCTCACCGCAAGTCTCGGCTGCCTGTCCCCGACTTCTGTCTTCCACCGGAAAGTGTTAACGTTTCGACGAGCTTCTTCATCCTTGGCTGGCCCAACCAAGCAGACAATGCGGTCCTCCTGAGACTCGAACAGAACATCACGTACTTTGCATGCCGTCGATGACCCACAGCTCCCCCTGAATTGTGTGAATGATGATGCTCCCGCCTCAGATTGAGTTTGCTGTAAACCTTGATCTCCTTTCTGGCTTCGAACTGCTGAAATAGATGTCGCTTCGTGAAGCTTTGGCAAACCACCCGTCGTCAAAATCAGATCTATAGAGAAACCCCCATCTGGAGACCGACCAACTGTTATGGGACCGACAGATTGACCCTCAATCTTTGACTCACCACCATCCGTCGCTTTGTCTCGACGAACCGAATCCTCCGTATCCCTTAAAGAACCTTGAAGCCCCTCCTCAACAAGTTCTCGACGATCCACCTCCTGTTGAGTACCCCTCGAGCCTCCATCCGGTGTCTGTGGCCTACCTGTACAGCTCAGTGGCTTGATCATGTACATGCCACAACACAACCGAGCCAGCTGTTGGGAACCCTTCGCAATCATCTAATCTTTGTCCGCAAACAGACTGCGACAGCCATCATCTGCCGGCCTCCCTACCGAAATCAAGTTGTAGCACAAATTCGGTACATGTCGCACACCCTTGAGAACAAGCTTCTTCCCGAGGTCCGTTGTCAAGTGCACATTACCGATGCCTACAACTGCAGCTGTCTTCTTGTCTCCCATCTTCACACGTCCAAACCTGCCACCGTGGTATGACGTGAAGGTCCTCCTATGTGGAGTGGCATGATACGATGCCCCCGTGTCTATGACTTAGCCGCCGTCATAACACAAGCCACAATGTTCCTCTGTATCGGTTGCTACGATGATGATATCTCCCATTGCCGTGAGATCCTCCTGATTGTACTTGCCATTTGCTTTCTCAGCTTTGAGCTTCATGCAGTTCCTCTTGATATGACCCCTTTCGCCGCAGTGATAGCAGCCCTCCTTGTAGTCCACAATCGCAAGATTTCGAGAACTCTCCCCTGTCCTCGCCTGTGAATTTGGTCTTCCCTTCCCGTAGGAAGTCACCAGAGCGGACTCCTATGACGATTCCACTTGCTTATGTCGGACCTCCTCATTTAACAATCTACTTTTGACTGCCTCCATCATGAAAACTCCATCAGGCACGAAGTTGCTCACCGACACCACCAACGTCTCCCAACTTTCCGGCAGAGAACTCAAGAGCAATAGGGCCTGAAGCTCATCATCAATCACCATCTTCATCGCAGACAGCTGATTGATGATACCCTGAACCTCGTTCAGATGTTGTGCCACTGGGGCACCCTCCGTGTACTTCGAGTCGGCGAATAAGTAACGCCTTGTTGCCAGCTGTCTTCCTTTCGTACAGCGAATGCAGCTTCTCCCTCAATGCTTTTGCTGAACTCTCCATGGACATGTGGTGAAACACCGAATCATCTAACCATTGGCGGATGAATCCAACGGCCTTCCGATCCAGTAGTTTCCAGTCTTCAGCAGCTTTGTCCATTGTCTTTGCGTTGTCGTCCTACAACGGACCATGCAAGTCCTTGCACCAGAGTAGGTCCTCCATCCTTGGCTTCCAAATCGTCCAGTTTCTCCCGTGTAGGTGATCATACGAGTGTTCATCTGCTTCGTAGACATGGTTGCCAGAACCTTCAAAGCTCTGATACCAGATGTTGGAAATCGGATACGCCCTCCTGCGCTCTGATACCGTGTCTGAGATGTTGCTGCAGCGAAAACTTAGGCCAACCCACCTGAAATAACCAACCCCCGTCTAACGGACACCAAGCACAGATAAAGACAAGTATATGACTATGTCACATACACAAATCTCAATCTCTATAATTCAGATGAAATTACAAGATTGACAAAAACTAATGTTGAACATTTTGCCCTAATAGGTTCAACCCCCTCACCACACTCAAGAAGAAAAGAAATATTACAATTGAAATCACTCACCAACCCATAGAAATCTTCCTAACCGAAGTTGACGACCCCTCGATTAGATCTCTTCTTCCTTCTGCCTTGGATGGCGAAGTTCTAAGAGCAAACAGCGGAACTTTCTCTTAGATTTTCTGTGGACGAGCACCTCGAATCTCCACTTTTTGTGATGTGCTTTGTGCCTCCACCCTCACCCCATATATATAGGATGAGAAAAACCTATTTTAGGTCGTAATAGAATTTCTTAAATAGGAAGCCCTCAAATAAGAATCCTACTACACCTAAAATAGTCTATCAACATCCTATTTTAGATTATAATATGATCTATTAAATAGGAAACCCTCAAATAAGAATCATATTATATCTAAAATAGCCTAGTACTAATTATGGACATCCAAATCAAATTAAATTAAATATTTAATCAGATTTGGACTCCATAAATATACTATTACTAAATCTAGACTGGACTCCAACATTAGCGACTACAAACGGCGTTGTTGACTAGTCTCCTGGAGTCGTTTATACGTCACCGATGATAGTGAGAATATGAGCGACACCGAGTGATACATGAGCGACGTACGATATTCATACGTACGTCGCAGCTACGACGCCAACATTTCATGTGTCATGTCAACGTTAGATTCCATAGAGTATGTTGTTGAACGTTGCTAAATGCATTGCAATGTCCAATATGCTAGGTCAACAATATGTCCCAAATGGCACATGATATTGGTTGCACGGGATCGACTTAGCGAGCATGGTGTAGCTTCGAGGAGACCCGAGAAATTGCTCGACCAAGAAGCCCGCAGTTGCGGCTAGGCAAGGTATTCTCCTCCTTGTGCTTCATTTGCGATGTGATGAAGTTTCGCATGTATTAAGAGTTTTGCTAATTAGCAATAGCTAATTATTGACGAACATATACTAGAGGGGCTCCAATTCAATTTGTTGGTCGCAAATTGTTGCAAATTAACTTTTAGGTGCTTTATAATTGAAGGTGCAAGTATTGATACCAGAAGGTGAAAAATTAACATTTCCTTAATGCTTGAGTTGAATGACAGCACAGGGGCCAGTTTGTCGATATATATAATATATCACGTGCGAAGAACTGATGCAAAAACCAAGGAGTATGAGTTGAATGACAGCTCAGGAGCCAGTTTGTCGATGTATCTATAATATATCACGTGCGAAGAACTGATGCAAAAACCAAGGAGTATAGCTGGATAACTTTTATATATATATATATATATATATATATATATATATATATATATATATATATATATATATATATATATTATACAAAACACAAAGGTTTTTGAATCCTATGACTGACTGTGCCAAGATAAAGAGTGGTTGGAATTTAATCTTGGTGAATCAACGGTTGTGAAATTTTATGGAAAATCCAAAGAGTGGGGTTTGCACTCATAATGGTTGTGGATGAGCATTATTGAGAGTAGGATTTTATGGGGAATGAGCATTATTGAGAGTGGGGTTTTATGGGGAATCCAAAGAGTGGGGTTTGCACTCATAATGGTTGTGGATGAGCATTATTGAGAGTGGAGTTTTATGGAAAATCCAAAAAAAATTCACATCCAGCAGTAGTTGGGATTTAATATTTTGATGGGGGCCTCATAATTATTATTGGGGGTCCAAGATTTTGAGGGGGAATACCTTAAATGAACCATGCCCTATGGGCACGGGTTATGACTAGTATATATATATATATATATATATATATATATATATATATATATATATATATATATATATATATATATATATATTGCTCTAGAACCAAACAGCTGGTTTTGTATTATGAAGCTAACATATGTTATACATGTTGGATTGGATTAAATAACTTAAAAAGATGGTGGGGTTTACACCTTTTATTCTCAACCACTAAATTCTAATTCAATCCATAAAACATAGGGTGGTTGTATAATACAAACCAACCGACTGATTTTGGAGCATATATATATATATATATATATATATATATATATAGCCAATGACCTTCTATCAGCGTGATAGTGGTGAGGTGTACAGTCCGAGTGGTCAAAAGATAGATTTCCGATGGGAGCGTTCACCACAATTACTATTTTCAAAGTCACGTCCTTCTGCACCATCGGATCGGGGGGCCCACGTGGGGCCCGTGCATGCACCCGATTGATCCAACGGTCGTGGACGACAGGACTCCGCGGACGGGAATCCGGATCCGGACTCTCTCTCTCTCTCTCTCTCTCTCTCTCTCTATATATATATATATATATATATATATATATATATATATATATTGAATAAAAGGTAAATATTATTAAAGAGCTATCGTTCAGACAATCTTACAAAAAACCACCCAACTCTCACTGTACACAGCTACTTAATTAGCATACATTCCATATCTCTCTTGATATTGTTGATAATACCCGAGATAGAGATGGCAGCACCTTCGAATATTCTCCTGTTCCGTTCCCGCCACACGTGCCACACCACTGACAGCAACCATGACCGAGCTAGATAGAAACGCTCCTTCTCTTGATTCTTCATGGCTAAAATCTCTTCCACTATCCCCATCAAATTCATATCTGCACCTCTAGTAAGTCCAGCCCTGCTACAAGTAGTGTTCCATACATGTCCAGACACGGGACACTGGAAGAACAGATGGTCACGTGACTCCTCCTCCGAGCCGCATAACACGCACAATGCACTATCTATCTGGACGCCAAATCTCTGCAAACGATCCCGCGTCAGCAGTCTGTTTCCGTAGAGCTTTGTAAGCACATAACTTCATTTTCGTGGCGCACTCTTTAGCCCAAACCACTTCCGCCCATTCGACCTTCGGATGCTGTGGGCGGATCCTCTCGTACACACTCCTGCTATCGAATCCACCTGATCGAGTGTCTGCCCACTCCCAATAATTATGAGGAGCGGCCTGGTCCAAGTGGACCGATGTAATGTCTTCCGCAAGAGCTCTGATAGCCGGCCGAGCATCCAAGTGCCAAACCCCATCATTTAGTATTGCACAGACCTGATCATTGCGCCCCACCAGTTCAAAGACATGCCATCCCAGTCTCTCGACTAGGCTCTGCCCATTAAGCCATGGGTCGAGCCAAAGATCCGTTTGTTCCCCCTTGTGTATTACCCGTCTAATATTGGTCTTCAGAAGCGGACGAACCCGCAATATATTCTTCATAGTAACAGAGAAGTTATTATCGATTTTAAGGGTCCAGAAGTTCGAACCCCTCAGATATCGATTCTTCATCCACCGAGACCACAACGAGTCTCCAACCAATATTTTCCATGCCAGTTTAAGAACTGCCACCTCCCTCAGCACGTGGATGGAGCGCAAACCAATACCGCCTTCCTCCTTACTCCGACACAGCTCGCTCCCTGAAATGAGATGCATGCCTCCACGCCAAACAAAGTTGGCACAAAGCGTTTCAATACGCTTGATAGTCTTGTCTGGAATGTGTATGGCCTGTAACCAGTAAGCTGTAATAGCCAGAATTATCGATCTTACTAATTCAACTCACTACTAAAATACCCCACTTTACCGACGGATGTTTAGCGACGGATGGATTCCGTCGCTAATAGCGACCAGTTTCCGACGTCTTAGCGACGGATTAGCGGCAGACAACATAACATAATTTTTTCCAATTTTAAATGTAAAAATTTGTCGGGTTTCCGTCGCTCAGTCGACGAACGTTAGCGACGGATTCTTTTGTCGTCGCTTGTTCGTCGCAAATGTTGGCGGCAAAATCTTTAAAACATTGGCGGGAACTTTAGCGACTAACTGGCGACGGATATATCCGTCGGAAAACTGCTTTTAATTGGCGACGGTTGAGCGACTGATTTATTCCGTCGCTATTCCGTCGCTAAGTTCTGTGCCCTAACTTAAATTGAACCGACGGGGGGGAATTTTTTATTCCCCCCAAAACTCTCTCTCTCTCTCGCGGCTCTCTCTCTCTCGCGCGCGGCTCTCTCTCTCTCTCGCGGCTCTCTCTCTCTCTCTCTACCAGGTATATCTCTCTCTCTCTCTCTCTCTCTCTCTCTCTCTAATTTTTGGTTTTGGGGCCGGGGGGGGAGTGGGGGGGGGGGTCGGCTTCGCGGGGGGTGGAGAGGGCGGGGGGGGGTGGTGAATGGGGTCAGGGGGTCGGGGGGTGCAGGGAATGGGGGCAGGGGGTGGGGGGGGTGGGGGGTGAGGGTCGGGGGGTCGGGGGGGTGGGGAATGGGGGCAGGAGGGTCGGGGGGGTGGGGGGTGGAGAGGGCAGGGGGGTCGGGGGGGGTGGAGATGGCAGGGGTCGGGGGGGTGGGGGGTCGGGGGGGGGTGGAGATGGCAGGGGTCGGGGGGGTGGGGGGTCGGGGGGGGGGGTCGGGAATGGGGGCAGGGGGGTCGGGGGGCGGGGGGTGGAGAGGGCAGGGGTCGGGGGGGTGGGGAATGGGGGCAGGGGGGTCGGGGGTGGGGGGTGGGTAATGGAGATTGATGGTTTCAGTTTTGACACTTATTCCTAGTATATATTCACATAACTTATCATTTGGTATATGTGTTTAGTGTTATATATGAGTATTATGTGATTTTGCTTCGATGGGGAGCTTGTGGACTGTTTTAGAGTTTGATAGGTGGACTGTTTTGGACTATATTGTGTGTATGTGTGTGTGTGTGTGTTCATAGCTTTGATTTGAGTGTCATGGCAGTAACATAGTAGAGGGGGGAACGAAATTGTATTATGAGTGTGTCTCTATATATTTTGTATGTGTGTGTGTGTTTAAGAGAAGGAAATTATACAAATGAGTGAAGTAGAGGGGAACTTCACTGTGTGTAGTGTGCAATACACACAGGTACAAGGGGTCTTAGCCCCTGTGCAGCAGGAATTGTCCTGTAAGCGACTAGTAGCAGGCCCTTCCTGCCTTTGCACAGCAGAGCAGACAGGGGACCTGCAGCAGCAAAAAGAGCATGGATAGAGGGAGGGAATGAAAGAGAAACAACAACTGATAGGGGTAGTGGTCCCTGTGAATGGTTGCACTTGAGGTAGAGGGGAACACGCAGATACTTGTATAGGTGTATCCACCTAATATGGTGTGTGCACCTACATTAGCAGTGGTAACAGGGAGTTATATTTGGCTGTCTATACAAGAATCCCCTGCATATAATAGCAGAAAGAGCATCGGAAGAGAGGGGACTTAGCAGGCATGTGTGTCTTGTGTGTGTCATATGTGTGTTAGAGAGGAACGTGAAAAGGGAATATAGAGTGATGTGTGTGTGGAAGTATATGTGTATGTGCTTGGTGTGTGTAGGTTGTGATCACCATGGTGTGTGTGCAGAGAAAGGAATTTAGTATACATATTTCAGTCCCAAGTCTTTACTGTACAGTCCCTATATCATTAAGTTTTAGTGTAGAATGAACCTTACCTGTGTCAGTCCTTGTTCGAGTTATATGACACGCATAAGTTGTTTCAGTCTCTCTAATGTCCAGTCCATTAATTTTCATCTTTATGTCCAGTCCCTTAACTATTTATGTATCAAATATTATATTGTGTCAGTATATTTGTAACTTAATGTTCAGTTCATTTATAACTTCATGATCAGTCCCTACTCCCTATTGGTTCAGTCCCTTACCTGCAAATATATCAGTCCCAAAGGAAGTTCATATCCTTACATCAGTTGACAGTATAGTCCAGTTCCTTGTAAGCTTTATTTCAGTCCTCGTATAACCTTCCTTTGTATCAGTCAAGGGGTAATGAAGGGCGGATTTGCATTTGATTCGAACTTGGTTAATGTTAAACTGTCATTACAAAATCGGGAATTGATTTCCTTTCTTTAGACTGAGATTCGAATGAGGAATGGTATGTGAAATGTGGACTGAGAATTAACTTCATTTCCTTAATAGTTGATATTGATTCATCCCTTTTAGACTGATTTGAAGATTGATCCTATTCTTATGTTTAGTTTGTCTTACGATACAGATTTTTACATCCAAATTGAGGATGAGTCGTTATTTTGTTGATCGTACATGGATGTACAAACGGCAACACGAGAGTAGAATTGGTGTGAGTGACGATTTTCAGGCAGGCGTGGAAGTATTTCTTAATTATGCAATGAGCAAAGCTCAGTACATGGACGGTAACAAAATTAAGTGTCCATGTGTTAAATGTCACAATAGACGTTACGAAGAAGTGGTGACTGTGAGAGATCATTTGACCCGTAAGGATTTCGTACGTAATTACGGCCTGTGGTCATCGCAAGGTGAACTATATTCGGAAAGACAGGCTGCGGAAGCTGCTACTTATGCTTTTGATGATAATGCTGCAACGGATGTCATCGAAGACCACGGATGCTCTGTTGATTATGGAGATCTGCAGAACCTTGCACGAGATATGGTGTATGATGCGGCAGGGCCTAATTTTGATCCGGAGGATCCTAATCCCGAGGCGAAGGAGTTCTATGACATGTTTCAGGACGCAGATACTTCTCTATATCCTGGTTGTGAGACTCATTCCGCACTGTCAGTGACGATGCGGTTGTTGAACATAAAGTCTGATTTTAACTTGCCACAAGCTTGCTATAATCGGATCACAGAAGTAATCAAGGAGGTGTTACCGAAGGAATCAAAAGAGCTACCAAAAAACTTCTACAAGTCAAAGATGATGGTCCGACAACTGGGACTGGGGTACGAGAAGATAGATTGTTGTCGCAACGGGTGCATGTTGTACTACAAAGAGAATTGTGTATCAGAAAGTTGCAGCTTCTGTAATGCGGATCGTTACAAGCCAGTACAGGGAAAAGGAAAGTCGACTAGAAAACGACGTCCTTACAAGTATATGCATTACTTGTCGATCACGAAGCGCTTGCAGAGGATGTATATGTCTCTAAATACAGCAGAACACATGACGTGGCACAGCGAAGAACGCATAAAGGACGAAGGAGAATTGTCACATCCTTCGGATGGAGAGGCGTGGAAACATTTTGATTTGTGTCATCCAGATTTTGCTGCAGAGCCTAGAAATGTACGCCTGGCGCTATGTGCTGATGGCTTCGCCCCTTTCGGACAGTCGGGATCTCAGTACTCATGCTGGCCGGTCATTCTTACCCCTTACAATCTGCCACCATGAATGTGTATGAAGACTCCTTATATGTTTCTGACAGCTATCATACCCGGTCCTAAAAATCCGACGAAGAACATCGATATATATTTACAGCCGTTGGTGGATGAGCTGAAACAGCTGTGGGAGATCGGCGTCACGACTTATGATATTTCCAGGAAACAGAACTTTCAGATGAGAGCTTCACTCATGTGGACAATCAATGATTTTCCAGCATACGGTATGCTGTCGGGATGGAGTACGCACGGCAACATGTCTTGTCCGATATGCATGGAAAATAGTAAGGCGTTCCGCCTTAGGCATGGAGGAAAAACTTCTTTCTTTGACTGTCACCGTCAATTTCTGCCCGCGACCCATCCTTGGAGAAAGAATAAGGACGCGTTCAGATATGGAAAACAAGAATTTTCTCAACCTCCACCCAGATTTTCGGGATACGATATTTGGGAAGCTGTAAAGGAATTGCCCACCGCAATGGAAGATCCATCGAACCATCGTGTCGAGGGGTTCGGACAAAGCCATAACTAGACCAAACGGAGTATCTTCTGGGACTTGCCTTATTGGAAAGATAATCTTATAAGGCATAATCTTGATGTCATGCATATCGAAAAGAACGTGTTCGATAATGTCTTCAATACCGTCATGGATATTAAAGGAAAGACGAAGGACAATCCAAAAGCAAGACAAGACATAGCCGAGATATGCAAGCGTCCTCATCTGAACTTGATACAAAGGGGTGCTGGTGGACAATTAAGTAAGCCTATAGCGCCATACACATTGAGCAAGGAAGATAGATTAATAATCTGCAAGTGGATATCTAATTTAAGATTTTCCGACGGCTATGTTTCGAATTTGTCTAGATGCGTTGATCTCAATGAACGCAAGCTAACGGGAATGAAGGGTCACGACTGCCACGTGTTTATGGAAAGATTACTGCCCATTGCTTTGAGAGAGTTGTTGCCTTCTGCTGTATGGGTTCCGTTGGCCGAGCTGTCTACATTCTTCAGGGATATCTGTTCAACTAAGCTGACGGTGCAACATATGGTACAACTTGAGGAGAAGATTGTCTTAACAATCTGCAAGTTAGAGAAAATATTTCCACCGGGCTTTTTCGACAGCATGGAGCATCTACCGATTCATCTAGCATACGAAGCCCGTGTCGGTGCATCTGTTCATTATCGATGGATGTACCCCTTTGAAAGGTAAATAAAAACCGATATAATTTAAGTGAAATTTAAGTGGATTTTACAATTCATTGTTAATTCTCAAGATAATTTGTCTCTTTAGGTACCTACACCATCTAAAGAAGAAAGTTGGCAACAAGGCTCATATAGAGGCTTCGATATGCGAATCATATCTTATCGAGGAGGTGTCAAATTTCTGCTCCATTTATTTCGATACTCATGTCGAGACAAATCGAAATAGACCTCAAAGGAATGAAAAAGACGTTGAGGATGGAGGTATATTCAATTTAAGGGGCAAGCCTATTGGGGCTAGTAAGAAACGGTGGTTGACCGACGATGAGTATGATACCGCTCACCGATATGTCTTGTTAAATTGTGACATACAAGAAGTGAGAGATTTGGAGAAGTAAGTGACTACGCCTCGTTATAATCTCTAATTTGGTGAATTAAGTGACTACACTTATTTTTATTCTCTCTAACAGTGTATTTAGAGGTGAAGTCAAAATGAGGACACCATATATTACAGATGAGGGACTTCAAAGAGAGGTTGATTGTACCTTTCCGTCCTGGTTTCGTAAATACGTAAGTAACTGAGATAATATGTTATGCGGCTACCATTAAAATATATGCAGCTAAAATATTTAAATTATCAATACATGTTTACAGGTTTTATTGCCTGAAACAACACTCATAAATGAGAGCATTCGTTATTTGGCATTGGGACCGAAGAAGCATGCAAAGACTTTGTCAGGCTATGTCGTTAATGGCTTCAAGTTTAAGTCAACTCAGCATGCTATAAATGCCGAATTTCTCAATGACGGCTTCGATACCAAGAATTCTGGTGTTTGCATAAGAGGCACCATCTATGACGACGAGCCGGACTTTGACTATTATGGAGTGCTTCGGGAGATTGTAGATTTACAATATAGTGGCCCATATGATATGCATATTGTGATGTTCAAATGTGAGTGGTTCGATACGAGACCAAATATCGGTTGGAGAATCGATAAACAATTTGGATTCGTCGATATAAATCATCGCAGGAGGTATAGAGGGTCCGACACGTTTGCGATAGCAAGTCAGGCTGTTCAAGTCTACTATACAAGCTACCCAAGGCGTCGTAGAGATCGATTTGACTGGTGGGCAGTATGCAAGATTAAATCTAGAAATACATTCAACGTTGGAGACCCAGCATACCAAGAGGACCAGATCGAGAAGCCCCAATACATGGGACAACAGTCGGATACCATGGACGTGGAAGATGTCGATATACCTCATGCTGAGGAAAATAGAGGGGAGGAAGAGGTTGATATACAAGACTTAGCTGTCAACCAGGGGAGAAAGAGGCGTCTTGTCCCAAGTATTGAGCCTGAACAAGAAGTAGAAGAAGAAGAAGAAGAAGAAGAAGAGGATGAGGATGAGGATGAGGATGATGATACAGATGAAGTCGACGATGAGGATGATGATATAGATGAAGTCGACGATGAGAATGAGGATGAGAACGATGACGATGACGATGAGGACGAGGACGATAACGATGATTAGATTAAATATCGGTATATATTAGAAGCACTTACAACTAACTTAGTGAATTCAGTTTAGACGGACACATTCTTATTTCAGTTTATGGTTTTGTCGTTCGATCATCTACTTATTGTATGATTTTCTTTTTACAGATGGCACTCTTAGTTCTCATTGTCTTGACGGCACTCGCCGCCCTGCTGGTATATATATTTTAGTTCAGTTTTATATTCATTTATACTTCTATATTGTTAATTATATTTATGTGTTCTATTTACAGGTCATGGTCACTACCACTCGTGCTGGTGGTAGCCGTGGTGGTGCTGGTGGTGGCGGGTACTGGCCGTGGTGGGCGTGGTGGTAGCGGTGGCCGTGGACGTGATGGTAGCGGCCGTGGACGTGATGGTAGCGGTCGTGGTGGTAGCGGTCGTGGTCGCCTTCCACATACCCCGGATATAGAGTCCTCCGATCCCGACCTGGAGAGCCCGGCCACAGACTCTTCCCGCCGTCGATCTATCTCTGCGACCCATCCTTCATCTTCATCGAGGCCTGAGACTCCATCCGCTAGCGGATCCGTTCCGCCCCCGGATGCACCAGCGGGTACACCATCAGTTACTGCAGGGTGGGCTCCGGAGTACCCCCGGATTCAGCTTCATCCTGCTACCGGTGAGTACATCCGCGGAGCCGCGGATCCTCGGACGCCTCCAGAGAGGCCGATAGGCGAGAACCGACGCGAGCTATGGCCCGCGGGTGATACGTAAGTAAATTTAAGTTAATTTATTAAATTTGTTTCATTTATTCAAGTTAATAATCCGGTCTTTGCTTCTTTGTAGGTTTTTCCCGTTTGATGCTGCCCGGATACTCGGACAAATTATCCGGGAAAACTACCATGGCCCTTACCTCAATTTTTCTGAGGTGCCTCAGAACATGCAGTACGTCTGGCTCGAGGAGATGAAGGTATATATATATCTTTTGGTTAATTATTAATTATTCTTTAATCCACTAATTTTTTAATTACGTGATAATTTTATTTGTATGTCAGACGACGTTCTGGTGGCCCCCCCATCGCGAGGAGTTGATTCGCAAGGCCTACAAAGCCGCCGCCGGGAAGAAGATACGGGATGCGGTGTACGACGTTCGTACGGCGCATTCGAGGAAGAAGTGGCTCCGGGAGGAGTACTACGAGCAGATGTTGGATAAGATGAATACTGCTCAGTACAGGGAGAAATCAGAGAAAGCGAAGGCGAGCAGACAGGTCGCTGCTCTGCATACAGGAGGTTCAAAGCCCCACGCAGCGACGCGTGCAGATTTGGTGAGATACCGCAAATTCATTTCACTATTAAATTCGGTACTATTAATATACGTAGTTAATTAAATTCGACGTATATTTCGTATGCAGGCACGACAGGCGGTAAAGGAGGGGAGAGAGCCGGAGTCGGTCACCGCCTACGATGTATTCCTGCATACACACAAGAGGCGGGCAGACGGGAGCTTCGTCGACGCGAGGGCCCAGGCGACTGATGTAAGTAATTACGTTTATGAGATTTATATTAGAAATATAATTATTGTTAACTTAATTAGGTGAACGTAGGATTCAAATTATAACTTAGGGAAACATAGGATTTAGATTATAACTTAGGAAAACTTATAGTATAAACACATTCATTGGATAGGCTGCATATCGTGAGGCCCTTAGTCAGATTGAGCCCCCTGCCGAGGTTGTCGGCGAAACGACGCCCACCCAGACGCCCTCTTCTATGGCCGCTCGCTACGACGACGTGTTCGTAGAGTCTGTCGGCGGCTTTAATAAAGGGAAAGTCTACGGCGTAGGTTCCATGGCGGCGTCGTTGCAGGGCGCGACTCCGAGATATCCACCGCCCCCGCCTCCTCCCGCGCCCCCGTCGGACGATATGAGGCGGCAGCTTGCGACTCTCACCTCCGATATGTCGGAAATGCGGAGTCTAATGTCGGATGTGCTGGAGCGCCTTCCGCGTCCTTCTTCTGCTCCCGGTCCAGATCCGTCTGCTCCCGGTCCGTCTAGTGCGGTTGCCGGTCCTTCCGACCCTGGACGTTATTCATTTGACCGTTCTGCCGAGGTCCGCCTGGTACCGGATACTGCGCTCATTGGGCTCATGGACATGATGTCGGCAGAGCAGCTCCGCAACCTTCCAGAGCATGTGTTGTCCCAGGTGCCGGCGTACATGGTGGAAGAGTACATCCGCCGGGCCGAACGACGACCCCCCCCATCTCAATGATATTTGTATTGTTTTTGGATATTTGTACTGTTTTTGGATTTTGAATTTTGGATATTTTGGAAGCGTAAATGAATGTTTGGATATTATGAATTTGTGTTTGGATATTTCTGTTTGATATTGGATATTATGAATTTGGATATTTGTTGATCGTACATGGATTATTGGATATTGGATATTGGATATTGGATATTTCTGTTTGATATTGGATATTGGATATTGGATATTGGATATTGGAGATTTGGTGAAATAGAATGTTTCTGTAATTTTTTTTTCTTAATGTTGCATTTAGCGACGGACTAGCGACTAACTAGCGACGGATATTTGCAGTTACCGACGGACTAGCGACGGGATTTCCGTCGCTAACTGGGTGATATAAATATTTTGCAGTTACCGACGAACTAGCGACGAAATTTCCGTCGCTAACTGGGCACAATTAATATTAGCGACGGAATGTCGACTACCTGGCGACGGTAAATTCGTCGACATGGTTCTGGAAATATGGTTGGTTTCCAGAGACTTAGCGACGGATAGCTTGTCGCTACTCCGTCGCTAATCTGTCGAGGATGACGACGGACTAGCGACGACTTAGCGACCCATTATCCGTCGACATGGTTCTGGAAATATGAAAGCTTTCCAGAACCAGGCCGACGCCCTTCCCGTCGCTAAGCCGTCGCTAAAACGTCGCGATTAACGACGGAATGGCGACGGAATAGCGACTGATTTTGCGTATCAGGAACCTCTCTGATACGCTTTTACCGACCTATTTACGACGGCTTAGCGACGGAGATTTTAATATTATATGGCATGTAAACAGACGAGAACAAGTCGCTAATCCGTCGCTAATCCGTTGAAAGTCAGCCGTCGGTAATCCGTCGCTAGTCCGTCGGTTAATCATTTGTCCGACGGCTTAGCGACGGACAAATTATAGCGACGATGTTTTTCCCGACGGCTATTTTCATCAAATATCCGTCGCTAAGCCGTCGGTAATTCATGTTACCGACGGACGAGCGACGGATGTGGCCGTCGCTAAAGCTGGTTATTTTGGTAGTGACTCTCCCGCCGAACGACAAAATCTGGGATTGCCAACCCTCAAGTCTGCTTTGGATATACTGAATAAGGCCTTGGCAGTCAGCGTCCCGGGCATGTGACACTGATAACGGAAGACCAAGATATTTCACCGGCAGTAGACTCTTCTCGATTTGGAGGAGAGTCGACCACAGTTCAGTGTCTTTGCAAGTTTTGTTGAAATAAACTTGGCTCTTATCCCTGTTTAGTTGAAGTCCCAAAAGTTGACCGAACTCATATAAAACCCTGTTCAAAGCCTCAATCGACCTATTGGCTGGCTGGATGAATACAAGCAAATCGTCTGCATAGATGAGATGAGAAACCACCGGATCTACCCGACGTAGAAGAGGCGTAAGCTGACCTCTATGCACTGCAATATCCATCAAGCACGTGTAGTACTCCATAACAATGGTGAAAAGGTATGGAGATAATGGATCACCCTGACGCAAGCCCCGGTTGCTCCCGAAAAAGCCATGTGGTTGACCA
Source organism: Iris pallida (assembly GCA_029216955.1). Taxonomy (NCBI): domain Eukaryota; kingdom Viridiplantae; phylum Streptophyta; class Magnoliopsida; order Asparagales; family Iridaceae; genus Iris; species Iris pallida. Next base: position 5,650,646 of record JANAVB010014398.1, on the reverse strand, counting down.
CGTATCAATACCGAGAACGTAGGCGAAGATATGCACTCCCTGATGCGATCCACCCACCAGCTGGAAAATCCCATATTGCTGAGCATGTTGTACACAAACTCTCTACTAACCGTATCATACGCCTTCCGCAAGTCAAGCTTTATGCACCCTTTTCCTCCGCCAACTTTATTGAAGTCTCTAATAAGCTCATGGGATAGAAGGCAATTATCCGCAATAGATCAGCCCTTAATGAAAGCCGCTTGATTGAGAGAAATCAATTCCTGCATAATTTCCTGCATGCGATCACACATAATATGCGTAATAATTTTATAAATAAAATTGCAACATGAAATAGGACGAAAGTCCCCCAGCGAGTGAGCACCCTCCTTCTTCGGAATCAGGCACAGGAAAGTATGATTTAATTGTTTAAGCAACTTCCCTGTACTGAAAAATTCCTGAATCACCGGCATCACATGTTGGCGCAAAACACCCCAATGTTGTTTATAAAAAGCAGAGTTGAACCCGTCGGGGCCTGGAGCCTTATTAGGATTAGCATTAAGAACAATGGCTTCCACTTCTTCGACGGAGATGGCCTTCTGTAATCTGGCATTGCCCGCCTCCGTAACCACCCTTTTACAAGTGAGCTCGGGGAAGTGTTGCCGAATCTACTCTTGGTTGTATAGATCTGTATAGTAACGAATAGCCTCCGCAGCAATTTCCTTCTCCTCCTTCATAGAAGATCCGTCAGCGCCAATAATATGCCCAATCGAATTACGGTTCTGACGAGCTCGAATAGTGGCATGGAAGAATTTCGAACATCTGTCCCCGTCCTTTAGCCACGAGCATTTGGCCCTTTGTTGTAATTGAACTTCATCAAAATACCGGCAGCGACGAGCTTCTTCTTGCAGTCCTACCTCCCTAGCAACTAAAGCTTCATCCAGTGGGTGCCCCTGGAGTTCCTCTTGAACCCGCTTCAACTCAGCCTCGAGTTCATCGACCCTTAGCTTCGGCCGATTCTTATTCCAGGACTTCAAGGCAAATTTTATAGATTTAAGTAAAGACACAAATTTGAATTGATTCGTACCTGACGTTACGATGTTGCTGCCGAGTGTAACTGCGTCATTGTAACCTTCCTGTAAGGGCCAGGCGTTACAGAAACGGAAGGGGAGACTATTCCTCCGTTTTTCTGCAACCAGTCGGACCAGTATTGGAGAATGGTCGCTCGAGCCCCTGTGAAGGCCTTCCGCCTTGCTATGAGGGAAGATCTCCAGCCATCGATGATTGCAAAGTGTCCTGTCTAGTTGGCAACAAATACGTCCAACCACCGAGCTGTTGTCCCACGTCCATATGTGCCCATTTCTCTCCAAGCAAGACAACCCAGAAGCCAATAGGCAGTCTTAGAAATCTGCTAAGATGGGGCCAGGAACCTGTCTCCCTCCCCTCTTCTCATCAGTTGCTAGTATAGCGTTGAAATCCCCGCTCAGAATTAGAGGGAGACGATTATCCACCTTCGCAGCCACCTGAATGATATCTTTCCATAGCTGGAAACGGCATCTACGATCGTTATGACCGTAGACCGCACCAACCAGCATGCTGAATCCACCCTTATTAGTGAGTTCTACAGCAATCAGTTGCTCAGACATGAACTTAACTTGTCCCGACCAAAGCCGGGCATCCCACAACACCCATATATGGGCCATCTCGCAGATGTGAAGATTATGAGACGAGGCCCATTGGTGGGGAACTCGGCTTTGAATCTTGCTCTCAGACTTAATTTTACTCTCCAGAATAGCAACAATGTCGCAATTATTACTCTTAATCCTTGCCTGAACCTCTCTCCACTTCCCGATGGAGTTGGCCCCTCGAACGTTCCAAGAGAGGAACGACATCTAACAACTAAGGTTGTTGTCCGAACTGCTCCGATCGTTCTCCCTAGGACAAGTCGGGGGACGACCGTATTCAACCATTCTCATCTCCTCCTGTGCTTCTTGCACGCCATTCCCATCTCCTGATTGCACGTTGGACAACAGAGCCTGCCACTTCGGATTTTCCTTAGTGAGCTCCTCCCTGTTCTCACGGTGGTTCGTCCGTATTTCCTCCTGTGAATTATACGTTGATTCTGATCTTCGTCTCGCCTTATGACTCTTACCATCTTCCGTTGCCTCTTCAGCCCCACCCTGTGACCTTGTCTCCGAATCGCGTTGCCGATTTTCCAGTTGTTGAGAAGCAACCACAATAGCAAGCCTGTCCTCTGGTATCCGAGTAGAAGCATTGTTGGCTCCCTCTGGACCATTGTGTTTCCCCAGTATGGACGTGCTAATAGCCATGTCCTTGCAGAACGCCATGTCCTCTATATCCTCCATGTCCTCCATAGCGGTGTGACTCACCGGTATATCACTCAGGTTGCCTATGGGGGCCGTGCTGTCCTCCTGCATAGTCGCTTGGTCCGCATTCGACTCACCACTCCTATCCTCCTCGGCCTCTCCACTCGCCTTCTCTAGATGGGTAGTATCATAACAATTAGCCTTTGTGTGTCCAAAGCAATTGCATAATTCACACGAGGGGGGAACCCACTCACATTCCACATCCTGCTGGAGCCAGTTACCATTCGGGAGAACGATATCAATCTTCCTTGGAAGACAGTCAGTCGCCGTGATTTCGACGAAAATCCGAGCATATGAGAGCCTTTGTCGCCTGGCCGTGGGAATATCGGTCCGTATAGGTTTGCCCACCATGCTAGCCAACTTCATTATAGATGGGATACTCCACAGCTGAGGTGATAACCAAGGAAGTCGGACCCAGACTGGAACCGTAGTCAGCCGGTCTTTTTCGAAGTTGGAGGCCGGCAACCATCGTTTGAGAACAACAAGACGCCCATCAAACGTCCATGGACCTCCCTCCAATATCCGTATGAGATATTCCTCGAGATCAAACTTTATAAAGTAGAAACCGTTTTCCCGCGAAAATATTTCCATGTCTCCCTTTGGTCGCCATACTCTGATGGCGTACGCCTTCAATTGGCCGTAGAATGGCTTGTTTCCCATCATATATAAGACGAAAGTATTCTTCCAATACTCTGTCGTTTCCTGTATGTCGTCCTCGGTTATTTCAGCCACCTTCTTTCCGTTGGTGAGACTGGGTTCCAAGTATTGTAGATCCACTTCCTCCTGCACCGGGGCCGGCCGACATATCTCCACCCATGAGACGGGTTTCATATTAAGACCCCCAACTGTCGATTGCTTTTCCCTCATATCCGTCCGATTGGACTCCTATTGCCCTTCGTTGGACCCTTCAGTAGACTTCCCGACGTTTCTCTCCGTCTGAGATAGGTATCCGTCGCTATGAGGCGTGGATGGCGGTCTGCCCACCTTCCTACCCGCATTAGGTTGGGAGTCCTGCCATTGCCGATGCTCTCGCAAGCCCTGAGAATACCCCCAAGCGGATGATTTGGTAGCCGCCACTTTATCCTTAGACTCCCAAGGCTTTGGTCGTCTCCGCCGTTCAACCGTAGTCCAACCCCCACCGGCCTCTCGTGCTCCATCAGACACAGCCATCTCTGTCCGTGGCTGATTTCTGACGGCGGCCGCCGCAAATTTAGGACCAGGATCACCTGGTTCTCTCCCAAACCCTAACGCCATCAAAATTTATCATTATATATATATATATATATATATATATATATATATATATATATATATATATATATATATATATATACTAGCATATGTGCACGTGCCTTGCACGTATTTTAATATTTCTTAATTAGTTTAGGAAGACTCTTTAGGAAGATCAAAGGATAGTCTTCCTAATTACTAAGTTGTCCTTATTAAAATTAATGAACTATTTTTAATTAGTATAAGTATGTAAGGGTATTTTTGGAATTTAAAAGTTTCACCATCTAAGTTTTCCTATATATATATATATATATATATATATATATATATATATATATATATATATATATATATATATATATATATATAATAAGGGAGGTGAGGTGGCTATATGTCACCCTCCCATGTTATCATCATGCACTTGCACACTTTCAAGTGCATGATGATAGCATGGGGGGTGACACATAGCCACCACCCATAAGGTGGCACTTCACCTCCCTTATTCTCTCTCTCTCATTCTCTCTCTCTCTCTCTCTCTCTCTCTCTATATATATATATATATATATAAGAGAGAGAGAGAGAGAGAGAGAGAGAGAGAGAGAGAGACGACGCATCCTCTCACTTTTTGCATCCACAAGCATCTCCATGTTAACAACTGTTGGATGTAGTTTAAGTCATCTAATCTTAATTATTGATTTGAATGATTCAAATCAACGGTTAAAATTAAATGATTTAAACTAGACCTATTGGAGAGGGAAAAAACCCTCAGATTATATTATATTGTTATTATTATTGTTCTTATTAGGAAGGCAGATGGACCATAGATGATCTGTAGAATATTATCAGAAAATGAGAGGGAGAGATTTCCTGTGGCCATTGGCCAATGCCAATTTAAGCACGAGTTTCCACGATTCTCCCAACCATTCCTTCTTCAATTTGTAGGTGGCGTGGACCGGCATGTTGCTCATGTAGAAATAGACAAAGTAGTACTCATTGATAGGACATATTTTAAATTGTTGGCTCCGCTTACTTTAGCCATCCTCTCTTCTTTTTATGAAAGCTACTTTACTTTATTCTAAATATAATTCAAGAATTTTATAATTTGTAGTTGGCTCTCCTTTTGAATTTGTCTATTATTTTTAAAAATGAAAAATCAACTATTTAGTATGTCTTGTATTGTTGAGCCGTTTGTCATAAATTTAGTATTTTTATTACCCTTCGATTCGTACGGCACATTATCTTCCTCTTCGAAGACTCGTATAAATCTTTTCGAACCCACTTAGCTAAATCATTAAGGCGATATTGAAAAACTTGTAGAACAAAAGAGAGAGAGATTGGAAGTCCGGAAACTTCACTATACTAGAAAAAAATACAACTTTGGGTGGGTAGTAACAAATGAGACCTCCCCCTATTTATAATAGCTCATAGAGCTTTACATGAAAACTTCTGAAAGGAATATTACAGGAATTATTCTTCCTACCATACTAGAATAGACATATTCCAGGATTATTTTCATCTAGAATAATCTTGGACCTTCCAGAGAAATCTACCGTCTTCTAGAGAGTTCTATTATCTTCTAGAATGTTCTGGAAGTTTCCCGTATAATTTCGGTCCGCTGAGAGTTATGTAAATCCGTCTCGATGGGACACAAATTTTTTTGTGCGACACGTTGCACAAGGCCGACCCAGAAGATAGGATTGTTGGAACTTGGAAGCTAATTTATGTTGTCCTTTGATTCAATTTTTTGTGCGGTATTTTTTTAATGTTTAGGACGTTACTCGTAATTTGACCGTTTGTGAAGTCAAGTTGAATTAAAAAATTGTCTAAATCCAAAGTCTTATATCGTTAGATCCGTCGGCTCTGTTGCTGCATGCCTTCACTTGCAGTGTTTAATCCGTATATATTGTTGCAAATGGGACTACAAAAATAAGTCAAAATATATAAAACAGTTATAAATTTGTTGTGTTCAGTAATAACTAATAACAGAGCGTTACAGCATTGCGTCTCCAGCTACAAGAAATCAGATACTAAGACGTCGTTTGGTATACTGTAATGTAATCACAATCACAATATAATTAAATAAAAAAATTATTTTTTTATTTGATTATATTACGATGACGATTATATTACAGTATACCAAACGAGGTCTAAGTTTTGATACTACGTATATACAGTGCCAAATGCAATCAATTGATCCCTTGGTAAATGCCAGTTAGGCTACTGACCAACCTAAGGTTGCTAGCAGCATTTGAAAGTATAATATAAGCTTCAATTGCAACAAATGTAAACAAAGAAGGAAAAAAATGTTGGCACTTTATACTGCTTGAAAGTTTTAAGACCATCTTTACTGATATTAACAATGGGCTAGAACTCCAAAACCTATTAATTCCTAAAATTTAGGCTGGAAACTCTATGATGGATGTGTTTGATAGGAGAGAAAAGTGGAACGAAAAAAGAGTAATGCTATTCGTACCTCCAAATTGTCCCTCCGAAACATCTCTCCTTATATGGCAGCTGACATGGCATATTAGATAATATTATATGTCATATGATATGGCTGATGACATGGTTTTAACCCAAAAAGTTAATTATCCAATTTTGTCCATGTTAATTTAATGTTAATATTAATATTAATTAATGTTAATATTAATGTTAATATTAATGTTAATGTTAATATTAATTAATATTAATGTTAATGTTGATATTAATATTAATATTATTGTTAATGTTAACGCTAATATTAATTTTAATGTTAATGTTAATGTTAACATTAATTTTAATGCCAATTTTAATTTTAATTTTAAAATTTGTCACGTTAGCTGCCATATCAATATGTCACGTCAGCTGCCACATAAGAAGGGACGGTTTGGAGGTACAATTTGGAGGGACAAATAGCATTATTTACGAAAAAAAATAGAAAAGTAAAAAGTGGAGTGAATGATTTATTTTTTATTGTTTGGTATGGAAGGAAAGTGGAGAGATTACTTTTTGCTCATAAACAAAGATTCAATCCGTCCAAAAGTGGAAAAAAAATGGGAAATAAAAGTTGAGGCTTATATTAATTAACAATTATATCACCACATGAATTATATTATTTAACAATTACTAACGAAGTCAAATGGTAAATAAGTGTTTCAGTTGATGATAGAATTAGTGAAACATATATATATATTTTTTTTACTTTCTTTCCTTTCCTTCAATTTTTTTTCTATACCAAACAAATGATAGTGCATCTCATCTCTTTTACATCCTTCCAACCAAACACAAAGGTAAGAAATAATATTTTATTTTCATATAGAAGGAAAATATATTCTACTATTTTTTCTTCCTTCCACTTTTTCCACTTTTCTACCAAACAAAGCCTAAGATAGTATCGAAGCAATTAGTGACAGCTTTCTATGAATTTATATTGTGATTTTTCTTGTGTATTACTAGTATATCAATGTAAATATTTTTTTGAGAACTGTTATTATATTGTATATATAAAAAATTTATATTAATAAACGTGCATTATTGAGTGGTCCAACTGTGCTAGTTCTTTTTTCTATATGTAAACATAAACATTGTCACATGCCATCCAACACTAAGTATATGTGTGTGTCCATAGCAGTATATGGGCAGGGCGATCTAGCATTCTAAATAAGGACAGACACAGTAAAAAAAACAAGTGGGATAAAATGATCCCACCGAATTTTTTTTTTTTTTTTTTTGCCGATACTCATATACTGACCCAGTCGCTAGTAAAAAAGATGATATTTATGTTATTTTTAAAGACATGTGAAATATATATATATATATATATATATATATATATATATATATATATATATATATATATATATATATATATATATATATATATATACCCTCAAAAAATTAGGACCAAAATATTCACGTTTAAAATTTAAAACTATCCCTCCTCCTCCACATCAACCCCTTGCCACACTTGCCCACCCCACCCCACCCTTATGCCCCCCGCTCTCCCGACCCTCTCTCAGCGACGCCGTTGCCGCCGACTGCGCACGCGTCTGAGGTCGTGAGAGCAGCGGGTGGGCGGGGGCAGCCGAGAGAGGAGGGGGCGAAGGGTGTCGACGGAAGGTGGGTAGGCCGGAGCGGGGGCGGGGCAATGGAGTGAGGACTAGGGGCAACTGAGAGATGAGCGGAGGGTGGAGGGTTGTGAAGACGTGGATAATTTTTGTCTTTTAAAAATTTTGTGTATCAACTTGAAAATATTAAATAGTTGATGGTCTCAAATTGTCGAATAAAAAGTTTAGGATATCAAGTTTACACACACACACACACATATATATATATATATATATACTTCTTTTCATTTGAAGTTGACTCATCTCCTTACATTTTTGTGTCCGCTCTTGATTGTAAAAATCATATCGAATACTAATCGTTTCTAAAACATAGGGAGACCTAAATTTAAAAGGTTTAATTACAACTAGATACCCTCAATATTCTAATTTTTCAACTTGATACATTAACCTTTTTTTTATACAACTTGATATCCTAAAATAAATTGGACAAAAATAAGTTATTTTCATCCCTCTCACTTTCTCTCTCCCAACCTCCGAAGCTGCATCGCACCCACCCATCGGCGCCCCACCCCTCTCGGCGCCTCCTGACCAGGCCTTGCATCCCTCTCCTCCCTCGCAACCTCCCAAGCTGCATCGCACCCCCCTTGCTGTTTTTGTACCGCCTCCGAACGGAGGAGGGGTTGCCATATATAGAGGGAGAGAGAGGGAGGAGAGGTGGTGCAGCCGGTCAGAGCAGGATGGGAGAGGGTTGGAAATGGAGGGAGGATAATTATGTCTTTTTAAAAAGAAATTGAATATTAGATTGAAAATATTAAATAGTTGATGGTACAAAATTATCGAGTAAAGAATTTATACTATCAAATTAAAAAATTAAAATAATTAAGAATATTAAATTACAATTAAGTCAATTTAAAAAATTATAATAAAAACATATACGAAGATTAAAAAAAAATTTGCAGCTTTCCCTTTTTTTTTTTTTCGGTCAACATAATATTGTGATGTGAATAATATTTGTTGCAATAAGATTTTACCTAAATAGCACATGTGAATCCACCATGACATGAGTCACATGTGATCATTTGCATGGTCCAGAAATGTATGCTGAAAATCCAGCATGACATGACAGGTACCAATCGCATAGTTGGCGATGGTCCACAAATCTTGCCAAATCTATTGATAATCGTGTGTACGTTGCTCCAAAAGTTTTTTGTTTCTGGGGAGAATGATTTGGCAAAATTATTGAACTGACGAATCAGTTGGGGCGGGGCGATAAGGTCTCGTGCTAAGGTGATAAGATTTTGTCCTCTAGTTTTATACTAGTCTGTACACTCATCTAGTTGTGATAAGATTTTGTCATTGTATAAAAATACAGACACTGCTGCGTTGTCTGCGATTTGTGATCGTGGACGTAACCGTCGACCGACATGGCAGCCGGCCATTGGTCCCTTGTCCGAATGGGATCCGGAGATAGCAGGAAGGGACAATGGATGGCCGCCACGTCGACTGACGGTCACGTCCGCGGTCACAAACGACAAAATATCATTTTCGATAAAAATATTTACTGCTTCTTGAATCCAAAGTATAAAATAAAAAATAAAAAAAATTCGTAAAAAAAATGTAACTGTGATACAACAAAACAATTTCCACGGACATTTAGATGAAGGCTTTGTATTTCTAGCAATCAACTTTTTATTTCCTTTGCATGGAAAAAGAATTCAACATTCCTATACCCATGTTTGGCTAGGTTGAAATATGTAATCCATAATTTTTAATTTTTTTCATTTTTATGTTTGGTTCAGACAGGAATAAGAATCTTCATTTATTTGATTTTTCATAAATATTATTTCGTTAATTTTTATTAAGTTATTATTGTCTAAATTCGGTTGGTGTCATGGAGGGTATTACAGTCCAAAAAATTATAATTAATGCACCCAACTAACATTTCCAGTAAAACAAAAATATTTCAAAGGCCGGGTGGGACTTGGATTTTACTTTCCTATAAATGTGGAAATCTAAAGCCACTCATATTCCCTACAATTCCCCACATTTACCACACAATGATAAAGAATTCAAAATCTATTCTTAGAGTGTGGTTTCTAAACACCTATGTCACTCCCCAATCCTGGAATACGTATTTTAATACGTAAATCCATAAATTATATTTACCTTGAATTTATACGATATTTATTATGCAGTATTTCTTCATGCATTTTCCAAAAATATTCGACAAAATATTATTTCTTAATTTATTTTCTGCATTTGGGCCTACAGTTTTGGCTCATTTGGGTAACATATTCTTGGTTCACCAATGGTTCATCATGAACCCTTTGGTTCATCATGAACCCATGGGTCCAAGATCTTTATATATAACTCATCTCAATCTCTCTCCTCTCATTTACTTCCTCTCATTTATTTCCTCCACCAACCAAGGCAAGTACCAACTTGCTCAAGAGATGGATCCATAATTTTGTCAATGATTTCTTACAAAACTATTTGCCAAAACATGTTCTTCTCCTCAATCTATACTAGTTTAGAACTTGAAAATTTCTATTTTGAAGCTTTGATTTTTGTAGATCTAAGTTTTAATCATTTTCGGATTTCCTTGGTCTTGATCTATTTTTGTTAGGGTTTTGTGGGTTTTGATGCTTCTATGTGGAAGAGAATTCCATTTCACCCAAGATGGAACTTTGAAAATCCGGATTTGGAGTTCGGATGGCCAAGTTGTGATGTTTTAAAGTTTGGGGATTAACCATGGTGTTCTTGCTGTTTGGAGAAGACAGTGAGCAGTGTGCTCCTGTTTGAGCACGCTTCCTGTTGGAAGCGTGTCTCCCCTTGAGCCTGCGTGACTTTTCACGCAGCTCTTCCCTTGAGCCTGCGTGACTTTTCACGCAGCTCTCCCCTTGAGCCTGCGTGACTTTTCACGCACCTCTCCCTTGAGCCTGCGTGACTTTTCACGCAGCACTCCCCTTGAGCCTGCGTGACTTTTCACGCAGCTCTCCCCTTGAGCCTGCGTGACTTTTCACGCAGCTCTCCCTTGAGCCTGCGTGACTTTTCACGCAGCTCTCCCCTTGAGCCTGCGTGACTTTTCACGCAGCTCTCCCCTGAGCCTGCGTGACTTTTCACGTACGCAGCTCCCCTTGAGCGTGCGTGCTTTGTGCGTACGCTTTTGATATTTTATCAGATATTATATGCCCATTTTATATCCTTACGCCTTTGTCCCGAGCATGATATAAGCACTAATGTGACCCCGGAGAACAAAGTATTCCTACCCGATACATGTACCTGAATGTCCCAGTTCTTGTTCATGCTCGACAAATGACTCGTAACTCCATGTGGCGTATTTGCAATGATGCACTACACTAAGGAGGGTAGCACATGTTGACATACTGATTGATATGGATCCTCTTTGGGGTACTCGTACTAAAGTACGACTTTAGGAGGATAATCATGCAGGCCACAGCATGTGAGTCCAAGATTTCATCTAGGGTTAAATTGGGCAACTAAACATACTAGATGCATGGGGAGGGTAAATTCCCGAGATCGTGTTATACCAGCCGCCTTGAGATATTGTCTCGACGCGCCGGCTGGTCTCCACGGATACTGTGTCATCTGCAACGAGCGGATGACTGTATCCGATTAATTCCTGCTATATATTATATGTTTTAGCAAGGTGGCCTTACGAGGGACCTGTGCTCAATCATACCTGTCTACGGGAACCCCTGGGTTGGCTAGCCTTGCTGGAAAGATACGATCTGAGGATTTTCTAAATAACATGATGTGTCACCCTCATTTTCTGTATTTCCCGTATTTCGTATTTATACTCGTATCTGGATTTTTGGCATGTATTTTTATTTTTTTCAGCCTGTGGAATTTCGGTATTTCTCGTATTTTGGGTTTTAAGCTTGGCTCGGTTTTAATTGGTTTGAGTTGGTTTGGTTTGGTTCTATATGATTGGATCACCTTAGCATATGCTTCACCCTCAACACACCACATCCCCTCCCTCTTTATAATCCCCACCTACCACTCTCTTTCTTCATTACCATCACCATTTATTTTCTTTTTCTTCTCCTTCCTCCACAACTCTCCACCCATAGGCAAGTGCATCTTGCCACCACATGAGAACCCTATTTTCTTGGTCCAGTAGCTAGATTAGGACATGGTGATCAACATTAGTTCTTGGCATTTTGTGATTTGGAGCCTCCATTGTCCTAGATCTAGTTATTCCTATTTTCGGATTTTGCATGTTTTGATCTATTTTGGTTGGAGTTTTGTGGGTTCTGATGTTTCTATGTGGAAGAGAGTTTAATTTCACCCAAGTTGGAACCTTGGAAATCCAGATTTGGAGTTCGGATGACCAAGATATGTTGTTTTGAAATGTTGGGTTCTGCCATGGTGTTCTTGCTGTTTGGAGAAGACAGTGAGCAGTGTGCAGAGCTTCTTAGCTCACGCACACTGAGCTACGCACGCATTTTAGCGCTGCGTACGCAGACTTGGGTACGCTCCCTGCTGGAAGCGTGTTCCCTTGAGTGTGCGTGACTTTTCACGCACACTGTTTCCTTGAGCGTGCGTGACTTTTCACGCACACTGTTCCCTTGAGCGTGCGTGACTTTTCACGCAGCTGCTCCCTTGAGCGTGCGTGACTTTTCACGCACACTGTTTCCTTGAGCGTGCGTGACTTTTCACGCACACTGTTCCCTTGAGTGTGCGTGACTTTTCACGCACACTGCTCCTTGAGCGTGCGTGACTTTTCACGCACATTGCTCTGTAGCGTGCGTGACTTTCACGTACGCGGCTCTTTCAGCGTGCGTGACTTTTCGTACGCTGCTCCCCTGACCCCTTTCTTTAAGCTTGGCTTTTCTATGGTCCTGTTTATTGATATTTTATCAGATATTTTATGTCCATTTTATATCCTTACGCCTTTTGTCATGAACTTTATTTTACTTAATATGTTTGGAATGACTATTATACATGGCTTGATATGACAAGGAACTAGCATAACACGACAGTGACCCATAGTGGTGCACTCCTGACATGACCAACCTGACATGATAGTGGCCCGTCGTGGCGCACTCCTGACAAGTACCCTGACATGATTTATCTTGATAACTTAACTGGACTTGCCTTGACACCGTGGGTGGTTCTTTCTTGCCTGATTGTTAAATCCACTTGTCCTGTCTTGCATCATGTCTAGGATGGGACTCCTGAGTACCACGGTCAGGAGCTCCTACTAAAATGGACTAAGGTTAATGACTAGCATAATTCACTAGACATGAAGAGATGTTCTCCAGTTACAGGCGATCCCGTTATCCCGGCCGCAAATGTTTGGACTTGTAGCCTGCCGACGAGTAGGGCACATTTCCAGCCCACTGTTATGTGGGGCACTCTTGATTGTCACTTTAATGATTGAACTCTATTGTCACTCTAATGTATTGAACCCTCCAGATTGTCACTATAATGATTGTCTGGATAACCTGGATAGCTGCAGGGCCTGTGACTACTTGGAGCATCTCATTGCATCTTGCTAGTAACTAGGATTGTGATAACCCTAGTTATTTAATGTAGAAAGCCGTAGGCAATGATTGGCCGTGATTGCTTGGGTGGAGTCTAGTCCAGTATAGTATTGTCTAGAATTGATTGATTGTAAGATTGTACCAGAATGATTGAAAGATTGTCACTATAATGATTGTCACTCCAGATTGTCACTATAATGATTGTCACTCCAGATTGTTACTTGACCTGATTTCTTATATTTATCTTGCCGATAAATGGTGAGAGAAACCAAGTTCCGTTCAGACGAAGGGTTACAACCCCGGTCCTTGTTTGGTTTACGGGTTGTAACCTAGCTATCTGAATAGTCCCATGGTTATCTCATCGTATATCATCCTGTCATGCTTTTCCATATGTCTTGTCTTTTAGTGATTCTATGCAAGATCATCTTTTATAATTACTCATCATGCTTTTATTAAATTACTGTCTCTTATTATGTAATTATATTATTGTGCTAATTTGCTGGTTTTTGTTCTTATTTCGTGGCCTCCTTTGTGGCACTTGCTCTTTCTGGGGTCTGACCCAGCTGGTTTTGTATGGCCAGATACCGGAGCAGCAGCAAATGATCTACCTGTCTTCCAGCCCGATGGTGGTCACCAGGTGTAACCAGGGCTTCGAGTGGGTTTCTTTTGTTCTCCCACTGTAATATTGTAAATTATTCTTTTGAGGCGTTTAGCCGACGAGCAAGTGTTAGCTCGATTGTACTTACTTACTGTCTGCCCACGGACTGTAACATGATTGACAAGCCCCGGGGGTTGATCATGTATGACTGAACTCTTGCTAGTCCTCACATTTTGTAACGACTAGCTTCATGATCATCTGGATATGTAATGTTTGGGACGCCTTACAATTGTATATTTGGTGATCTGACATCTTGTAATTATTATTAGTTGGTTGAGATTGAGACAATAGGATAATTTATGACCTTAAGAGACTGATGGTTTGTAGAATACCCTCACATAGCTAGACAGCCGTGACCGTATAGTAGGATGGTTACCGTTCCGTTATACGTAGCTGGCTATGTCCGCCCCCGCTCCTCAGTATTTGGTTCTGGGGCATGACATGATGCGAGGATAACCTCGTCCCACTAGAAACTCGTAGACTTGATTGGCCGTGAAAATGACTTGCTTGTATCCTATTATCTTCCGCGAATAACCGAGGGAAGCGGACTGTTGTGGTACGTGATCCAACCCATGTTCTTGTTTGATTGTTGGGTTGGTTATCGTACTATGACAGGCTGTGGACCGAAGTTATGAACGGAAGACTTATTCTGGTTGTGAAGTATTACTTCTGTGAATGACTGAGGAACATGGTCTATCATGGTACAAGATCCAACCCATGTTCTTGTTTGATTGTTGGGTTGGATATTGTGCTGCGATAGGCTATCGACCAAAGTCACGATCAGGAGATTTTTTTGTTTATACCTTTTAACTTATGTGAAAGTTATAGAGTACGACACGTCCCGACTCCATGCGGCACCTTTTGTCCTTGTTTGGTTGTAAGGGTGCCATATGGGTTCGAGGATGTGCGCTACCCTATAATAGTAGCATAAGTATTACTATTATCAATCATTCTATTAACTGGGTTTTTAATCTTAACTCTTGTGCCCCTTTGGCGGTACTTGCTATTCGGGGCTGACCCCGCTGGTTTTGTTTGGCCAGATCTCGTAGCAGAGCCGGAGGACACGATCTTCCTTCCTGACATCCATGGTGCATACTAGGAGCATGGCGGTTCGGGGACTCGAGTGGGTTTCTTCTCCACCACTCCTGCTTATACTTCTTGCGACATTTAGCCACCGACACCTGTTAGCCGGATTACTCGATAATTTGTGTCAGTACATAATTATAATTAAACAGACTGCAGCTGTGTATAATTTTGTACTTCTGACTCTCTGAGATAGCTAAATTATAAAGCTAGTCTCTCATGACCATTTTGATGAAGCGTCGGGGACGCCTTACTGCTTTATCTTTAATGTTCATTTAATTGCTGATGTGACTTGATTGATTGAGACATAGAACTCTGTGGGACCATAGGAGACTTGATTGTAGCACGTACCCCCTAGTCTCTCGACAGCCACGATCGTCGTATGACGTTACGTACCTCATATGGAGTAGCTGGCCTAGTCCGTCTCCGTATTTCGGTACTGGGGCGTGACAAGGTTTTAGTGGTGGCCCATGCAGGTCTCCTTATCAGACTTGTGGGATATTGGGAATTATTAGGAGTCTCAATCAAAACTTGTTCCCCTTGAAATTCTGATTCGAATTCTCTGTCCTTGTCTTGATCTCTAACCTGACTTGTATCCTCGAAATCTTCCTCGTTCGGACTTGATAATCTTATATCTTTCTCTATAGGGGTGCTTCATTCTCAGTAGCGGGTGAGGCCCATGAGAAAGAGCAGCAAGAGCATGGCTCGACTGGGCGGCAACAGGGGAGAGAACCTTCTCCAGTGCAGGCACGAGTAGAAGTGGGACCAGAGGCAGTGGAGCCGCGGGTTACTGAGGCTCCTGCAGCACCAGCAGCGACAGCAGTACCAGACACCGTAGCACTCCTGGAGATCATCCGGGGGTTTCTTATCACTAACCAACTGCAACAGACTCGGCAGCAGGAGCAGAACGTGTTACTGAACCAGGGGATTCAGTTAGCTCTTGAGAGGAGTGTCGGAGCTGACTCGGGAGCATCAGGAAGGTTTCGTCGCTTGAACCCGAGGTATTTTGATGGCACGGAGGATGCCATCACTGCGGATGCCTGGATTCAAGACATCGAAGCCATTCTTGTGGCAGCCAAGGTTCCAGATGATGAGAAGGTTGATCAGGTCAAACTGGTACTTCAGGATCTTGCCCGCGACTGGTGGGCCTCAGAAGAAGTTGGTACAAGACGCCCTGTTCGTTGGACCACCTTCAGTGACAGATTCAAGGCCAAGTATTTTGGCGTAGTGGCTCGATATGAGCTCCAGCAAAAGTTTATCAGTCTCAAGCAAGCAGACAAGATCGTAGATGGGTATGCAGCAGAGTTCTGCAGATTGTGCCGTTTCGCACCAGCAATGGTGGCAACGGAGCCAAAGAAAGCTATGAGGTTCCAGCAAGGACTTCATTTGGAACTATTACAGCTTGTGGAAGGACACGACTGCCAGACGTTTGACGCTGTTTTGACGGCAGCTCGGAGACACGAGCTTACCCAGCAGAGGTTGGCATCGAGGACAGGAGGTCAGAAAAGATCTCATTCCCAGGTTGGAGGAGGAGCAATGCAGCGAACATCGGCACCAGCACTCGGTGTACGTATTCATGATGCAAGAGCGCCGCGGAGGACGGCCGTGTCAACTAATACGGCGCCAATTCGGCATCAGCAGCCGAGTAACCAACAACAGCGTCAGGGAGCACCCCAGGGCTGTACATTCTGTGGGAAGGCAGGGCACACGAGGGAGGTGTGCCGGTCAGCGAATGGCTTATGCTTAAGGTGTGGTAGTTCAGACCACCGTATCTCCACTTGTCCTGTGATGCAGAGGCCAGGAGGGCCAGCTCAGCAGTTTCCAGCATTGCCAGCTCCGGTGGCAACCCCGAATGGAGGACCAATATTAGCAGTAAGGCCCCTAGCCCAGCATCTACCAACGCAGGCTCAGATGTTCCGCCAGGCACAGGAAGCCGAAGGCCCTCAGAGGCAGCAACAGCATGGTCGAGGAAGGCCGCAACAAGAAGCTCAGCGGGGCCAGGGACAGGCTCTCACATTATCCTTGGGAGAGGCTCTAGCGTCTAGTGACGTGGTGGCAGGTAAAATTCTCGTCACCTCATTTTCCGCTGTAGCATTATTTGATTCAGGCGCTACTCATTCATTCATCTCTGCACAATATGCTACACGGATTGGATTAGAGTTTGAGGCATTGCCGGAGAGGATGGATATACTCACCGACAATGGGCTCGTAGAAGTTAGCAGAGTGCGCTTTTCATGTCCGGTGGAGGTGTGTGGGCATTTACTGCCCGCATTATTGATTGAATTCCCTATGGGGAATTTTGATGTCGTTCTTGGCATGGACTGGTTGAGAGACAGTCATGCGACAATCGATTGTAGAGGAGGTAGGGTCATATTCAGCGTTCCTGGGATGGAGCAGTTCATCTTTACTCGAACCTTGAAGAATCAGGCCGAAGGCGTCATCTCAGCAGCAGTGTCAGAGCCAGGACAGATTTCGAGGGTGGTCGAAGATTTTCTCGACGTCTTCCCTGATGAGCTCCCAGGGATACCCCCAGTCAGAGAGGTAGAATTTAGCATTGAGTTGAACCCTGGAACGAGGCCTATCGCAGACAGAGTTTACAAAATATCGCCATCAGAACAGGATAAGTTGTATCAACATGAAGAAGAGTTAAAGTCTAAGGGATTCATCCGAGACAGCAAATCGCCCTGGGCCGCGCCAGTGATTCTAGTTCCCAAGAAGGATGGGTCGACGAGGATGTGCATCGACTACCGCAAGCTGAATGCAGTAACAGTGAAGAATAAGTACCCACTACCAAGGATTAATGACCTGTTTGACTAGTTGAGCAAGGCCAGCGTCTTTTCCAAGATCGATCTTCGGTCAGGATACTATCAAGTAAGAGTCCGGGAGCAAGACATACCGAAGACATCATTTAGATCTAGATATGGGCATTATGAGTTTTTAGTAATGTCCTTTGGACTAACCAACGCCCCCGCAGTATTCATGGATTTAATGAACCGCATCTTTCTGCCGTATTTGGATAAATTTGTGGTGGTGTTCATAGATGACATTCTTGTATATTCCAGCAGTAAAGAGGAGCATGAGAAATATCTTAGGACTGTCTTACAGACATTGAGGGAGCATCAACTTTATGCGAAGCTCGACAGGTATGAATTCTGGTTAGATCACATTTCGTTCCTGGGACATGTAATTTCTGGGGCAGGAGTGTCAGTGGATCCGAAGAAGATTGAGGCCGTGGAGCATTGGCCAGTCCCGAGAACGGTTGTAGAAGTGCAAAGTTTCTTAGGATTAGCTGGTTACTACAGAAGGTTCGTGGCGGACTTTGCCAAGATCTCTGCACCCTTAACGCGTTTGACGCACAAGGACGTAGAGTTTGTTTGGTCAGCTAGCTGTCAGGCATCATTTGAAGAATTGAAGAAGAGATTGATCTCAGCCCCGATCTTGACGCTTCCAGTAGAAGCGGGAGGCTTTACAGTATATTGTGACGCATCTGGGAAGGGTCTTGGATGTGTATTGATGCAGCACGGAAAGGTGATAGCATATGCGTCTCGACAGCTTCGAGACCATGAGAAGAATTACCCGACTCACGATTTGGAGTTAGCAGCTGTGGTATTTTCACTCAAGTTGTGGAGGCATTATTTATACGGAGATCGGGTAGAGATCTATACTGATCATAAGAGTTTGAAATACGTATTCACGCAGCGAGATTTGAACATGAGGCAAAGAAGATGGTTAGAACTACTGAAGAATTTTGACTTAAATCTTCAGTATCATCCAGGCAAGGCGAATATAGTTGCAAATGCACTGAGTAGGAGAGACAGTGCCTTTATCTTGACCTCGCAGAAGCATATTTTAGAAGATCTTCAGAGTATGGGAATCGAAGTAGTTTTGCCAAGGGATATAGGAAGAATGACCAGTATGCAGATTCAGTCATCCTTAGTAGAGAGGATAAGGGCAGCACAAGCAGGAGATCCACAGATTCAGAAGTTGCGATCGGAGTGTGAATCAGGCCGTAGGAAGGAGTTAGTGATTCATGAAGATGGTACGCTCAGGTTTGGAAACAGACTTTGTGTACCGAGTGGAGACCTTCGGCAAGAAGTCATGTCCGAAGCTCATAGTTCTGTTTACTCCATTCATCCAGGAGGAACGAAGATGTATCGAGATATCAGGCAGTACTTTTGGTGGAATGGCATGAAAAGAGAGATAGCGAGATTTGTATCCAAGTGTCTGGTATGTCAGCAGATGAAAGTCGAGCAACAGAGACCAGCAGGGTTGCTACAGCCGCTTCCTATCCCAGAATGGAAATGGGAGCACATCACGATAGATTTTGTGACTGGTTTACCTAGATCCCCGACTGGTAAGAATGCAGTCTAGGTAATAGTAGATCGACTCACGAAGGTCGCTCATTTCCTTCCCTTCCGAGTTGGACAGACTACTGAGCAGTTAGCAGAAATGTACATGAAGTAGATAGTAAGGCAGCACGGTATTCCAGTTAGTATAGTATCAGATCGGGATACGCGGTTTACTTTCCATTTTTGGCGGAGCTTACACCAAAGTTTGGGAACCAAGTTAAGATTAAGTACTGCTTATCATCCACAAACTGACGGGCAATCAGAAAGAACCATTCAGACGTTAGAAGATATGCTACGGGCGTGTACCTTAGATTTTGGCGGTTCTTGGGAGGATCACCTTCATCTAGTGGAGTTCTCCTATAACAACAGCTATCAGGCTAGCATTCAGATGGCCCCGTTCGAAGCATTGTACGAAAGGAAGTGCAGGTCCCCTTTGGCATGGGACGACGTCGGAGAACGGAAGTTGTTGGTACCGGAGATGATCACGCAGACTGTGGAGATAGTTAAGTTGGTCAGAGAGTGCCTTCGAGTTGCACAGGACCGACATCGTCATTGGACAGATCAGCATCGTAGGCCTCTAGAGTTCAGAGTTGGCGACCAAGTGTTTCTGCGGATTTCGCCTACTCAGGGTATCATCAGATTTGGAACCCGAGGAAAGCTTAGTCTAAGATACATTGGTCCTTTTAAGATTCTCGCTCGGGTAGGTGATGTGGCTTATCGACTTGCCCTTCCGCCTTCGTTGACTGGCATACATAATGTGTTTCATGTGTCCCAATTACGTGGGTATGTCCCGGATCCGAGTCATGTCTTCGATCATTCTGAGTTAGTCGTTGGTACCGACCTAACTTACGAGGAACAACCCGTATCTATTTTAGACCGGCGAGAGAAGGTACTCAAGAATCGGACGATAAGCCTTGTCTGTGTTTCTTGGAACCATCACTCTTCGGGAGAGTCAACCTGGAAGCGCGAGGACGAGATCAGATCTCGGTATCCGCATTTGTTTGACTAATAAGGTATATTTTTGCACCTTATTGACACGATTCCATGTTTATCTGCACCTGCTTGTTTTGCACTTTGTGACGTATGATAATAACTGCTATGATAGTTAACTTGTATATGATTGTGCCTTGCTTGCCCTGATTTCACTATCCTGTCTTGGCTGGAATTTCGAGGGCGGAATTTTTCTAAGAAGGGTAGAGATGTCACTCCCCAATCCTGGAATACGTATTTTAATACGTAAACCCATAAATTATATTTACCTTGAATTTATACGATATTTATTATGCAGTATTTCTTCATGCATTTCCCAAAAATATTCGACAAAATATTATTTCTTAATTTATTTTCTGCATTTGGGCCTACAGTTTTGGCTCATTTGGGTAACCTATTCTTGGTTCACCAATGGTTCATCATGAACCCTTTGGTTCATCATGAATCCATGGGTCCAAGATCTTTATATATAACTCATCTCAATCTCTCTCCTCTCATTTACTTCCTCTCATTTATTTCCTCCACCAACCAAGGCAAGTACCAACTTGCTCAAGAGATGGATCCATAATTTTGTCAATGATTTCTTACAAAACTATTTGCCAAAACATGTTCTTCTCCTCAATCTATACTAGTTTAGAACTTGAAAATTTCCATTTTGAAGCTTTGATTTTTGTAGATCTAAGTTTTAATCATTTTTGGATTTCCTTGGTCTTGATCTATTTTCGTTAGGGTTTTGTGGGTTTTGATGCTTCTATGTGGAAGAGAATTCCATTTCACCCAAGACGGAACTTTGGAAATCCAAATTTGGAGTTCGGATGGCCAAGTTGTGATGTTTTGAAGTTTGGAGATTAACCATGGTGTTCTTGCTGTTTGGAGAAGACAGTGAGCAGTGTGCTCCTGTTTGAGCACGCTTCCTGTTGGAAGCGTGTCTCCCCTTGAGCATGCGTGACTTTTCACGCAGCTCTCCCCTTGAGCCTGCGTGACTTTTCACGCAGCTCTCCCTTGAGCCTGCGTGACTTTTCACGCAGCTCTCCCCTTGAGCCTGCGTGACTTTTCACGCAGCTCTCCCTTGAGCCTGCATGACTTTTCACGCAGCTCTCCCCTTGAGCCTGCGTGACTTTTCACGCAGCTCTCCCCTTGAGCCTGCGTGACTTCTCACGCAGCTCTCCCCTTGAGCCTGCGTGACTTTTCACGCAGCTCTCCCCTTGAGCCTGCGTGACTTTTCACGCAGCTCTCCCTTGAGCCTGCGTGACTTTTCACGCAACTCTCCCCTTGAGCCTGCGTGACTTTTCACGCAGCTCTCCCCTTGAGCTTGCGTGACTTTTCACGCAGCTCTCCCCTGAGCCTGCGTGACTTTTCACGTACGCAGCTCCCCTTGAGCGTGCGTGCTTTGTGCGTACGCTTTTGATATTTTATCAGATATTATATGCCCATTTTATATCCTTACGCCTTTGTCCCGAGCATGATATAAGCACTAATGTGACCCCGGAGAACAAAGTGTTCCTACCCGATACATGTACCTGAATGTCCCAGTTCTTGTTTATGCTCGACAAATGACTCGTAACTCCACGTGACGTATTTGCAATGATGCACTACACTAAGGAGGGTAGCACATGTTGACATACTGATTGACATGGATCCTCTTTGGGGTACTCGTACTAAAGTACGACTTTAGGAGGATAATCATGCAGGCCGCAGCATGTGAGTCCAAGATTTCACCTAGGGTTAAATTAGGCAACTAAACATACTAGATGCATGGGGAGGGTAAATTTTCGAGATCGTGTTACACCAGCCGCCTTGAGATATTGTCTCGACGCGCCGGCTGGTCTCCACGGATACTGTGTCATCTGCAATTAGCGGATGACTGTATCCGATTAATTCCTGCTATATATTATAAGTTTTAGCAAGGTGGCCTTACGAGGGACCTGTGCTCAATCATACCTGTCTACGCGAACCCCTGGGTTGGCTAGCCTTGCTGGAAAGATACCATCTGAGGATTTTCTAAATAACATGATGCGAGGATAACCTCGTCCCACTAGAAACTCGTAGACTTGATTGGCCGTGAAAATGACTTGCTTGTATCCTATTACCTTCCGCAAATAACCGAGGAAAGCGGACTGTTGTGGTACGTGATCCAACCCATGTTCTTGTTTGATTGTTGGGTTGGTTATCGTACTATGACAGGCTGTGGACCGAAGTTATGAACGGAAGACTTATTCTGGTTGTGAAGTGTTACTTCTGTGAATGACTGAGGAACATGGTCTATTATGGTACAAGATCCAACCCATGTTCTTGTTTGATTGTTGGGTTGGATATTGTGCTGCGATAGGCTATCGACCAAAGTCACGATCAGGAGATTTTCTTGTTTATACCTTTTAACTTATGTGAAAGTTATAGAGTACGACACGTCCCGACTCAATGCAGCACCTTTTGTCCTTGTTTGGTTGTAAGGGTGCCATATGGGTTCGAGGATGTGCGCTACCCTATAATAGTAGCATAAGTATTACTATTATCAATTATTCTATTAACTGGGTTTTTAATCTTAACTCTTGTGCCCCTTTGGCGGTACTTGCTATTCGGGGCTGACCCCGCTGGTTTTGTTTGGCCAGATCTCGTAGCAGAGCCGGAGGACACGATCTTCCTTCCTGACATCCATGTTGCATACTAGGAGCATGGCAGTTCGGGGACTCGAGTGGGTTTCTTCTCCACCACTCCTGCTTATACTTTTTGCGGCGTTTAGCCACCGGCACCTGTTAGCCGGATTACTCGATAATTTGTGTCAGTGCATAATTGTAATTAAACAGACTGCAGCTGTGTATAATTTTGTACTTCTGACTCTCTGAGATAGCTAAATTATAAAGCTAGTCTCTCATGACCATTTTGATGAAGCGTCGGGGATGCCTTACTGCTTTATCTTTAATGTTCATTTAATTGCTGATGTGACTTGATTGATTGAGACATAGAACTCTGTGGGACCATAGGAGACTTGATTGTAGCACGTACCCCCTAGTCTCTCGACAGCCACGATCGCCGTATGACGTTACGTACCTCATATGGAGTAGCTGGCCTAGTCCGTCTCCGTATTTCGGTACTGGGGCGTGACAACCTTTTGGTGATAGAGTAGAAGAGTTAGGCTGGGAGCTTGATTTAGACAAGTACGTCTTGTCGAACTACTGAACATGCATTATTGCTTTTTTTGTTTTTATTTTCTACGATATTAAAAGTCCATTATTGTCTAGCTAGTACATGTTTTACTAAATATGTTTCTCTCGAGATTCTCATCTATTTGCCCGTCTCTGATTTTGATTTGATCTAGGTTTTGATTTCCTGTAGAGTCTTGTTATTTTTTTCTAGTTGGAAACTCGGTATCAGAGTGATGTGGGAGTTACTACCATGAAAGTTAATCCATATACTATATGAGACTTACCCGTAGTACTGGTTATAACTGGATTTGACTTGGGTAAGATATGGGAATGGATTCTGTCCCCGAAAATTGCTCCCACCATTTTACTAAGGTTTTGTCCAATTTTCGAAAATTCTTCGATAATCCGCAATAATCCGTCGGATCTTCCTAATGACCCTCTTTTTTGAACGAAAATCCACTGTGACTGATCGGATAATCCGTTGGATCTTCTTGATGGACTCCCAAATTTCTATATCTTTTGTGATTTCGTCTTAGTTTCTTGATTTCCACTTTCATGTATATGCCATGACGTGTTTTAATCTGTGTACTGTCATGCCTACCCAAATTTTTTGTACTTTTTATAACATGTATAGTGTTGATCATGATTAGCTGAGCAGATTTTTTTATACTTTTTATGACGTGTATAGTGTTGATCATGATTACCTGAGCACGTAGTTGTTATCTTGTCTATCCTATACAAGTACTGCCTGATAGTGGCATGTTATGATGTACTCCTGATTCTCGTACTATCTAGTATTGATAGATAGTGGCTCGTCGTAGCTTACTCGTACTTCTAGCCTATTGTACTTTCATGTTGCGGCTTGTTATACTGCACCCTTGTCTTGTCTTGTCCAGCTTTGCATATCTCCAAGGAGAGTATTATGTCTATGATAGATTCTGCGAAATCTCACACCCGGAATCATGAATGAAAATGTTAAGGATTAAACAACTACTTAATTACCTAGATACATTGGAAGGAAAGATTTTTCGGTTACTTGCATACCCTTTATTTTGGAATTTTCAATGCATTTGGAGCTCTCCGTTGTAAGGGGCACATAACTAGCACACCATCGATTGGGGCAAACTACAAGATATTATTACTATTAGCTCATCGTATAGTATGGCTTACTCTTTAGTATACACATCTCCTGGGTGGTGTGTGTCTGCTATTACACATCTTCCGAATTCGGTCCAAACCCTGTCTAATTCTCATAGAACTATTAGATCTAGCCACCGGATAAGGTTTGGGTCGGTAAGTCGGCGGACATCACTAATGTGGGGCCAAAATCTGCATCATATCTTTATTGTGATCAAATTTGGATTCCAAGTTGATGTTGGACTATTTTAGGATTTCATATGATCTAAAATAGGGTTATTAAACCTATATATATGTGCATTGAGGGTGGAGGCAAAACCTGAAACATAATACGGAAGATTCGGGGTGTTCGTCAAGAGAAGTGCATGCGTTGAGGGTGGAGGCAAAATCCGAAACATAATACGGGAGATTCAGGGTGTTCGTCAATAGAAGTGCTAAGAGTTGTAATCTTCTGCTTTCTTCTTGAGTATGGTGAGGGGGTTGCACCTTTGGGCAAATGGTTCAATAAGTTTGTATATAGGCTTGTATTTTTTTTTCTAAAGTTACAAAGATTAAGATTTTTTTCAGGTGACACTGTCAGTGAACCATATACTGTATTTGCCTGGCTTGGCGTTCTTGGCGTTAACTTTATGTTAGACAGTGGTTCATTATTTTGGGTTGGATGGCGTAGTTTTCGTTACGGTTAATTTCAGACACGTCGATCTGAGTGCTTCGTAGGCGTTGCTCGGTTCTAACATCCGTGTTAGGAACGCAATGTGACCTGAGCCAGAGTTTCCCCATGAGGTGAGATATTGGATTAGGCCCATTTAAAAGGGAATTCTCATGTAAGACATGAACCAATCCCAATTATCTATATCTCATGATCCTATCTCATACCCATGTGGAACTAAATTACCAACTCCATTGTAACCACCTTTTGAGGGCTCAACCGAAAATGAGATACAATCCAACAATCTTCATCTTAGCTCATTATTGCTAGCCGAACAACCTTAGCACCCCTGCTACCTTTGCTCGTTCCCATCATCCAAGTACCAAGGATATCCAATATATTGTTATTTCGATCCCTTGGATCACATAAGCAGACCAACACACTCATCGACACCACCATTGTGTACCAACCGCAACGTCTTGCTCTATTTTTGGTGTGTCAAACCCACCATTGAAGCCAATCCGTGTAGTTGTATCTAACATTATGTCTGATCAATCTTCCGTCTACGAATTTTTTAACACTAGGACCACCTTATAGAGAATGATCCTAACTCCACCTTGAGAAGAGAGCTGGTATAATCTGATTATACGCATGATTGTTCAGCACCATCTTAACCTGGCTTTGATATCAGGTGTTGGGAATGTAGTGTGACACGAACCAAAGTTGGCCCATGAGGTACGGTAATAGATTAGGCCCATATACCTTAAAAGAGAATTCTTTTGTAAGGCCCGAATCAATTCCAATTATCTACAACCCATGATCCTACCTCCTATCCGATGTGGAACTAAATTACCAACTGCATTGTCATCCCCTTTTGAGAGCTCAACCGAAAACGAGATACAATCCAACAACAACATGTATGTATAACACAAGGTCTAACTGAGCAAATGAAATTAATATTAACTTTTGGATGCACTAACATTTCTATTTTAATCAAACATTAATAATCAAAATAAATGTTAATCCTCTATTGATCAATATTGAATTAGAAATGAAGAGAAGCAAAGGTTACAAGTTTAGTGGCCCTGATCAGTTTTTTGAGTTTAAACTCAAATCCCAATAAATGGCGTTTGGTTATGACATACTCCAATTTTTTCTTCCAAACCAATGTTTAAACTTCATTTTGGGAATGTAAGAAAAAAGGTGTTTCTCAAAAAAAAAAAAAAACTTGCGCTTCTCTCTCCAGGCCCCTCTCACTCTCTATATTTTTCCCCAAAATTTTCTCACCTCCTCCACCATTTCTTCTTCTTCTTCTTCTTCTTCTTCTTCTTCTTCTTCTTCTTCATCATCATGAAAGTCTAACCGTACCCCGCCTTGACGAGGACGACGACCGAAAACAAAGTTGATGAGGACCGCTCATGTAAGACTAGCCGAGCCGTGCGCTCAGACCGGAGGAACCCGATCTGTCGTCTTCATGTCGGATCTCGCTGTCGGTCTGGTCCTCCTTGCTAGTTCTCCTCCGCCCGCGGGATCTCTCGAGCTCTAGAGATCCAGCGTTAGAACCGTGATCGGAGAGTCGATTCGATGTCGTGTCTTTGGACCTAACCAGATCCATGTCAACTACCTCCGCCTTCTGGACCAACTCCATGGCCGATCTCCGTAAGCCGATCTCAGGAAGCCAAAAGAGTCGTCGTGCTCCACAACGACACCTCCTGGTCACGATGGATGACGACAGAGCGGGCCTGGTAGTAGGCGTAGATCTTAGCGTTAGGGTTAGAGTTTAGGGTTTAGGTTTAGGGACATGGGTCTGTTGCGGTTGGAAAGATTTCAGTTGAGGGATACAGGACACAAAGATACAATAAAGGGACACAGGACACAAAGATGATCAGATGGAAATTATTTTTTGAATTTTTTTACCAAACATAAATTTTTAATTTTTGTTTGTAAAACTATTTTCAGATGAGAATAACCAAATGCAAAATTAGAATAACTATACTCATAAAACATTATTATTGTTGGGAAAGAAACGCGAAAACCTTTTCCCAAACCGAAGAGTACCTGCGAGAGGACCGAGCAATACAACGCACGAACCCAAAATAACCACACAAAACAACCCACGCAGACACAGAGAATTTTTGACGTGGAAAATCCTTACGGAAAAAAAAACCACGGGACGATCGGAGTCCAACCCTGAGAAGCCTCCACTAATGAAATAGAAGAATTACACTCTCTACAAACTCCTCCCGATCCAAATCGGATCCCCACAACACTCAGAAGTAAGAACAATGATTACAAGGCTACGAAGAGCGAGAACGACGAGTAGAGATTACCCGAAACACGATCTTCTTCGAAAACGACCTTCAATCCTCCGTCTTCTCTCCCGAAGTTGTAATGGCACTCTTGCCTCCTTCCTCTCTCCAAGTTGTGTTACGTTGCGTTGTGAATTAGGGTTGGAAAATCCCAACTTAACTCCCTAATCCCGCAGCCAACCTGGACTGTTGGATTAGATCCAGTGGTGAAAAATTACCCAGATTCCCGCATCAGCCCCGACGACACAGAGTTCGGCCAGAACTCTGTGTCGGGCAAACAGCACCTAACGCCAACATTCTGGAACAGCCAGACCGAGTTCGGCCCGAACTCGGCCTGGGACCGAGTTCGGCCAGAACTCGGCCTGGGACCGAGTTCGGGCCGAACTCGGCAGACCCAGTCCAGAACCTCCCTTAGGAGCAGCAGCAGCAGTAGCAACTCCGCATCGCCTACTTCCCGAGCTTCTTCGACACACGAATGGCGCTCGTCGCACTCCGGGGTCTTCTCCACATAGGTTGGGAACCCCACCCACTCTAACAAATCTCTCCCTTCACAACTATGGGGAGGATATCGTCATCCCGACGATCTGCCTGCGGAACTCAAACTTCTCCCTTGGTAGAATCTTCGTGAACATATCGGCTCCGTTGTCATCTGTATGAACCTTCTCAAGCTCCGCGTCCTTCTTCTCAACCACATCCCGTATCCAATGATACCGAGTCTCGATGTGTTTGGACCGGCTATGAAACGTCTGATTCTTCACAAGGTGGATAGCACTCTGACTGTCGCGAAGCAAAGTATACTGCTCTTGCTTCAGTCCCATTTCCTGTAACAGCTTCTTCATCCACAACAGCTCCTTGCAAGCCTCCGTCGCCGCAATGTACTCTGCCTCTGTCGTCGACAAGGCAACACACTTCTGCGACCGCGACTGCCACGATACTGCTCCTCCCGCAAACATCATCACGTAGCCCGAAGTCGATCGCCTCGTGTCTACATCTCCAGCCATATCAGCGTCAGTATACCCAACCAGCTTCGGCTCGTCACTACCAAAGGAAAGTCTCCAACCAGCAGTGCCCTGAAGATATCGTAGAATCCACTTGACCGCACTCCAATGTACCCTTCCAGGATTTGAAAGATACCTGCTAACCGTACCAACTGCATGAGCAATATCCGGCCTCGTACACACCATAGCATACATAAGGCTCCCCACAGCTGAGGCATATGGAACCCGCTCCATATCTTCCTTTTCGTCCTCGATAGATGGACACTGCTCCTCAGTGAGCTTAAAGTGAGCCGCAAGAGGGGAACTCACTTTCTTCGACCCGTCCATCCCGAAACGCTGAAGTACCCGGTGAATGTACTTCGTTTGGGACAAGTGTAGCAGCTTGGACTCTCTCTCTCGGCTGATCTCCATCCCAAGAACAGTCTTCGCTACGCCCAAATCCTTCATAGAGAAGGCCGCACCCAGTTGGCGCTTCAGCTCCGCTATCCTAGTGGCATTCCGACCCACTAATAGCATATCATCAACATAGAGCAATAAAATGATGAAATCATCCTCGGCAAAATACCTCACAAATGCACAATGGTCCGACGTCGTCCGTGCATAGCCATGCTCCCCCATAAACGACTCGAACTTTCTGTACCACTGCCTCGGAGCCTGATTCAGACCATACAAGCTCTTCCTCAACCGGCAGACCAAATATGACTTCCCCTTCTCACATAATCCCTCCGGCTGCTCCATGTACAACTCCTCCTCAAGATTATCGTGGAGGAATGCCGTCTCACGTCCATCTGCTCGACCTCCAAGTCGAGACTGACTGCTAATGCTAGTACCACTCGAATAGACGAATGCTTGACGACAGGCGAAAAGATCTCATCATAATCCACGCCTTTCCGCTGACCGTAGCCTTTGACTACCAGCCTCGCTATGTATCGAGGGCGAGTAGCATCATCCGTCTGCTTCACTCTAAACACCCATCGATTCTTCAAAGCCTTCTTGCCCTTTGGCAACCGCACCAGATCATAAGTGGAATTGGTGTGCAAGAAGCTCATCTCCTCCTGCATAGCCTCCATCCACTCCTGTCTGTGTTCGTCTTCCATAGCCTCTGCAAAACTTTTGGGCTCTTCCCCGTCAGTCAATAGCACATACTCATCCGGTGAGTATCTCGTAGATGGTCGACGATCTCTGTCACTCCTCCTCAAAGGAACCACTGGTGCTGGCTGTATACCGACAGCCTCCTTCCCTTCAGGAACTACCTCTCCAGCATGCTCATCCTCCTGAGGGACACCCTGACCACCATCAGCAGGCTGATGGTCAAGGTTGGGAGCTACTCCATGTACTGGCTCTCCCATAACTGGATCCTCTGCGATGTCCTCTGGAAACTGTTCGAAGCAAAATGACTCTAACTCAGGAAATTCCTCAGCCTCAGAAGGCGTCTCGGAATCCTGAGTGTTGGTCATGGTCTGATCCTCGACGAACACCACGTCCCTGCTTCTGTAGAGCTTTTCTTCCACTGGGTCATAGAGTCTATAGCCAAACTTATCCCGACCGTAGCCGACAAAGACGCATCGCCTCGTCTTCGGCTCAAGTTTGGTCCTCTCATCCTTCGGTACATGCACGAAGGCTTTACAACCAAACGCCCGCAGGTGATTGTATGACGGCTCTTTGCCGTACCATACTTTGTCAGGCACATCACCCTGCAAAGGAGCACTAGGAGACAAATTAATAACATAAGCAGCTGTAAGAAGAGCCTCACCCCAGTAACTGCCCGGCAAGTTTGCTTCTGACAGCAAACATCGCACTCTCTCCATCAGTGTCCTGTTCATGCGCTCCGCTACACCATTGAGCTGAGGTGTCTTTGGCGGAATCTTCTGATGTCGTATCCCTTGCTCTCTGCAATATGCATCAAAGGGACCGATGTATTCGCCGCCATTGTCGGACCGAACACACAACAACTTCTTGCCCGTCTTCCTTTCAACAGATGCCTGAAACTCCTTGAAAGTAGGCAGCACCTGATCCTTGGTCTTTAAGGCATAGACCCAAACCTTCCTGGAACAGTCATCAATAAATGTTACAAAGTAAGAAGCACCACCAAGAGATTTTACCTTCATAGGACCGCAGACATCCGAGTGAATCAACTCGAGCAACGCCGGCTTCCTTGAACTTGGGTGACTTTGGAAAGACACCCTATTTTGCTTCCCAGCTAAACAGTGCGTGCACTTCTCCAACTTTGTAGACTTGAGCCCCGAAATCACCTTCCTGTTCACCAAGTAGCTCATCCCCTTCTCGCTGATATGGCCGAGCCGCCTGTGCCACAACTCGGTAGACGCATCACTGACTGCGTTCACCTCCTGTGCCCCCTGTGCGCTCCCCTCCAAATAGTAGAGACCGGACTTCTTGCTTCCTCTGGCAATCACCATCGAACCCCTGGAAAGCTTCCACTGACTGTTCCCGAAGAGACCGAAGAATCCCTCGTCATCCAACCTTCCAACCGACACCAGGTTGAAACGGATATCAGGGACATGAAGAACATCCTTGAGAACAAGAACCGCACCCGTCTTCGTTCTCAAATGCACATCTCCAACGGCAATCGCCTTCGACACATCTCCGTTGCTCATCTTCAACACTCCACAGTCGCCTGTTGTGTAAGTGGCAAATAGTGCCCTATTGTGAGATACATGTGCTGAAGCTCCTGAGTCCACCAGCCAAGAATTGTCATCACAGGCGAGGTTAGTAATGACCTCATCACCTACGACAATCACATCGCCTCCATGCACCGAGGCCGCCGCTGTAGTGTTCTCTTCTTGCTTCCCCTTGTCGCCCTTCTTCTCTCTCTTCCAAGCGAAACAATTTCGCTTGATATGGCCCTTCTTACCACAATGGTAACACTCTGAGTCCTCGTAACGACCCTTGGACTTCCCCCTGCTCTTGTCTCTGCCACCACCTGGACCCCTGCTTTTGCCCCTTCCGCGGCTCTCTGAAACAAGTGCCTCTGAGTGGTGGGATGTGGATGAAGTGCCCTGAGAACGTCTCCGCATCTCTTCATTCAACACCCCGCTCTTGGCAAACTCCAGACTGACCATGCCCTCTGGAGCAGAAGCGATCATAGATACTCGTACGGTCTCCCACGAGTCTGGCAAAGTACACAGCAGCCACAGTCCCTGAACTTCGTCATCGAACTTGACTCCAATATAAGATAGCTGGTCAACCACGCCCTGGAACTCACTCAAGTGATCCGAAATAGACGCCCCATCCTTGTATCGCAGACCCATCATCGTTCGGATCAGAAACAACTTGTTTACCCCGATCTTCTTCGCATACAAGGATTCCAGCTTATCCCACAACGTCTTCGCGTGCTCAATATTGGCAACGTGGTTGTACACGTTCTCGTCCACAAACTGCCGTATGTACCCACACACTTGTATATGCTCGAATGTCCAGTCCTCCTCGGATTTATCACTGAGCTTCTCGGATGCAAATACGGGTAGATGCAGCTTCTTGACAAACAGCAAATCTTTTATCTTGCTCCGCCAATAGTGATAGTTGGTGCCGTTCAGGTTCACCATGCGCACCGGCTTCGCGTCCGTCTCTCCTCTCTGGTTTCTCTGTCAACTACTGACACTCCTTCTGAATTCCAGAACCTGGCTCTGATACCACTCTGTTGGGAAAGAAACGCAGAAACCTTTCCCCAAACCGGAGAGTACCTGCGGGAGGACCGAGCAATACAACGCACGAACCCAAAAATAACCACACAAAACAATCCACGCAGACACAGAAAATTTTTGACGTGGAAAACCCTTGCGGAAAAAAACCACGGGACGATCGGAGTCCAACCCTGAGAAGCCTCCACTAATGAAATAGAAGAATTACACCCTCTACAAACTCCTCCCGATCCAAATCGGATCCCCACAACACTCAGAAGTAAGAACAATGATTACCAGGCTACGAAGAGCGAGAACGACGAGTAGAGATTACCCGAAACACGATCTCCTTCGAAAACGACCTTCAATCCTCCGTCTTCTCTCCCGAAGTTGTAATGGCACTCTTGCCTCCTTCCTCTCTCCAAGTTGTGTTACGTTGCGTTGTGAATTAGGGTTGAAAAATTCCAACTTAACTCCCTAATCCCGCAGCCAACCTGGACCGTTGGATTAGATCCAGTGGTGAAAAATCACCCAGATTCCCACATCAGCCCCGACGACACAGAGTTCGGCCAGAACTCTGTGTCGGACAAACAGCACGTAACGCCAACATTCTGGAACAGCCAGACCGAGTTCAGCCAGAACTCGGCCTGGGACCGAGTTCGGGCCGAACTCGGCAGACCCAGTCCAGAACCTCCCTTAGGAGCAGCAGCAGCAGTAGCAACTCCGCGTCGCCTACTTCCCGAGCTTCTTCGACACACGAATGGCGCTCGTCGCACTCCGGGGTCTTCTCCACATAGTTTGGGAACCCCACCCACTCCAACAGTTATAACTTACTTTCATAACATTGTATTTAGATCCAAATTTCAAAAAAAACATATCCAAACGAACCCACGTTTTCCTCGATGCCGACAACATCCTCCTCGAGGCCCTCGTTAGGGGTGCAACTCGGGCGGGCCAAACCCGAACCCAATCGGATAAACCTGTTAATGGGTTGGGATAGGGTTGAAGATACTCAGTTGGGGCTCGGGTTCGGTTAAAATATTTGAACCTAATCAAAAATCGGGTTGAGCTTGGGTTCATGTGTCGGCTTACCCGAAGAACCCAATATATATATATATATATATATATATATATATATATATATATATATATATATATATATATATATATATATATATATTGTTTCATACTTCTTAAATAAAAAGTTTAAAACCTAAAAATTTTCACCGAAACTATTCAACTCCTCGTTCGTCCTAAATCTTTAACCAATTTTAATTATTTTGTCAGGGTTGAGGCTTGATTGCTATTCGATTATGTATTTAATATTATTCTTATTTAAAATTATTTTAAATATCATATTAGAGTCCGATAAAACCGATGGACCCGACTCAACCCGAGCCCAACCCGATCCTCCGGACTTGGTCTTGGGTTTCATATGTTGAACGCGAGGTCGGGTCGGACATGGGTTCGGACTAGGCATATGTTCTTCGGGTTGGACTCGGATTGATTTCAAGTCCGACCCAACCTGTCCAAGTTGCACCCCTAGCCCTCGTGGACACCGCTAGATGTTGTTGATTACCTCGAAGAATGAAACAGTAAAAGTCAACATATGATAGGAGGAAAAAAAAAGAAGGCACAATCTATATCTATAAATGTAGACATCTATTTAAATTTTCAATTTTTTTTAAAATTTTTCCTTTATTTATTGGGGCTAATTGTTTGAGGAAAGCATTTGGAAGGGTCTTACAAATTTCTTCTTGGTCAAAATCATAAAGTTTGACGATATTTAAGTACGAGTCTAGCCAGGAATCAACTTGCACTTGCTACATATTTCATACATGTCATGCAATAGGCTGTAATTGAAATTTTCGAAAAATTATAATAGAATTTTTCTGAGGGGGCGTTTAGTACGCGGTATTTTTTTTTATTCCCGAAAAAATTTAAGATGGGAATCTATTATCACGTTTGTTTGGCTTATAAAAAATTTATTACCGGAAATTATAAATACCCGGATAAATAGTTTACCCACAAAACATGGAAATTCTATCCCTTGAGAATAGGTAGGTATTTTTTTTTGCCCGGGCAAAAAAAAAATTTATCTAATTTTTTCCTTCTTTTTTGATCAATCTTGATTAGTTTTGAACATTTTTTCTTTTTTTATCGTTTTTATCGCTTTTTTTGTCATTTTTTGTCGTTTTTACCCATTTTGTCTTTTTTGTCACTTTATAATTATTTTTTGTCGTGTTTATCGCTTTTTTGTCGTTTTTACCGATTTTTTGTCGTTTTAAGCGATTTTTTGTTGTTTTTACCCATTTTTTGTCTTTTTGTCACTTTTTGATTATTTTTTGTCGTTTTTACCCAAATTTTGTCCTTTTTGTCGCTTTTTTGTCAATTTTTGTCGTTTTTAAGCAATTTTTGTCGTTTTTGTAGTTTTTTATTTTTTTACGATTTTTAGTCATTTTTTGTCGCTTTTTGGTCATTTTTACTGATTTTATGGCATTTTTGTCGCTTTTTTTTTGTCGTTTTTACCGATTTTTTTGTCGTTTTTGTCGCTTTTTGGTTATTTTTTTTCGTTTTAACCGATTTTTTTGTCCTTTTTTGTCGTTTTTATCGATTATTTTTCTTTTTTGTCGCTTTTTGGTTATTTTTTGTCGTTTTAATCGATTTTTTTGTTGTTTTTAACCGATTTTTTTGCCGTTTTTAACCTATTTTTTTTATCATTTTTTGTCGTTTTAATCGATTTTTTGTTGTTTTTTGTCGTTTTTGCCGCATTTTTGGTTTTTTTTTGTCGTTTTTTACCGATTTTATGTCATTTTTGTCGTGTTTTGGTTATTTTGTCGTTTTTACCCTTTTTTGTTAATTTTTGTCGTTTATACATTTTTTTGTCGCTTTTTGGTCATTTTTGTCGTTTTAACCGATTTTTTGTCGTTTTTCATCGTTTTTGTCGTTTTTTGTTCTTTTGTCGTTTTTACCATTTTTTTTCGTTTTTACCGATTTTTTGTCGTTTTTACCGAATTTTTTATATTTGTTCATTTTTTCGTTATTATTTTTTTTATTTTTTTTCGGGAATATTTATATTGTCACCAAACATGGGAATGTAATTTTCCAGAAAATTTAATTCCTTGGAATTTGATTCCCGTAAATATAGAATTCTCGGCTATATAGTATTCTGCATACCAAACGCCCCCTAAAGATCACAAAAGTTTAAGTATAGGTTGGACTTGAGCCCTATTATTTGTGGTTCCGTCCCTACCATACTCAATTTCTGTTTTCTTTAAAAAGGATGGCTCCATGAACCTGCAAAAAAATATGAACAACATTAAATTAATTTATCCAAGTACTCCTATCGGAGTTGAATAACCTTCCCCAGAATATATTTGGCCAGGTTTGGTTCGTAAAATCAGAACCTTACAAAATAAAAGTAATTTATTTGCAGTGTTTAGATGCAAAAAAGAAACAAGAATAAAAAATTCTCAAAGCAAAGAAAAAAATTGAAAACAAATGATTTTCTATCTATCCAAAAATTTATTTCCCCTTTTTTTTTCATTTATTACAAAAAAAACTAGTACTAAACTATCTATTGGTAAAGATATATTCTGACCGTATTATTGTCACTTTCAAATATCAATCGAAAATATTTTTTTTTAATAAAAATTATATTTTCTAAAGAACAAAGAATAAATTTTATTTTCTTTCCTTTCTGCGAACGAAACGAAATGAAACGAAATCTTGGTGCACAATAGAATGCAAAGCAAAAACAAACTAACTGCTTATTCATTTATATTTCTTACATTAGAATGATTTTTCTTGAAGGTATCTTTCTCGCGACTCAGAAAAATTATTCAGTGAGCCAGACTCACCATATATCATTCTTCTCATCCACTTGATGGTTTATGCACTGGAATTCTTATTATTTTTATGCCATCATGTGGATAAAAAAAATAATATACGATTAGCTCGGTTCACCGAATAATTTCTGCTCATAAACCCTTACGGAACTTCTCCCCAAGCTCATAATTCATTGATACTGTCTGAAAGATCAATGGCTTTCTGAACTACTGCACTTTGGTTCATGCAGCCCAGCCCAGCACTGCATGAAAACAAAACAAATCTTAATAGTAGAATATGGAAGGAAAATGCTAAGCTTACTACCAAATATTAATGACTTTCTGACCACCCACATTCATCTCCTGCTAACATGGTCCCACCAGGTCCCATCCGCCCCGATCGGTCTCTCTTCTTTTCCGATTAGTGGATGCCTTGTAGGTGGTTGTAAAGGTTACAATCAAAATTGATCATTCGCTTGTTTGTAAGAATTGGAAGATATTTTGATGTAGTCAGGATCCAAAGTTTCGAAGCTGGAGCTAGCTTGTGTATCTTTGTTGAAAATGCAAAAGTAGACCAAATACGTCCTTGGTTTGTGTATCTTTGTTGATTCTGGAGATTGAAAGTTTTGAACAAAATTAAAATTTTAACAAAAATTATTACGCACGACAAAAAACGTTTGCAGTAATGACGTATATTATCAAGATAACATCCTTGGTAAGAATGTTTATTGTTCAAAAAAAATAAGTCCTTACTAAGGTGTGTTAGTCTCGGGACTTGACCAAAGATGGTAGACTCTATGTCGAGATCAGAGGTTCAACAAATGTTCACCTTCTGATAATTCTCGAGATCCAAGAGGAACACTATAATATGAATCTGATTACAAAAGCAACAATAATCAGAAAAATAAATCTCACGTTCTTCCTCGCAATCACAGTTGCTGACGGATAGAACTGAGTTCAGAAAATAAATCTCATGTTCTTCCTTGCAATCGCAGTTGCAGACGGACAGAACTGAGTTACAACTCAGATGAAGGAGAAGAAAGAAGAAAGAAGAAAGAAGAAGAGTAAAGGTTCTTGTTGTGGTGACTAAGATCACCGTTGCTCAAAGCAAGATTTGTCCCAACACGATCTACTTCCAGGAACCAGCAAGTTCACGAAGAACTTCTGGAACGCTCGTAAGTCAATATTTGAGACTTGAACGGGCTTTCTGGACTTTACGGACTCTCTTTAACATTCTTCTTGGTGCATCTTCCAATGGAGGCCAAGGGGCTCTATTTATAGAGTGGAGTGAGGCTTCACCTCTTCTCCTATCCGATGTGGGACTAAAATACCAATACTCAAAAATAGAGTTTGATATTTTAGATCATCCCACAATCATCATAGAAGTGTGCCAGTCCACGCCTACCCCCCTCCCCCCAAACACTTCCGTGTATGCACGAGACATCCTGGAGTCCGTGTCCGAGTCCGAGTCCGAGTCCGCACAACAAAATTCAACTTACATCTTTGTTGGAATTAATCCTTTTTTCTTCTAGGAAAATACTTCCACATGGCACAAACTTGTGCCCCACTATACCTCATGTGCACACCTCAACACAAGCAATGCATTATATTGAGATACTCACCATTTGGTGTAGCCGATGTGGGACTATCTTTTCTAGTCCAAAGGCAAAAATACCAACAATTCTCCACATATCTCAATATATGGTTGAGCGTTCCCCACAGTGACTGTCCATCATAAATTAGGAGAGATATCGTTACGACTTGAATCTTCCTACATAGGTTAATAACAGCATGATACAAGAATGGACGAAGCCTTGAATTCTGCACCATAACTGCAATTCTTCCTACTTACATAATGATATCAACTGTACTTCTGGCTGCACATTGAAGGCCTTGTGCCAGCCTGGTTTCATGTATAATTTTTGGGCGTCTACAAGTTTACCCTCAAAAGACGGCCTGATATCTCTGTCCATACACTATAGGTGAGTTCTTTATAAAGAGTCATGGCATGAAGCATTGCGCTTCTTTGCGGTGCTACGCTGCTATGACATGGCTTAAATCCGAGACTTTACCCCACCTGGGTACCTCATCGTAGTGTCATACTACTATAGCATGAGGTCACAGGCCTCTTTGTAGTGCCAAACTACCCAGCATGAAGCCTTGCGCTTCCGTGCGGTGTTACACCGCTATGACATGGCTCGCAAAGTCGAGGCTTTACCCTACCTGGTACCTCTTTATGGTGTCATGCCACTGTAACATGAGGACATCGTCCTCTTTGTAGTTCTGTCTACCTCTCTTTATTACGATTATCATACAGCATTAGGCTATCTGCCTATTTGCGGTGCTACTCCGCTGTGACTTGGCTTGCAAAGCCGAGGCATTACCCCTACCTGGGAACCTCATGTGAAGTCACCTCACTGTAGCATGGAGTTACACTCCTTGTTGTGCTGCACTACCGTGCTTCCTGTAAAGCACTACAGGCATTCACTCTGCCTGAGAACTCATTAAGGCATTTAAGCCAACCTTCCCACAGGTTTCGTTTTTCGCAGAAAACAACAGTAGACAATAGTGGTTGTAGGTCCGTAACCTCTCCATGTCACAGAGGATAAGTACCCACCGTTCCTGATATTCTTCTGCTTAATAGTCCTCCCTTGAACCAAAAGCTAGATGCCTAGTAGATTTCTCTTTGAACTAATAGCATAAAACTTTATGGTGGAATTGTAATAACACAATATCAAAATACCTTCAAGCTCATTTTACAAGCTGTGTCATCGACCAGCTGGCGCTTGAGGCCCTTGGTGAACGGATCCGCCAGGTTCTCCTGACTCCGAATATCAATCACTGCAATAACACCCCTCTTGATGAGATCGTGTATTGTCATGTGCTTCAACCGCACAGTCCTCTTCTTCCCGTTGAAGAGGTCATTTGATGCCATTGCCGCAGTCGCCTGGTTGTCGCAGTATATCGGTATCCCCGATATTTGTGCCATAACTACTGGAAGATCATACATGAGCTTCCGAAGCCATTCTGTTTCCTCCGCTGCGGTATCAAGTACAAAGAACTCAGATTTTATGGATGACCGCGAGAGCACAGTCTGCTTCTTCGATTTCCATGATATAGCAGCTCTACCCATTATGAAAATGTATCCACCTGTGGACCTCTCGCCCTCCACTTCTGAGCACCAGCTGACATCACTGAAGCCTTCCACTACCGACGGATCTCCGCTGTAGTTCAGTACATATGTCTGAGTCTTCTTGAGATATCTCATAACCCGTTTTACAGCTTTCCAGTGCTCAATGCCTGTGTTGTTCGTGAAACGACTCAACATTCCCACAGCAAAAGCTATGTCAGGCCTTGTGGCAGTAGTAGCATGCATCAAACTCCCAATTACGCTTGCATACTCCAGCTGCCTGACACTTTTCCTTGAATTAGGATTCAGTTTCAGATCACACTTGTACGGCGTATCGATCCCTGGAAGATCCTGATACCCGTAACGAGTGATCATCTTCTCAACATAATGAGACTGTGACAGCGCTAGTCCAGTGTCTGTCCGGATGATCTTGAGTCCCAAGATAATATCAACATCTCCCATGTCCTTCATACTGAACTTCGTCGAGAGAAACTTCTTTGTCTCCGTGACACAGCTTATATCCGTACCTAGGATTAGCATGTCGTCCACGTATAGACAAACGATGACTCCTCTTCCGTCAGCAAACTTCATATAGACACGCTTGTCTGTTTCACTGATCCTGTAGCCATTTGACCTTATGACTTTGTCAAAAATTTTATGCCACATTTTGGAAGCTTGCTTTAAACCGTACAGAGATTTTACCAACTTGCAGACTTTGTCTTCAAAACCTTTGACGACAACCTCTTTTGGCTGTTGCATGTAGATCTCTTCGGTCAGCTCGCCATTCAGGAATGCTGTTTTCACATCCATCTGATGTATCACCATATTATGTATCGCTGCGAGAGCAATCAGTATTCTGATGGTGGTCATCCGGGCTACTGGAGCATACGTGTCAAAGTAGTCGATCCCCTGCTTCTGAGAAAACCCCATTGCCACTAGCCTGGCCTTCAACTTGTCAATGGTTCCATCAGCTTTCATCTTTTTTTTGAAGATCCTCTTGCATCCGATAGGTTTTGCTCCTTCAGGTAGATCAACCAACACCCAAGTGTTCTTGAAGGTGATTGATTCAATTGCATTGTCTATCGCCTCCTTTCAGAAAATAGCATCTCTGGTCTTCATCGCCTCATCATAGGTAAGCGGATCTGCTTCCACATGATAGGTGATGAAGTCATCTCCGAAGTTCTTTGGCCCCCTCGCTCGCTTTGACGACGGCTCAGCGAGTTCTGTTTCAATCGTTGTTTCCTCAGTAACAACTTCATCTTGGACAACTGGCTCGTTGAAGATCTCAGTCATCTTTGCACGTTCATCATTCTCCGGAATGTCCGTTAGAATAATGTTCTTGTGCCTTAATAACTTGTCTTCAAAATATTCAGCATCGCGAGATTCGATGATATGATTTGACTCAATATCAAGAAATCTTCGAGCATCACTATTTTCGACATACCCCAAGAAGATCGTCTTCTAGTCCTTGTCCCCAGCTTCTGAATCTTCAGATCTGGGAGCTTCACATGGGCCAGATACCCCCACACTTGAATGACATTCAAGTTAGGTCTGACTTTGAACCAGAGTTCATGAGGAGTTACGTCCGAAGTTGCATACGACACTCTATTTAGAATAAAAGTGGCCGTCAATGCAGCTTCTTCCTAGTACTATCTAGGAAGACCCACAGTTAGCAGCATTGAGTTCATCATTTCTGTCAACGTTCTGTTCTTCCTCTCCGCTACTCCGTTAGATTGAGGAGAATACGGAGCAGTAGTCTCATTTATGATTCCATGCTCTTTGCAGAACAATGTGAATTTATGAGACCGATACTCTCCGCCTCGATCACTTCTTAGCCTCTTGAGTTGTTGTCCAGTTTGCCGTTCTGCCTCGGCCCTGAACTCTTTGAACTTCTCGAGCGCTTCGTCTTTAGACTTGAGCAAGTAGAGGAACACGTACTTTGAGAAGTCATCGATGAAGGTTATGAAATACTTCATCCCGACTTTTATATAGAATTGCTTGAAGTCACAGATATCAGAGTGCACCAACTCCAGAAGATCTGTGCTTCGACTGACCCGATGAAAGGGTTTCCTTGTGATCTTTTTCTGAGCACATACTTCAAACTTTTCTACCTTACCCCTACATTTGGAGATAAGTCCTAGACTGGTTTACAAGCTGAATTTTGAAGATCCCTTCGGTTTGAAAAGCTTTTCCGAAGTATGTTTCCTTCTTGGACATCACCATCTGGCCAGCATTGATGTCCATCCTCAAGCCTGCATTGCTAAGCAGGCTTCCAGAGATCAGGTTCTTTGCAATCACCGGAATATGCTTCACACCTTGAAGCGTCAGAGTGTTTTCGGATGTGAGTTTCAGCTCCACAGTTTCGATCCCCAGAACTTCATCTTGGGCTTGGTTCGCCATGATAACTTTCTCAGAAGTTGGCTGGTATGTGACGAACCATTCCTTGTCAGAGCAGATATGGCAGGTTGCACCAGTGTCTATCCACCAGTCAGAGTCAGCCCCCACAGCTATGACCTGAGCAATCATAGCAACAATGTTAGAAACCATGGAAACCTTGCTAGGCTCACCTTGCTCAGCTTGTTTGGGCTTGGATTTGCATTCACTCTTATAGTGGCCCTTCTTGCCACAGTTGAAGCAAGTCACGTGGGACTTGGACTTCTGTTGTTTGAACGAAGGACCCTTCACTTTCAGATTAGTGGAGTCCTTCTTCTTGTGATGAGAAGCCACTTGCTTCCCCTTGAACTCTCTTGTCTGCACCAAGTTAGCCTTAGCCAGTTGGTTGGACAGAGAGTCCATCTTCTGTTGAGATCGCATTTCGTCCTCAACGTGGATCTCTTGTAGGAGATCTTCCAAGCTAATGTCCAGCTTCTTCCGATGCATTCTAGCATAGAAGTTGCTCCAACCAGCAGAAAGTTTCGAGAGTATCCCTCCGACGACAAAATTGTCGACGAGGGGCATCTTCTCGTCATCTAACTTCTGGCGCAACTTCAGGAATTTCTTCACTTGAGGTAGCATCGCCATCTCTTCTTCGAAGAGCCACTTGTGATACTTCTCGACAATGAGAATTTTGGACCTGTTCTCATCATCTTCATATAGCTTACCCAAAGAATCTCAGATCTCTTTGGCCTTCACCTTCTTGGAATATGACTCTGCTAGAGAGTCTTCCATAGAATTGAAAATCAGCAGTTTACATATGCTGTTTTCTCTCTTCCATTTGCTATGCTTGACGAGTGCAGCAACAATAGCATCGGCGGTTCCTCCTTCTTGAATTGTCGGTTCATCCTCAATCAACACATGATCTACGTCCACGAGTTGAAGATTAAGGGCGACCTTCCTCTTCCAGATTTAGAAATATTCTCCGTCGAATTTCTCCAACTTGTTAAAGCTGGTATCGATGAGAGAAGCACGAGAGTTCTCCATCTACAAGGATCTTGCTTTGAGATTGTTATTCTCGGGGCTTGACCAAAGATGGTAGACTCTATGTCGAGATCAGAGGTTCAACAAACGTTCACCTTCTGATAATTCTCG
The DNA here is from genome assembly GCA_029216955.1 of Iris pallida. Classification (NCBI taxonomy): domain Eukaryota; kingdom Viridiplantae; phylum Streptophyta; class Magnoliopsida; order Asparagales; family Iridaceae; genus Iris; species Iris pallida. Next base: position 5,608,058 of record JANAVB010014398.1, on the reverse strand, counting down.
AGATCCAAGAGGAACACTATAATATGAATCTGATTACAAAAGCAACAATAATCAGAAAAATAAATCTCATGTTCTTCCTCGCAATCGCAGTTGTTGACGGACAGAACTGAGTTCATAAGATAAATCTCACATTCTTCCTTACAATTGCAGTTGCAGACGGACAAAACTGAGTTACAACTCAGATGAAGAAGAAGAAAAAAGAAAGAAGAAGAGTAAAGGTTCTTGCTGGGGTGATTAAGATCACCGTTGCTCAAAGCAAGATTCGCCCCACCACGATCTGCTTCCAGGAACTAGCAAGTTCACGAAGAACTTCTGGAACGCTCGTAAGTCAATATTTGAGACTTGAACGGGCTTCCTGGACTTTACGGACTCCCTTTAACTTTCTTCTTGGTGCATCTTCCAAAGGAGGCCAAGGGGCTCTATTTATAGAGTGGAGTGAGACTTCACCTCTTCTCCTATCCGATGTGGGACTAAAATACCAATACTCAAAAGTAGAGTTTGATATTTTAGATCATCCCACAATCGGCATAGAAGTGTGCCAGTCCACGCCTACCCCCCCCCCCCCCCCCCCCCCCCGAACACTTCCGTGCATGCACGAGACATCATGGAGTCCGTGTCCGAGTCCGAGTCCGTACAACAAAATTCAACTTACAACTTTGTTAGAATTAATCATTTTTTCTTCTAGGAAAATACTCCCACATGGCACAAACTTGTTCCCCACTACACCTCATGTGCACACCTCAACACAAGCAATGCATTATATTGAGATACTCACCATTTGGTGTAGCCGATGTGGGACTATCTTTTCTAGTCCAAAGGCAAAAACACCAACAAGGTGTTCAATTTTTACAAATAAAAAAATTAAGAAGATATCCGTGGAAATGACGCTGTTTTACAACATGTAAATCTTTTTTCATGACTTATATGTGAGCTATATTTTTAATTTGACTGCAACAATACAGGCCCACATCTTTTCATGCAGATCTCGCATCGCGCATGATGAGATCTATGTCATTGGATCCGCAATGACAAATTACTTCTTTGGAAGTATTTTCAACGAGTTTTACGACAATTTTACGGAACGTCATCCGTGGGGCCGCGGGGTCACTCCGAAAAAAGTCGCAAAATTCACATGGGTAATTTGACGTTGCATATCAAATGACGTAGGTCTCATCGCGATGCCATGTCCGCACGGAAAGATATAAGCCTGTATCGCTGCGGGTAAATTGCAAATAGATGTACATGCAAATTATGAAAACATGAATGCTTACCTAATTTTTTAAGAATCAATACACAATATAATTTATTTATTTTTTTGAAATTTGCATTTCAATCTTTATTTTTTAGTGATTTGCATATAAGAATATTCTCAATTTGGGACAACGACAAGGACTTGTATCTTTTCGCGCGGATCTTGCATTACGATATGATCTGGTCGTTGGATCTGCAGCGTCAAACTATGTTAGATTATATTACAATATATATAGTGTCTACATTTGGGCTTATGGGTATGGGCTAGGTTTTATTACAATATATATATAGTGTCTACATTTGGGCTTATGGGTATGGGCCATATTTACATTACAAATATAATCTAACAAACTATCCAACTGAAAATACTTTTAATGAGTTTTACGACACTTTTAAGCAGCGCCACGTGGACCGTAAAAATGTCTCAAATCCATACCAAATTGAACGATTTTTTTTTTGTGGGGGGGGATGGTTTGAGGACCATAAAAATGTCTCAAACACATACCAAAATTGAGTGAACTTTTTTTTTTATTTGTGACAAAATTTTACATAAGAATCATATGTAGGAGGAAAGCTCCCGTTCACGCAACGTGAAAGATGTTTTTGACAGGTGCTTCCCGCCATTTTCTACCAACCAGCAATACGATTTGTAAGGCCTGAACTAAAGCCCGTTGGGCCTGTTACATTGTGTGTATTCATTTTGTGGGCCGTATAGAGTGTATTATTTACTTGTCGGAACTCCATTCGGTCCCTAATAAAGTACCGAACGGCTCGACTAGTGCATGGTTAAAGCTATCACTTATTATTAGGAGGTTCAAATGGAAGTTTCCGAAACCCCAACTTTTGAACAATTGTCAATTTCTTAAACTATGTCCGTGGGTTGTGGCCTAGTGTTAGCAATAGGGGTCCCGACGTGGAAAGCGCAGATTCGAATTCCGCCTGGACATTTGCCAAGTCGAAAAAAGAACACCTCAAATAAAAAAAAAAAAATCTTAAACTATTATCCAAACTAGCCATTAGTTTTGATTTTTGACGAGTCTCGTCTTTTAAACTCTAGCCCATCTCAAGGCGCAGATTCGAATTCCGCCTGGACATTTGCCAAGTCGAAAAAAGAACACCTCAAATAAAAAAAAAAATCTTAAACTATTATCCAAACTAGCCATTAGTTTTGATTTTTGACGAGTCTCGTCTTTTAAACTCTAGCCCATCTCAAGGCCAATGGTAAGAGCACTACAGAAAGTGTTACTAGCTGTCATGACCAATGTTAGTACATGTCATCATTTATGCAGCATTGGATTGTCAAATTTTGACACTCACGTGCATGTCCAGGCCTGTCAAAATTTTGACAGTATTGTGCATGTCCAGAAACTGCCAAAATTTTGGCAATCTGGGACTACAAAAAATTTGGCAATTCTAAGCACAGCATGGACTGCCAAAAATTCTACAATCCTGACTATGCGTAGAACAACGTAAAAATTGTTACAAGTACTAATATTTTATGTAGTGTCTTTAGCATTGGTCAGAGTTCATGTTGCTGGAACAGGTGGACCACAAGAGAGTTAGATCTACCTATAAATGTGGGTCCCACTGATTATTCTTAAAAATAACATACACAATCTGTGGATGCCATATTTTTATAAGAGAGGAAACATATTTGATATACTGATTTTGGGGACAGTAAATATACTCCTGAACCACGACAAACCGTATGTACTCGTGCACTGGAGTTGAGCCACTTGTCATAGAGGTAGGACCGGACAGTCGAGGAAATGAATGAGAATAGTATGGTTGATCAACTGACATAAACTTAAGAACTCCTCCATGTCAAAGCTTCCCAATTACAATTTTTCGAACGGTGGGTTTTATAAACACATTAAATTCATTCGCAACTAATAAAAATCCATTATTGATCCAGCCCATAAAATCTTCGGCATTTGGATTGGGTTTCTAGCAAAAGCCCAGCAGACCAAACCAAATATGGCCCATTTACCCTTCTTTTTTTCATGTTCCTTGAAACATAATAGTTCTTATTTTCTATACTGTTAAATACATAAGATCCTTTAGTTTTGCTTTCTCACTTTTCTTAGTAACCAACCGACTATTAGCGATGCAGTTTTAGCTTATTAACCTGACCGAATTGGTGTTTGCTGTCTCAGGACCTTGGGAGTTTTTATTTTTATTTTTTATTTTCCTTTTTTTCTTTTTTCTAACTATATAATGATAGCACTTTAAAGCCGTATCGTATTAGTACTTTAAAATATAAATTTTATTCATTTATTTGTAATTATATAGCGTATTTTAAAGTTTTTTTTCTCGCCACTTTATATATATATATATATATATATATATATATATATATATATATATATATAAAAAAGCTCGAGCGCGCGCGCGCGCGCGCGCACACACACACACACACACACACACACACACACACACACACATATATATATATATATATATATATATATATATATATATATAAGCACGAGCGCACACATGCTGAACCCGATAAACGAACAAATAGGTGGTCTTTTCCGAAAATTTTAAACAAAAGTTTGTCCCTCGCATATCGGTCACTTTTACTTTTTCTTATTTCGTAATCTCCAGGCAGGGCCGGCCTGGAGGGTTGGGTTACCCTATCCTAAAGTTAATTTTGGTTGCTCCTTGACCCCTATTGTCAGCTGGTCCTGGTGGTCATCTGTGACCCTAACCTTTGGTGGGATCTTGCTGAGCCTGGGGGTTGCCCTAGCAGAGGGGGTTGCCCAAGCCCCGTGTCTTGTCCGACTTATCCCAGGGCCGGCCCTGTCCCCAGGGTATGATACCCTTTAGCTTCACAGTGACAAGTCATTTTTTTATTACTTTGACTCTCTCATTTTCTGTTTTTATACGCATTACGAACGTTGGATTTCAAAGATATGGGCTTCATTTTGTTACTTTCTCATCAGGGGCGGAGCCAGAATTTAAATTCTGGGGAGGTCGCGCTACTACATATAGAAATTTTTAAAATTATTCTGTTAATTAAAATCTAATAGAAAAAAAATAGTAAAATAAAAAACAAAAATGAGCAAAAAAGAAAAATCAATATTTTCAAAATGTTATAAAAGAGGAAGGAAAAACTTGTACATAAAAAGTCTGAAAAGTATTCAACATATGTAAAATATTAACATTTAACAAAGGTGTACATAGAAAGTCTGAAAAGTATTCAACATATGTAAAATATTAACATTTAGCAAAGGTGGGTTTCAAACTCCAAATCTCTCATTTAGAAACCCATAGTACTACCACTAGAGCTAGCTTACTACTTGTGCATAACAAGGGCAAACTTCTATATATATTTACAAATTATAGCACCTTTCTATATAGTAACGAACATTTTTTTAAAAAATTGCGAGGGCCATGGCCCCCCTTGGACCCTCTATAAATCCGTCCATGTTTCTCATTACCCGCATGAGTCCCACTCCCATTATCACCTTTTTTTAGTACTCCTTGAGCTAATTCCTCATTGTTTTCGTGCATTAAGCTCAAGAATACGTTTATTTGCTAATATGATGGTCGGTCATAGTTTAGTAAATATTTTAAGTGGGTCTGCTTGGACTATACTATTTATGAATAATCTTCTTTATTTCATAGGAGATTTTGGTCCTTTATAGTTCTAGCACCGGTTCGAAATTAGGTGTAGCTATATCACAAGCTCATGTTTCTATTATCTCAATTTGTATTTACTTAAATGATGCTACAAATCTCCATCAAAATGAGTCATTTCATAATTGAATAAAAACGAGGAGCCGAAGATGATAGGAGGTTAAAGCCTACGCTTTTGAAGCACTAGACATGGTCCCAGAAATTGTGTTTGGAGAAGATATATATATATATATATATATATATATATATATATATATATATATATATATATATATATATATATATAAAATAAGGAGGTGAGGTGTCACCTTATAGGTGGTGGTTATGTGTCACCCTCCCATACTATCATCATATTTCAAAAAATGTGCAAGTGCATGATGATCGCATTTTCAAAAAATGTGCAAGTGCATGATGATAGCATGGGGTGACACATAGCCACCTCACTGTGAGGTGACACCTCACCTCCCTTATATATTATTATTATTATTATTATTATTATTATTATTATTATTATTATTATTATTATTATTATTATTATTATTATTATTTGTCACGCCCCAGAACCAGAATATTGGAGAGCGGGGGAATGACTCAGCCAGCTACGTATTACGGGTAGATGAATACCGTATAATACGATCAATGCTGTCTAAAAGACAAGGGGGTGCATACTACATGAAAGTCTCGCTATGGTCACTTCACATCTATTGTCTCAATCATTCAAACAAGAAGCAATAACAGAGAACATTTAAGATAAAGCAATAAAGCGTCCCAAACGCTTAGTCAAAATGTTCTTGAGATCTGGCTTTACAAAATATAGCCAGATGATATAGCAACATATACACAATTGTTATCAGCTGCAGTCTGACTTAATTACAATTATGTAAAAGTAAGTGCAAGACTATCCGACTAACATGTCGGTGCCAAGCGGCAAAATGTAAAGTAATTAATAAAACGAGCGGGGAAGTAAGGAACCCACTCGAGTCCTCCTGCGATCATTCCTCTAGTATTGACCATCTTGGAGGTAGAAGTAAGCTGAGTCCTCGGAAACCGGCTCTAAATCTGGCCATGCAAAACCAGAGAGGTTAGACCTCTAATAGCAAGTACCGCAAGGAAGCACGATAAGAGGAGTTAAAACCAGTAATAAGAGAATAGGATATATAGATCTCTGCTTGCTACTAGGATTCACATAATGTCACGACACTTCGATTCAACCTCCCAACCAAACAAGGACAGAGGTTGGTCCGTCATGTCTCGACACTCTGATCATCTTAGTTAGTTAACAGAGTAGGTACAGTACACAAACAAATCAACTTAAACGGCCATCCAACTCCTACGGCTTACTACTGTGAGTTCCAAGTTATCCTGGAATTATGCAATAAGGATTTCTCAGTTCTTACTATGGGCAAGTAAGGCTAGTCTATCCAATCAATCAATTGCGCCAATCATGAATTAGACGAGTCCCAGCGGGACGTCCGTCATCAATATACAATATACAATAATATAAGCAGATACCGCTCCCTGCCCGTGTGGCAAAATTACAGTATCTGTAGGAATCAGCCGGCCTGTTGGGCTCTAATAGTCCCAAAGAGGGCTGCCATGTAAGAACTCGGAGATCCATTCCCTCCATGCAATTATTATTTTATTTAACTTAGTAGCCTCTATGTTAAGTGAAATCCCATGCCGTGGATCATGGTCATTTCAGAATGAGTACTTCCGTACAAAGTACGATATGCTCAACTCTACAACGATACCCGTAAGGTTAGGTTGTAGGTCTTACATAGCGTAATACAACAATTAAAACTAACCACGGAATAATCATGCCTTGACCATAGAGTACACATGCTACTTTCGTAAAATAAATAAATAATTGTAGCCAGCATGTATCTATATGTCAATATTCGGGATTGACCAATCGATTGTAATAGTTCATAGTTAATATGAACGTGTCTTATTCTATTTAATTCAATAAGACGACTAGCCAGTCTCTTAGTTCCATCTAGGAACGCATGATCAATAATTAATCAAGATAACAATCAATGTTAATTAATACCAAATTCGAGAAATAAAAATTAGAAAATAAATAATGATTGGGAAATAATGATTGGGAAATAAATAATCTCATGCGCCTGAGGAATAAAGATTCATGTGGCTGTGGGAAATAAATCTCATGCGCTGTGGAAAATGATTGGGAAATAAATAATAACATGCGCTGTGGGAAATGATTGGGAAATAAATAATATCATGCGCTGTGGAAAACGATTGGGAAATAAATAATATCGTGCGCCTGAGGAAGAAAGATTCATGCGGCTGTGGGAAATAAATCTCATGCGCTGTGGAAAAGGTTGGGAAATAAACAATCTCATGCGCTGAGGAATGGTTGGAAAATAAATAATCTCATGCGCTGTGGGAAATGATTAGGAAATAAATAATCTCATACGCTGAGGAATGATTGGGAAATAAATAAGCTCATGCGCCTGAGGAATGCGGCTGTGGGAAATAAATATCATGCGCTGTGGGAAAGGTTGGAAAATAAGTAATCTCATGCGCCTGTAGGAAATGATTGGGAAATAAATAATCTCATGCGCTGAAGAATGATAGGAAAATAAGTAATCTCATGCGCTGAGGAATGATTGGAAATAAATAAGCTCATGCGCCTGAGGAATGCGGCTGTGGGAAATAAATATCATGCGCTGAGGAATGATTGGAAAATAAATAATCTCATGCGCTGAGGAATGATTGGGAAATAAATAAGCTCATGCGCCTGAGGAATGCGGCTGTGGGAAATAAATATCATGCGCTGGGACTGTTCTTCTTCTCCAAATTTTTGAGAACAGAACCATGGAAGAGAACCATGGAAGCCATTGCTTCCAAGCTCCATAAATTCTTCATCCCAAGCCCAAATATGGACTTCCATAGGTCAAAATTGGGTAGAACAAAATTTTCTACAACATGGAACCATCAAAACTTGAAGATAACAAAGTTTACTAGATCAAAACCTAATAAACCCGAAAATGCATCAAACTTAGATCTACAACAAATAAGCCATGGAAATTGAAAATGCTAAGTACTAAAGAGACTTAGAATCAAATAAGGAAGATGATGAAATAATAATAATGGAGATCCATCATGAAGCAAGTTGGCACTTGCCTTGCTCTCCTAGGTTGATGGGAGAGTTATGAGGAAGAAGAAGAGAAATGAGAAGAAGAAATGAAGAGAGAGAAAGGATTTGGGGCTTTAAATGGGGTGGTGGTAGGTGGGGGTTTATTTCGGTTCATGATGAACCAACATAATTAAACCAATCTGAGCCGAACCCATAACAAAGCTAAAGCAGAGTATAAAAGCAGAAAGTAAAGTGCAGAAATGAAATTGCAGGAAATTAATTAACATAAAATTAAAGGAATTTAAATACAGAGCAATACATGATAAATATAAAATATTTACATTTAAACAGTACATGCATTCTCAAAATACGTATTCTGGGAATGGGAAGTGACATCTCTACCCTCCTTAGAAAAATTTCGTCCTTAGAATTTCAGATCCAAGCATGATAGAAATATCGAAGCTAAACTAATCTAAGTATAAACAATTGAGTAAGCAATCATTCTACAATAATAATAACAAGTAATGTATCTACATCTAACAATCTACAACATTAAGCAATTCTACTTATAAGGTGACAAGCATGAGGAGTAAAGACAATCAAGGTATACTGAAGGAAATATATCTTGTGAGTCAAACAGGTGTGGATACCGTGATCGGATATCATCCTCACGTTCCCACGTTGACTCTCCTAAAGAGTGATGACCCCAAGCAACCCGGACAAGGTTAATTATTCGGTTCTTGAGTATCTTCTCTCTTCGGTCCAAAATAGACACAGGCTGTTCTTCGTAAGACATGTTGGTACCAACAACCAGCTCAGAATGATCAAGGACATGGCTTGGATCCGATACATACCTTCGCAACTGAGATATATGAAACACGTCATGCACCTCTCGTAACGAAGATGGAAGGGATAAATGATAAGCAACATCGCCTATCCTCTCAAGGATAACAAACGGCCCTACGTATCGGGGACTCAACTTTCCGCGAATGCCAAATCTAATGACCCCACGGGTAGGTGAGATCCGCAATAATACGTGGTCCCCAACAGAAAATTCTAGCGGCCTACGATGCTGGTCTGTCCAATGACGATGCCGATCCTGCGCAACTCGAAGTCGCTCTCTAATTCCTTTAACCACTTCAACGGTCTGAACAATCATCTTCGGGCCTAACATCTTTCTCTCCCCAATATCGTTCCACGCTAGTGGCGACCTGCACTTCTTACCATATAGTGCTTCAAATGGCACCATCTGGATACTAGCTTGATAATTGTTGTTGTATGAGAACTCGACCAAGTGTAGGTGGCTCTTCCAAGATCCTCCAAAATCTAGGGTACAAGCTCGCAACATGTCTTCTAAAGTCTGAATTGTTCTCTCTGATTGCCCGTCCGTCTGTGGATGGTAAGCCGTGCTAAATCTTAACTTGGTACCCAAGCTATGATGTAAGCTCTTCCAAAAATATGATGTAAAATACGTATCTCTGTCTGACACAATACTGACTGGGATCCCATGCTGTCTGACTATCTGTTGCATATACAACTCTGTCCACTTTTCTGTAGATTGCCCTACTCTGAAAGGAAGAAAATGTGTCACCTTTGTAAGCCGATCTACTATCACCCAAATAGCATTCTTACCACTTGGTGATCTCGGTAAATCGGTCACAAAGTCCATTGTGATATGTTCCCACTTCCATTCCGGAATAGGAAGCGGTTGTAATAATCCAGCTGGCCTCTGCTGCTCTGCCTTCACTTGCTGACATACCAAGCAACGGGAAACAAATCTAGCTATCTCCCTCTTCATCCCATTCCACCAGAAGTGCTGCTTGATATCTTGGTACATCTTGGTCCCTCCAGGGTGTATAGAATACTGAGAATTGTGAGCTTCTGCCATAACCTCATGTCTGATATCTCCACTAGGCACACATAGACGTGACCCAAACCTAAGTGTACCATCTTCATGAATTCTCATCTCCTTCCTGAGTCCTGACTCACATTCTGCTCTAAGCTTCTGAATCCCTGGGTCTTGTGCCTGAGCTGCCTTGATCCTATCTACCAAGTTGGATTGAACTTGTAGACTCGCCAGAACTCCTACATCACTAGGAAGTATAACCTCGATGCCCATCTCCTGAAGGTCTTCTAAGATATGCCTCTGTGTTGTTAACATAAATGCGCCGCCTCTCCTGCTAAGAGCATCTGCTACCACATTAGCCTTGCCTGGATGATACTGAAGCTCCACGTCGTAATCCTTGATCAACTCCAACCATCTTCTCTGCCTCATGTTCAGTTCCTTCTGGGTAAAGATGTACTTCAGACTTTTGTGGTCTATGTACATGTCTACTCGGTCACCATACAAGTAATACCTCCATAACTTCAAAGCAAATACTACTGCTGCCAACTCCAAGTCATGAGTCGGATAATTCTTCTCGTGGTCTCGGAGCTGCCTAGATGCATATGCTATCACCTTCCCATGCTGCATGACGACACATCCAAGTCCTTTACCTGACGTATCACAATAAACGGAAAACCTCCGGGTCTAACTGGCAATGTAAGAATAGGCGCTGATATCAACTTCTGCTTCAGATTCTCAAATGATGCCTGGCATTCTGCCGACCAGACGAATGGTACATCTTTTCGTGTCAAGCGGGTCATAGGTGCTGAAAGCCTCGCAAAGTCTGATACAAACCTTCTGTAATATCCTGCCAATCCCAAGAAACTCCGCACATCTGCTACGGTCTTGGATACTGGCCAACTTTCTACTGCTTCTACCTTCTTGGGATCCACTGCTACTCCAGCTCCTAATATGATATGACCCAAAAATGAAATGTGATCCGACCAAAACTCACATTTGCTGAGCTTGGCATACAACTGGTTCTCTCTCAGAACCTGTAACACTTTCCTGAGGTGGTCTTCATGCTCCTCTTCACTGGCAGAATATACGAGAATGTCGTCAAAAAATACAACGACAAACTGATCTAAGTACGACATAAAGATGCGATTCATTAAATCCATAAAGATTGCTGGAGCATTGGTCAAACCAAACGGCATTACTAAGAATTCATAATGCCCATACTTCGACCTGAATACTGTCTTGGGAATGTCCTCCTTCCGAAACCTCACTTGATGATACCCTGAACTGTAGTGCCCCGTCCCTACATCGTGCCCCGTCTCCGTCCACGGGGTGCGCGAGAAAGGAACACTGTCGCTATCGATTCGGTCGGGACCGATAGGTCGGAATCGGCCGAGTCGATCGAACGGGAACGGTTGAATTAAGATCCATTCCACGTTATGGAATGGCTTCTTCGGAACCAAGTCCCATATTCAGCGGGTTGCGCCTCGAGGATTGGCTCTGCGGCTGAGTCGGGAGAGACCTTCCGTTGCTCTGGTTTTCATGTCGCACTTGAATTGGCTTTGGCTTTCGTTTTCGTGAATGCTTTCAATGGGTTTTTGTGACGCATTTTCGAGCTCGCATTCATATCGAAATTCCTTGAAATACACAGTGTTCTAATCAGTTGCTTATACGATTGCAGGTGATCGCGTAGGCGACGACAGCGCAGCCAACCGGTCGCTCACTTGAAGCAAGCCTAAGGCGAGTGGCTGACCTCCTTCGCCCCGTCCCTCTACTTCAAAACTCAATATGTGAAGTAAATAAAATGCTTGTCATAATAATGTGGAATCAATGAAATCGTGCCACGATACTTCATGAAACACTTGTTAACGAACTGCCGGTTTTGGAAATGGAAAACATGCTTCCCTATGCAATTATACTTGGTCTATGCAAACCAATGAATGAATCAATTAATGTTTATCGCAACGATACGGCTAAATGACCAAATCAACTAAGTTCAAAGGAAAACGGTCATTGGACAACTTGTCGACAAGGTGTAGTTTCCTCGAACGGTTACCTAGGCCAAGGGACCGATTCGGCCCGGGAGGAACGAGTGTATAGTAAGCGCCAGCCCTTCATCGACGCGAGTTATGCGGGAACTTTCGCACAGGGCTCGCTACCCGACGCGAAAGGGTCGCCGTATAACTCAGCTATATGTCCGCGATGGCTTACAATTGCCAGTGGCCTCCACACCCTTCACACTGCTTAACAAACGCACATGGCATAGGATGATTTTGATAGTTGCTCAATGTTATACAATTTCATATGCTTGCCTCAGAACATGTTAACATGCAAACCGAACAGGATGGTTAGAAAGATCATTGAACTAGCTAGCTAACATGTTTACAAATTTTTTGAATCAAATGCAGAGCTTGGATTTAATTAGCTATTTGCCAGTACATGTGTATCGTGCTGATCCTCGCTCTTTGCAGGTCCCGCGAACCAGGAAGGACGCGCCAACTAGCTCGGCGACGTTCGTGACTTTTGAAGCTTCGGCCGTGCGTCGAAGACTCTCTTTCAGCGACTCTACTTTTGAAGGCTCTCGATAGTCCAAGGAAAATGACTCAGCGTCCCTCCCATCCAGGTCAATGGAGTACTTGTGAATATTGAGGGATGTGTGCAATGTATGGAACGGCTATCTCATCGGCACTCTTTTGTAATCGAGTCATGTTGTAGCCCGCGCGGCAAAGAGTCTTGTATCGGAGTCTGTAAAAAGATGTTCATTATCAATAAAGATCAAGTTTCCTTTAATTATTGTGTGTATCAATTTGTCTGCGTACTCTCTTAGATCTCGTGTCTCGGATTACCTTATGACTAGGCCTTGTGCGATCGCAAATTAGGTTCGCACGGCATCACGCCCGGGGGACGACTATCGATTCGACAGAATCGGGGCGTGACATGAACGAAGATCTATCTTGGAGAAAACTCTAGCTTTGCTCAACTGATCAAATAAGTCGTCGATCCTGGGTAGTGGGTACTTGTTCTTTACTGTCGCCGCGTTAAGCTTCTTGTAATTGATGCATAATCTGGATGACCCATCCTTCTTCCCCACAAGTACCACTGGTGCTGCCCATGGTGATATGCTAGCTTGGATGAACTTCTTCTCCTTCAGTTCCTCTATGTGGTGATATACCTTGGCTTGTTCTGAATTCGCCATTCTGTAAACTCGATATGATATCGGTTTAGTTCCAGGTGCCAATTTTATACTGAACTCAATATCTCCAATCGGTGGTAGACCTGAAAGTTCTTCGAGAAATACGTCCAGAAATTCTTCAACTACCTTCGGAACTTGAACTTCTTCCATTGTCGTTATTACTCCCTGCTCTTGTTGAGTTGCCTCTGATCTGACTAAGGTGAATCTCTTCATGCCTGGAATATCAAAAGATACACTCCCTCTGCGATAATCTATCATCACATGACTGTCTTTCAGCCAGTCCATGCCTAAGATAACGTCGAAATTTCCAACAGAAAATTCTATCAACCGGGCGGGTAAGGAATGTCCGCAAACTACAACGCTACATGCTAGGATAACTCTACTAACTCCTACGAGCTCATTACCAGTGAGTATATTTAACCTCCCTGGCAATGCCTCGAATTTTATTCCTAGCCGTGTTGCAAATTGTGCAGATATAAATGAGTGTGATGCTCCCGAATCAAACAATGCTACTGCGGGATAAGAGGCGACGAGAATGTTACCTGCCACAACATCTTCCGATGCCAATGCCTCTTCCAATGACAGAGTGAATGCCTGCCCTCGACCTCCTTGCTGGTTCCCATGCTGCGGCCTAGCCTGGTGCTATCGCTGGCCCCTGCCTCGGTGATGCTGGGGTGGTCTATGCTGGTGCTGCTGCATCGGTGGTCCCTGCTACCGAAACATCTGAGCCTGTGGCATTAACGGACGCTGGGCTAATGGTCTCACTGCCACTGCGGGTCCTCGATACTGCCCTGCCCCTGGTGCTGGCAGAGCAGGAAACTGCTGCACTGGTCCTCCTGACCTCGAATTCATGGGACATGTGGTAACCTGATGATATGGATTTCCACATATCAAACAAAGTCCGTTCAATGCCCGACACACATCTCTAGTGTGTCCCATCTTCCCACAATAAGTGCAGCCCGCTGGGGGTTGCTGATTCTTCTTCTGTTGTTGTTGCTGTTGCCTGGGTGGTGCTGGCCCTCACATTGCTATATCGTGAATACGAATGCCAGGGGACGGTACTGTTGTTCGGGGCGCTGCTCCCCCTCCTCCTTCAATCTGATTGTGTGATCTCTTCTGACCTCCAGTCCTTGCCGTGATCCTCTGAGTGGTGATCTCATGCCTCCGAGTGGCCATCAATATCTCATCAAAAGTCTGATAATTGTGCCCCTCTATCAACTGCAAGAGTTCAAGATGAAACCCTTGCTGAAACCTCATAGCCCTCTGGCTCTCTGTGGCTACCATCTCTGGGGCGAACCTACTCAATCTGCAGAACTCCGCTGCATAAGCATCTACAGTCTTGCCGGCCTGCTTGAGGTTGATAAACTTCTGTTTTAGCTCAAACTGCGCCACAACTCCATAGTACTTTGTCTTGAATCTTGCTGTAAAATCGTCCCAATCCACAGGACGTCTGATGCCTACCTCCTCTGATTCCCACCAATCACGTACGAGATCCTGAAGTAACAACTTCACCTGATCCACACGTTCTTCTGCCGGCACCTTAGCGGATGTCAAGATAGCCTCAATATCCTTAAGCCATGCATCTGCTGAGATGGCATCCTCCGTGCCTTCGAAACGGCGGGGGTTGTACTTGCAAAACCTGGCTGACGCTCCTGAATCTGTCCTTGCCCCTCTTTCCAAAGCTGTCTGCAATCCTTGGTTAAGTAGTACATTCTGCTCTTGTAACTGAGCGTTCATACGTTGTTGGGCTAACATCTGATGTTGCTGAGTAGCCATCATCCCTCTCATGATCTCTATAAGGGCTGGTGTGTCCACTTCCACAGGGGTGGGTGGAACTATTGGTGGTGTTGAAACCTCCGGATACTGTAGTCCAGCTGCTGGTTCCACTATCACTTCTTTTTGGATACTCTCTTGAGGTAGTACTGGTCCTTGTTGCTGACCAACATGGTCAGGTTGTCCGTGTTGCTCTTGTTGTTGTTGCCCAATCCTGGCAGATGCGGACGAGGTTCCCCTAAGAAAAGGGATAAAAGAACAATCAAATGATCAGACAGAAAAGATCAATGAAGTCAAAGAATACAGGAATGTCAAGCTAGAGTCGAGAGTAACGAATCATGAGATCAAGGGGGAACATGTGTGATTGAGATATCCTATAAATTAAAATACCCCACAAGTCTGAAATCTGACCTGCATGGGCCACCACTAAAACCTTGTCACGCCCTAGAACCAGAATACTGGAGAGCGGGGGAATGACTCAGCCAGCTACGTATTACGGGTAGATGAATGCCGTATAATATGATCAATGCTGTCTAAAAGACAAGGGGGTGCATACTACATGAAAGTCTCGCTATGGTCACTTCACATCTATTGTCTCAATCATTCAAACAAGAAACAATAACAGAGAACATTTAAGATAAAGCAATAAGGCGTCCCAAACGCTTAGTCAAAATGTTCTTGAGATCTGGCTTTACAAAACATAGCCAGATGATATAGCAACATATACACAATTGTTATCAGCTGCAGTCCGACTTAATTACAATTATGTAAAAGTAAGTGCAAGACTATCCGACTAACATGTCGGTGCCAAGCGGCAAAATGTAAAGTAATTAACAAAACGAGCGGGGAAGTAAGGAACCCACTAGAGTCCTCCTGCGATCATTCCTCTAGTATTGACCATCTTGGAGGTAGAAGTAAGCTGAGTCCTCGGGAACCGGCTCTAAATCTGGCCATACAAAACCAGAAAGGTTAGACCTCTAATAGCAAGTACCGCAAGGAAGTACGATAAGAGGAGTTAAAACCAGTAATAAGAGAATAGGATATATAGATCTCTGCTTGCTACTAGGATTCACATAATGTCACGACACTTCGATCCAACCTCCCAACCAAACAAGGATAGAGGTTGGCCCGTCATGTCTCGACACTTTGATCATCTTAGTTAGTTAACAGAGTAGGTACAGTACACAAACAAATCAACTTAAACGGCCATCCAACTCCTACGGCTTACTACTGTGAGTCCCAAGTTATCCTGGAATTATGCAATAAGGATTTCTCAGTTCTTACTATGGACAAGTAAGGCTAGTCTATCCAATCAATCAATTGCGCCAATCATGAATTAGACGAGTCCCAGCGGGACGCCCGTCATCAATATACAATATACAATAATATAAGCAGATACCGCTCCATGTCCGTATGGCAAAATTACAGTATCTGTGGGAACCAGCCGGCCTGTTGGGCGCTAATAGTCCCAAAGAGGGCTGCCATGTAAGAACTTGGAGATCCATTCCCTCCATGCAATCATTATTTTATTTAACTTAGTAGCCTCTATGTTAAGTGAAATCCCATGCCGTGGATCATGGTCATTTCAGAATGAGTACTTTCGTATAAAGTATGATATGCTCAACTCTACAACGATACCCGTGCGGTTAGGTTGTAGGTCTTATATAGCGTAATGCAACAATTAAAACTAACCACGGAATAATCATGCCTTGACCATAGAGTACACATGCTGCTTTCATAAAATAAATAAATAATTGTAGCCTGCATGTATCTATATGTCAATATTCGGGATTGACCAATCGATTGTAATAGTTCATAGTTAATATGAACGTGTCTTATTCCATTTAATTCAATAAGACGACTAGCGAGTCTCTTAGTTCCATCTAGGAACGCATGATCAATAATTAATCAAGATAACAATCAATGTTAATTAATACCAAATTCGAGAAATAAAAATTGGAAAATAAATAATGATTGGGAAATAATGATTGGGAAATAAATAATCTCATGCGCCTGAGGAATAAAGATTCATGTGGCTGTGGGAAATAAATCTCATGCGCTGTGAAAAATGATTGGGAAATAAATAATAACATGCGCTGTGGGAAATGATTGGGAAATAAATAATATCATGCGCTGTGGAAAACGATTGGGAAATAAATAATATCGTGTGCCTGAGAAAGAAAGATTCATGCAGCTGTGGGAAATAAACAATCTCATGCGCTGAGGAATGATTGGGAAATAAATAATCTCATATGCTGTGGGAAATGATTGGAAAATAAATAATCTCATGCACTGAGGAATGATTGGAAAATAAATAAGCTCATGCGCCTGAGGAATGCGGCTGTGGAAAATAAATATCATGCGCTGTGGGAAAGGTTGGAAAATAAGTAATCTCATGCGCCTGTGGGAAATGATTTGAAAATAAATAATCTCATGCGCTGAGGAATGATAGGAAAATAAATAATCTCATGCGCTGACGAATGATTGGGAAATAAATAAGCTCATGCGCCTGAGGAATGCGGCTGTGGGAAATAAATATCATGCGCTGCGACTGTTCTTCTTCTCCAAATTTCTGAGAACAGAACCATGGAAGAGAACCATGGAAGCCATTGCTTCCAAGCTCCATAAATTCTTCATCCCAAGTCCAAATATGGACTTCCATAGGTCAAAATTGGGTAAAACGAAATTCTCTACAATATGGAACCATCAAAACTTGAAGATAACAAAGTTTACTAGATCAAAACCTAAGAAACCCGAAAATGCATCAAACTTAGATCTACAACAAATAAGCCATGGAAATGAGAAATGCTAAGTACTAAAGAGACTTAGAATCAAATAAGGAAGATGATGGAACAATAATAATGGGAATCCATCATGAAGCAAGTTGGCACTTGCCTTACTCTCCTAGGTTGGTGGGAGAGTTATGAGGAAGAAGAAGAGAAATGAGAAGAAGAAATGAAGAGAGAGAAAGGGTTTGGGGCTTTAAATGGGGTGGTGGTAGGTGGGGGTTTATTTCGGTTCATGATGAACCAACATAATTAAACCAATCTGAGCCGAACCCATAGCAAAGCTAAAGCAGAGTATAAAAGCAGAAAGTAAAGTGCAGAAATAAAATTGCAGGAAATTAATTAACATAAAATTAAAAGAATTTAAATACAGAGTAATACATGATAAATATAAAATATTTACATTTAAACAGTACATGCATTCTAAAAATACCGTCCACGTGGGAGTGGGGGCTCGAACCCGCGCCCTCACCCCCGAGTGCCAGCGGTCTTACCGGTGCGCCACCGCGCCACTGACGTATATATATATATATATATATATATATATATATATATATATATATATATATATATATATAGATCGAGAGCCCCCGAAAAGCCCCCCTCTTACTGCACCGTTGGATCGAGGGGACGCGTTAGCGGGCCCCACGCAGCCCGTTCGATCCAACGGTGCACTAGAGGGAGAGGGGGGACTTTTGGGGAGGTATATATATATCTCGTGGCCGTAGCCCGTTGGGAACGGTGGAGCACCCCGACGCAGTGGCGCGGGTTCGAGCCCCCTTGGAGGCATGCCTCCAAGCACCATTAAGAAGTGGACACCCTCAATATATATATATATATATATATATATATATATATATATATATATTATATATATATATATATATATATATCTATTAGGAGTGCTTTAGAACCAACCTATGTTATACACGATGGATTGGAATTGCATGGTTGAGATTAAAAATGACTTTAAAAGGTGGTGAGGTCTACACCTTTTAATCTCAACCGCTAAATTCCAATTCAATCCATAAAATATAAAGTGGTTCTATAATACAAAACCAGCCAGCTGATTCTGGAGCATATATATATATATATATATACATATATATATATACATATATATATATATATATATATATATATATATATATATATATATATATATATATATATATATATATATATTAATTGTGGCGAACGCCACCCACCGAAAATCGATCTCCTGACCACTCGGACCTCCATGGTTAAGCATTAAATGCTTTTAAGCAAATAACCTCTAGCTAGTGGTTAAGAGAGGTGCATGCTGCCCAAGTGGTCAGGAGTTTGAGCCGCGGTGGAGACGGGTTCGCTACAATCATCTAATCTTAACCGTTGATTTGAACCATTCAAATTATGGTTAAGATTAGATGAGTTAAACAACATCCAACGATGGATAGCATTAGCATTAGAATGCTTGAGAATGTAAAAATTAGAAATATGGATCCCTTTTATATATATATATATATATATATATATATATATATATATACACACACACCTCTTCTCATTGCTCGTCACTATATATATATATATATATACACACACCTCTTCTCATTGCTCGTCAATATATATATATATATATATATATATATATATATATATATATATATATATATATATATATATATATATACACATCTTCTCATTGCTCGTCACACGGAGCAACTGAGTTCAATTATATATATATGTGTGTGTTTGTTTTTTTTATATGCGTAAGGGTGGAAACTCAATTCTATAGTATGAATTTTGGACCAAATCCTCCCAATTAATGTTCAAAGTCCCAAAATTCCATAAAATGAATATAAATGAGAATCCTACTAGCCGCGGAAGAATGCATAAATCATAGAATAAGAAAATGAATTCTGCAGAGATTGGGCTCCATTTGACATCCTTATGGCAATCTACTGATATTTATTTATCACTTTGAAAATTGTCAAACATTGGTATCTTGGGTTACTAGTGTAATAATTTTGGCATGCAAGCATGAAAGGCACAGAAATGATTCATGAACGTTTGTGATGATGGAGATGCAGATCAATAAGTGACAAAATGCACATTAATAAAAGTCACTTATTAGGATTGTTGCCAAGAGAGTAACATGAAAAAGAAAAGGGCCACGTAGAGAGATTTTCCTCCATCCATGAATAAACCTCCATATAATTTTTTTTGTTTTCCTTCGTCATGAAAGTTAAACGCCATAAATTTGTTTTTTATTATGATGGGGTGTGTAGATTCTGAAAGTGGTATATGGTGGTGGCTTAGCCAAAATTTTTATCTAAAAACACAAAATTTACTACTAAAATGATAAATAAATTTATAATTTTAAAAATATTATATATTAATAGCAAATATCATAACCTATTATTATTGTTAAACATCCCTTTTATTTGACAATAGAACCCTGTCACTCACCGTTCCCGAAATACATAAATTTTTACTTTTTCCTGTATATGGTATCTGGCACATGTATCTTGATTACGTGTACCATGTATTTATAACTGGCCATGGCATGAAACAGTATCTCGTCGTGAATTAGTGTGCCACCCATTGTCCTTGCTGGTTGTAGGCATAGCTCACTGCTTCGATGATAAGATTTCTGGACAGTGTTGTGGTTAGGATTTTTATTTAATTTAATTAGTTGTATCATGTAGCATTTAACATGTCATTAATCATATGGTTAGGTCATGTTAAGAATAGGGTTTTTATGAGTCAACCCAACCCTACTATATATATTCTCTTCCCCTCTCTCTTCCCATAACTTTTCATTTTCTTCCTCAAAGCAACTTTTAGGCAAGTACATCTTGCACAAATGAGAGACCACTTGCATTTTTTTTAAATTTCTTGTTATTTCTTTGATATTATTAGTCTATATTGTTGATCTCTTCATTCTCTACAAGTTCAGTTCTTGGAGTTTTTTTATTTTAATAGCTAATTTTGTGTAGATCTAAGTTTCTAAAACGAGAATTTTATGCATTTTCGTAGTTTTGATCTATCAAACTTGCTTATTTTCAAAAATTACTTTTTTCATGTTGTAGAAAATTTAATTTTATTCAATTTAGACCTTTATTTTGCTCAATTTTGAGTCCTATAGCCCAAGTTATGGATATTGGAAGTTTCTAAAACTCAATGGCCAAAAGCTTGTTCGTAGGGATGACACCTCGAGCACCTTGTACCTCGCGTGCCTTTTGGCTCGCGTACCTTGCACCTCGTGCACACCTTGCACCTTGCGCACACCTCATGCACCTTGCACCTCGTGCACGTCTTTTAGCTCGCGCACCTTGCACCTCGCGCGTGCCTTTTGGCTTGCGCACCTTGCACCTTGCGCATACCTCGCGCACACCTCGCACGCCTTGCACCTCGCACACACCTCGCGCACCTTGCACCTCGCGCGCCTTGCACCTCGTGCGCCTTGCACCTTGCGCCTTGTGCCATGCGCCTTTTGTCCGTGTGCCGTTTGTGCCATTTCATGACTTGCTTTGCGCTTCGTACGCTAAATGACTATTTTTCTTCTGTTTGAGTTGTTTTGTAGCTAGAATATTATAAAACTCAAAACATGAAAGTTCTAGATCTTTGTCTTGGCTTCAAGAATCTTCATGTCTCACTTTAATTGGATTACCTTGACGTCATGTCCTGACCTTAGTGTGCCATGAATGTCTGAGACTTGCGTGTCCTATGTGACTTCTATGTTACGAGGGGTCCATGTGACTTTCTGACTTGATCATGTTCCCGACTTGATTACCTGTATACGTGCTGGTACCTTTTCTAAGTTTGTATTGAGGTATAATATTAGTGTGCACCGCAGTGCTATTTAATGAGTGTACTGTGGTGTGACTGCGTGCTAAGTGATCATTCGTGTTATATTGGAATACATGCGTACTTTCCAGCACAGTCATGGTAATTGGTCAGTAATAGTGTCATGGTATATTGATTGTTGTTTGATGCATTACACTAAGCACGGATCTAGATTTGGGACTCCTTGAGCCGATGTGGATTCATATTTAGGGTACACGTACTATGGTACGACATATAGGAGGATGACCATGTGACCACAACATGTAGTTCCAAGATCAAGATAGGGTTAATCTAAGCAACTTAAATCGGTAGAAGCATTGGAAGGGAATAGAATCTCGAGATCGTACGTTACTAGCCACCCCAGGTCCTGTCCTGACGTAACGGGTTGGCCGCCACGGATATGGTTTCATCCGCCTATAGTGGATGACTATATATGACTCCTACGTGCTATATGTTATATGTTTTAGTACGGTAACCTTACGGAAGACCGGTGCATAATCAAAGTGCTACGTGTGTATATATATATATATAATAGATTGGCTAGTTCTGTTTGGATACAATACGATATGAGGATTCCTATATATTTACATTACTGGGATAACCCAGGCAAATCGTAGAAAGCCATAGGATTGATTGGCCGCTTGTAAACTGTCTTGCTTATGATATGTTTTTCCTGTTAGTAACTAAGGAACATGGACTATCATGGTGCGTGGTCCAATCAATGTCCTTGTTTGGTTGTTGGATTGGACTATTGTGCTGCGATAGGCTATGGACCGAAGTTGCGATCAGAAGTCCTTTACCTGCCCATGGTTATTGGATATATCTTATCTCGGCACGATATTGGCACCGTTTGTCCTTTTTCGTTGTAAGGGTGTCGTATTGTCTCGATGATAGGGTATAAGCCTATAACTCTAGAACCATGTCTTAATTTACTCACTGGATTTTGTCTTATTCATTATGTACTCCCTTGTGGTACTTGCTATTTGGGGCCTGATCCCGCTGGTTTTTTTTGGCTAGATATTGTCACTACCACATTTCTAGTGTGAGGGTATTTTTGTCATTTTTTGGGTAATTTAAATTTATTCGAATTTAATTAGAATTTATGTGAATTTTTAGGAATTATTTTGGTATTATTTGGACTAGATTGATTTTGGCTAGTTTGGACCCATGTAGATCAACCTAGGAGCTAACCCTAGTTAGTTTGAGCTTGGTTAGAATTTGGGACTCTAGTCTAACCTAGCCTAATCTATGGTTAGGTCATTAGAACCTATTTAGCTATAGAAATTAGAAAGCCATAAGCCATGACTTATGACTTAGAGTCTTTATTAATCAAATAAACCATAGCTCATGTAACTTGGCCCAAGCCCAAACTACCAAACCCTAACCCTAAGTGTGAGTGGCCGACCACCTAGTGTCTTGGGATTCCCCACTATAAAACCCATCCTAATTTCTAGGGCTAGCCTCCTTTCCTTAGGAAATATATTTCAAGAAGAAAGAGGTGAGCTCCCATCTTTAGAAATTCATAATAAATCCATTTTAGGTCCTTTTTCCCTCAAACTAGTTGCATTAGATCCTAATATCAATATTCTTGCTGTTGGTATTGATTGTTTGCAGGAAGGAAACAATTTGTGAGATTTGGGTGGTTGAGGAAATCATTCCATTTGGGGATTTTTCACCCATTGTTCATTAATAGGTAACTTTCCCATTTCTTCATGGATTTTCATTTTGACTTCACCAATAGGAAGCCCTAAGGGTCCCCTAAGATTCTGGATAGGATTCGTGTCGGGTGTCTAGGGTTTTGTGTCCGTTTTGGATACGTGTCTGTGTTCATACGCAGGTGTTTGTGTAAATGCCACAAAAGGGCTGTTGGTGATATTTTCACTTTGTTTTTGAACAGGAATGTTACTTTAGATCTTGATTATTGATTTTTGTTCTTGTGTGTTAGTGTCAGTATCGTTTTGTGTTGGGATCTTGGCTTGGACACGCGCTGCACACGACCGCGCGCATCGCTACAGTGCTCCCCTGCCTATCGGGGTCTGTAGCGGACACGACACACATTTGTTTGACACAAAACTCGACACGAGCCATGGGGTACTGGCTGACACGCCACGTGTCAAGTCCCACGTGTCCCCATGCCGTGTCGAGAGAGGAATCGACTGTGCACGTATTTTGTACTGTCTGTGCACACGAGTTATTTGGCCACTGATACGGCTCTGGTTCATAGACACGGCGACACGAGGACACAGTGCAGACACATAACATGAACACCTAGACCTAATCGACACTGGTACATGAGTACAGGGTCTGTGTCATGTCGTGTCACGTGCACGAGCTCAATGAACACGTGCACGACACTGTTTTTTCCCCACTGTCCAGTTTTGTATTCCTGTGTGTAAATTCCCATTTTTATTAGTTTAATTCATGATTTCATTTGCTATTTGGGACCTAATATTGATGTATAACTTGTAGTAGATCATGTTTATACACTAGATTAGGTTTTGATTGGATTTTGGTTTTGTAATGGGTGTATGGCTGTTGACTGATACAGGAAACTGATACCTTGTTTCCAGTATTTTTCCATCAAATTCAATCCCTGTTTTAACAATAAATGTTACTGATTATGTTACCTACATGTTATAGTTAAATGTTCAACTCATTTTTACTTTTGAATTTGGGCTTGGGAGTGACAATGAATATTGGACAATTGTTAGAGTAGAATGATGTGGCTGTTACATGGTATTTGAGTAGTTATACAGGAAACTAAAATCAATTGGTAACCTATGATTCATTCCCTTTGAAGAACTGAATTCAAACCTGAGATTCGAATGTATTAACTGGGTTTGAACTCTCCTATAACCTGATAATAGGGTTGGGTGTTTTGGTGATCAATTGATTTAGTAATGTGGCTTTTGAGTAGGGACTGAAACTAGGTGTTCAGTCCTTATATTTCCAGGTTTTGTTTATGAACGTTGACATCTAATTAAAACCTCTAAATGTTGTTAATTGATAGGTCAAGTCTTTAAATCATTACTCCTATATGTAATCTAGTTGTGGGTCAATTTTGAGCATGTTTGGTTGTGATTTGGTTTTCATTTAGAGCTTTAAACTATAGGTTCGTAAACTATCAAATGAAACTGTTGGGTGGACTGAAAAGGGTTTTAGTTTTCTGATTTTGTGATTCATTTCCTTCCCCTTGCTTTCCTGTGCATTGATCCTTTTCCTTTCAGTCCAGGTTTGACACCTATTTCACACCCTCATGTACTACTCACCCTCACACTCTTGTGACTGAACACAAATGACACACACACACACACACACACACACACACACACACACACACACACACACATGATATATATCCCTCACCTACACACACATTGCCACAGTTTACCCACACACAGGTTACCCTCACACATACACACACATCTCACACACTCACTTCACTGTCCAGGTTACACACACACACAAGCACTCACATTCACACACATATACTCTCTCTCTCTCTATTTCCCATTCTTCCATATATGTAGGTTATGTGTATAGATATATAATATATGTAATGTTTACCTATATATATATATATATATATATATATATATATATATATATATATATATATATATATATATATATATATATATATATATATAATGTGATGTTTCCTAATAATTGCACTATAACCTATGTATTGTACACATATAGGTAATATGTAGGAATGCCAACTAACATGTGTAGTTGGTCTAGATAGCCTAGTAATGTTGTGTACTAGCTAGTGTAGGTTGAGTGACCTAGTATAGCCTAATGTTGTCTGGTATAGACTAGTTGACCTAGTTTAGACTTGTTAGACCTAGTTTGACCATAGTTGACCAAGTTTGACTTCTAGGGTTGACCAGAGTTGGCCAAGAGTTGACTTTGGCCTAGATTGACCTAGACTCATGTAGAATGCATAGTAGAACTTTATTTTACCATTTTAGACTTGTTGTGATTTGTGCTGTTCTGATTAGGAGCCAGACACCACTCCTTGGACAGTACGTTTCATATTGGACACTCAGATACAGGCGAGTACATTCTCTGATCATTTCATATCCTGCTTAGAATTATTTCCTGCAGTAGATTACTTTACTTGTACTGTCACGATGGTCACACGGATTGGTACTATATGGATCCTTTCTTGAGATGTTATCCTTAGGGAGCATCGGGTACTTCATGTTCTGTGCGTTTCACTTACATGACGTATCACTATGCTTCACTGGTTCTTTGATCACTTGCGACATATACTCTTATGATCGTAGAGTCTCCTAGAATCTCTTATCCCATTCACTGGGTATCCTAGAATCTCCTAGAATCATCCATTTATGGGCATCCATGTATCACCCTTCGGGGCCTTGCATGGAATCGTAACATAACCTGGCTGGATCCTTGTGTATTGATTGGGGGTACGGGGGAGTAGAAATGGACATGTGAATAATATCCAAGTAGTGTAGTATCAGAATCTCTTCCATAGTGTAGCATCAGAATCTCCTATGCCATTTACATGTCTATATTGTACTCTGACTCACTAGTCACATGATAGTTCTCTATTTATAGTAGATATTTCTCTTACAGCTTTCTCTCTCTGTTTACATACTGCACTTCTTTCAGTACTTGTATCTTACTTTACTGCATGATTATATCTTCTAACCTGCTATGAACTGTTGAGATGTACTGTACTCGCTCCTGTCCTGACTAGACCTGTTGAAAATATTACAGAGGACGAGGAGGAGGCTTGCCTGGACACTTACTACGGGGCAGCCTTAGATGACACCTGCGAACTGGACCCTCAGGAGGACCCAGCTCTAGCTGAGGATATCACCCCGATTGCCTAGACTAGATTAGTTAGACTTATCTTACTTTATGCAGTCTTGAGACATGTTTTAGTTAGACGTTATTTGGAGTTCAGAGTTGTATATATTCTTTCATCTGAGACCTTGTACTGTTGGATATTGCTGGGATTATCTTAGACTACTGCTACTTCATCTATTTATTTCCTTGAGTTCTATTTTATTTCGTGCTATCTCTTCCTTAGTTGTGATCGAGTTTATTATTGCTATGTCACCCCCATTCGGGGAGTATAAACTGTTATAGATATATTGTTAGATGTTGTGACCTAGGACAGCGTTCTACCGCCGACACTGCGGCGTAGGCTGGGCGTTGTTACGTTCTCGTACCCTCACAGTGGGTGCGGGTCGTGACACATTTTTAGTGGTGGCCCATGCAGGTCTAGACTAGAAGTGTAGTGGTATTCGAATTAGAGTATCACTACAGCCTGCAGTAGGATATAGGACATTAATTTTAAGGTACTCAATCACTTTTGGAAAAATTTCTTTTATTGCCATCTAAATCCTTTTGTCAGCTGATCCTTTGAATTGTAATTGTCCGCCTTTGTTATTTCGCTTCTTTCTCATAAATTGATACTCTTGTTTGTCTATCTTCAGGATGGTAGAGACTAGATCGCAGCGTGCCATTCATGAGGATGCTATAGAGGGGACTGCTACCTCTCAGCCAGTACGGCGAGGTCAGGGGACTGCAGCTCCTGCCACCTCAGCTCGTGTTGAGACCTCGGCAGCCGCAACAGGGGGTATGCATCCACTGACTGGGAGGCAGGACCCGGTCATTCCAGAGGATCCTTTCCAGCCGCCACCGCCTCCAGGACATGTGGACGCAGCTCAGATGTTCGCATATTTCCAGCAGTTCATGGACCGACAGCAGGCTCGGCAGGACAGGCATGGAGTTGGCCGTCATGACAGCCGCAGCTCGACCAGTGGTGCAGCAACCGAGGACACCGAGGATCGAACAGTTTCAGAAGATGAATCCCAGAGACTTTCTGGGGACAGAGGGGATCCTATATGCCGATGAGTGGATCGAGCATATAGAGGAGATCTTCCGCTTGGCCAGGATTCCAGCAGACCTTCAGATCGAGGCCGCAGCTAGCCGGATGCGAGATCTTGCTCGCACCTGGTATCAGTCAGACCCCAAGGTGGGGGTACCAGGGCAGACTTGGGAGCAGGAGCTTCTTCAAGAAGAAGTTCTTTCCAGATTCAGCAGTCAGAGCCTTAGAGTTGCTGTTTGAGAGCTTGGTCCAGGGGAGCCTCTCAGTAGAGGAGTATGCTGGAGAGTTTGGTCGTCTCGGCAGGTTCGTGGAGGGCTTGAGCGAGACGGCGAAGGCCCAGAGGTTCCGGAAGGGTCTGGTCAAGGAGGTCAAGTCCCTGACCAAGGGCAGCAAAGATGCTACGTTCGAGAAGATCTTGACAGGAGCCCTGTTGGCAGAGGATGATCTTGAGCTTAGGCTCAAGAGGGAGAGAGACCCAGTTGGAGACAGCAGCAGCGGGGGCCAGGCCAAGAGGTCCCACTTTCAGCATCAGCAGCTGAGGCAGTTTCAGCCGCAGTCGATCCAGCAGAGTCCAGTTCAGCAGCAACAGCCGAGACAGCACCAGCAGGGTCAGAGACAGGGAGTCACTTGTGCCTACTGTAAGAAGCCTGGATACGTCTTCAATGAGTGCCGGAAGAGACTGGGCCTGTGCATGGTGTGTGGTTCAGCAGACCACCAGATGAGGGAGTGTCGCATGGGATGAGCAGTCCAGGAAGGAGGAGTCAGAGCTCCAGCAGGCCAGCAGAGGGGACCAGTCCTGCCGACGCAGTAGCAGAGGTTCATCCAGCACCAGCAGCAGGCCAGGGGAGGCCAGCAGGGGCGAGCTTTCGCCATGGCAGTTGGAGATATGGAGGTGACGGAAGAGCTGATTGCAGGTTCGATTCTTCTCGACTCCAGTCCAGCATTTGCATTATTCGATTCTGGCACTTCGCATAGCTTCATATCAGTATCTTTTGCGATTAGACACGGTATCATAGCTGAATCGTTGCCTAGGACTTACAAGATCACGACCAGGGGTGGTATTATCCTCGTGACTGATGTTTGTAAGGGTCGGAGAGTAGTTTTGGGAGGCCGTGAGTTGGAGGTAAGCCTGCTCGTAATGCCATTGTCGAACTACGATATAGTACTAGGCATGGATTGGTTGAGCAGGCACCACACCAGCATTGATTACAGAGGGGATAGAGTTCTCTTCAGAGCGCCGGGGGAGCCAGAGTTCGAGTACTCCAGACGTCAGGCAGAGCAGAGCAACGGAGTCTTCTGTGGAGTCTCGGTCGAGGAGCAGATGATTCCACACCCCTTGATAGCAGATTATATGGATATTTTCTCAGAAGAGTTGCTGGGACTGCTACCAGACAGGGACATAGAGTTCTCGATAGACTTGGTTCCAGGGATGGAACCCATCTCTCAGCATGTCTATCGGGTGAATAACAGCGAGCTGGTGGAGCTGAAGAAGCAGGTGGATGAGCTACAGGACAAGGGCTTCATCCGCTCGAGTTCGTCACCATGGGGTGCACCAGTGTTGTTCGTACCGAAGAAGGATGGGTCAGTACGCATGTGTATTGACTATAGGGCACTCAACAACCTCACGATTAAGAACAAATACCCACTGCCGCGGATCGACGATCTATTTGACCAGTTGAGCGGAGCTCGGGTATTCCAAGATTGATCTAAGGTCAGGATATCACCAGGTGAAGGTGAAGAGGGAGGATATTCCCAAGACCGCTTTCAGGATGCGGTATGGACAGTTCGAGTTTTTGGTTATGCCATTTGGGCTAACCAATGCACCAGCAGTGTTTATGAACCTTATGAACAAGGTGTTCCGTCAGTATCTGGATTAGTTTGTAGTGGTGTTTATTGACGATATCTTGGTATATTCCAAGACTGAGGAGGAGCACGAGGGGCATTTGAGGATCGTGCTGGAGACTCTCAGGAAGGAGCAGCTTTACGGGAAGCTCTCCAAGTGTGAGTTCTTCTTGGATCGGGTGGACTTCTTGGGGCATGTGGTGACTGGAGATGGTATCTCAGTTGACCCCAAGAAGATTGTAGCAGTTGAGGCATGGGCAGCGCCGACTTCAGTTGCAGAGATCAGGAGTTTTCTAGGGCTGGCAGGGTATTATCGGAGATTTGTGCAGGATTTCTCCCGGTTTGCAGAGCCGTTGACACGGTTGACCCGAAAGGATGCTGAGTATGTTTGGTCAGAGGAGTGTCAGACAGCTTTTGATGAGTTGAAGAAACGGCTGACAACAGCTCTGATTCTGACGTTGCCTTCAGGATCAGGTGGTTTTACTATTTATAGTGATGCTTCAGGAAAGGGGCTGGGTTGTGTGTTGCAGCAGCACGGGAAGGTGATTGCCTATGCTTCCAGGCAATTGCGTCCCCATGAGAAGAACTACCCTACCCACGACCTGGAGCTGGCAGCAGTGATATTTGCTCTGAAGCTGTGGAAGCATTATCTGTATGGTGAGAGGGTGGAGATCTTCACAGATCACAAGAGTTTAAAGTATGTGTTCACTCAGAAGGAGTTGAACATGAGGCAGTACAGATGGTTGGAGTTGATGAAGGACTTCGACATTGTACTGCAGTATCATCCAGGGAAGGCCAACGTGGTTGCCGATGCCTTGAGTAGGTATCCGACAACCATGTGTTTGACCATGGATCGGCATTTGCTTGCCGACTTAGAGAGCCTTGGGATCGAGGTGATCGTGCCAGGAGTACAGATGCAGCTATGGGGGATGCAGATTCAGTCAGACTTGGTGGAGAGGATCAAGTCGGCACAGTTTGAGGACGTTGCTCTACGGTGTCTCCAGGAGCAGGTTCGAGCAGGTTTGCTGGAGGGCGAGTTTTCTCTTGTAGAGGATGGTGCCCTGAGTCACGGTTCCAGATTATGTGTGCCCAGCGGAGATCTCAGGGAGCAGGTTATGCAGGAGGCCCACAGATCTCAGTACTCTATACACCCGGGTGCCAACAAGATGTACCGAGATCTGCGGGAGCATGTATGGTGGTCAGGGATGAAGTGGGAGGTGGCTCGGTTCATGGCTAGGTGTTTGGTCTGTCAGCAGGTCAAGGCAGAGAGACAGAGGCCCGATGGATTGTTGCAGCCGCTGCCCATTCCCGAGTGGAAATAGGAGCATATCACGATGGACTTCGTTTCAGGATTGCCGCGTACTCCAGGAGGGAAAGATGCGATTTGGGTCATCGTTGACAGGTTGACCAAATCGGTCCACTTTTTGCCATTCAAGGTGGGTATATCTACAGAGAGGGTGGCGGAGATGTATATGCGGCAGATAGTCAGGATCCACGAAGTTCCGGTCAGCATCGTCTCAGATCGGGATAGCCGTTTTACTTCCCATTTCTGGAGGATTTTGCAGACCAGCTTGGGCACTCAGCTGAAGTTTAGTACTGCATACCACCCCCAGACGGACGGACAGTCAGAGCGGACTATTCAGACCCTTGAGGATATGTTGCGGACGTGCGTCCTGGACCTTGGAGGTTCCTGGGAGGATCATCTTCATTTGGTAGAGTTTGCTTACAACAATAGTTACCAGGCCAGCATTGAGATATCACCTTTCGAGGCTCTGTACGGGCGTAGGTGCCGTACACCCTTGTCCTGGGATGATGTTGGTGAACGAGCTTTACTGGGGCCAGAGATGGTTGTTGATGCGGCCGAGAAGGTGAAGCTCATCCGGGACACTTCGCGTGGCGCAGGACAGACATCGGCACTGGGCCGATAGCCACCGGAGGCCCTTGGAGTTTGAGGTACATATTAGAATAGGATTAGATTTAGGTTGTTATTTATGATTTTTGATCATGTTTGTTTATTATATTAATTGAGACCTTGCTTGTGATTAGGTCAGAGACCAGGTTTTCTTGAGGATATCTCCGACTCATGGTACGATACGTTTTGGTGGAGGCGGGAAGCTTAGCCCGCGCTTCATCGGCCCTTTCGTTATCAGCGGGAGAGTCGGTGACATTGCATACAGGCTAGACTTGTCGCCTGCACTTGTGGGGGTCCACAACATATTTCATGTATCACAGTTGAGATGGTACGTGGCTGACCCTAGCCATGTGCTCGATCATTCAGAGATAGAGGTTGGGCCTTCTCTCAGCTATCCAGAGCAGCCAGTGGAGATTCTGGATCGACGGGAGAAGGTTCTGAGGAACCAGGTGATACCTTTGGTGCGCGTCGCATGGAGGCATCATTCTCCAGGAGAGTCTACCTGGAAGCAGGAGGATGAGATGCGCGAGCGCTATCCTTATCTTTTTGGACCGTGAGGTATGCTTTCTATCCTTCTCATCAGTTGTATTTCGCCTTTCAATTTCGAGGACGAAATTCTTTTAAGGAGGGTGGACTTGTCACTACCACATTTTTAGTGTAAGGGTATTTTTGTCATTTTTGGGGTAATTTAAATTTATTAGAATTTAATTAGAATTTATGTGAATTTTTAGGAATTATTTTGGTATTATTTGGACTAGATTGATTTTGGCTAGTTTGGACCCATGTAGATCAACCTAGGAGCTAAGCCTAGTTAGTTTAAGCTTGGTTAGAATTTGGGACTCTAGTCTAACCTAGCCTAATCTATGGTTAGGTCATTAGAACCTATTTAGCTATAGAAATTAGAAAGCCATAAGCCATGACTTATGACTTAGGGTCTTTATTAATCAAATAAACCATAGCTCATGTAACTTGGTCCAAGCCCAAACTACCAAACCCTAACCCTAAGTGTCAGTGGCCGGCCACCTAGTGTCTTGGGATTCCCCTACTATAAAACCCCTCCTAATTTCTAGGGCTAGCCTCCTTTCCTTAGGAAATCTATTTCAAGAAGAAAGAGGTGAGCTCCCATCTTTAGAAATTCATAATAAACCCATTTTAGGTCCTTTTTCCCTCAAACTAGTTGCATTAGATCCTAATATCAATATTCTTGCTGTTGGTATTGATTGTTTGCAGGAAAGAAACAATTTGTGAGATTTGGGTGCTTGAGGAAATCATTCCATTTGGGGATTTTTCATCCATTGTTCATCAATAGGTAACTTTCCCATTTCTCCATAGATTTTTATTTTGTCTTCACCAATAGGAAGCCCCAAGGGTCCCCTAAGATTCTGGATAGGATTCGTGTCGGGTGTCTAGGGTTTTGTGTCCGTTTTGGACACGTGTTTGTGTTCATACGCAGGTGTTTGTGTAAATGCCACAAAGGGGCTGTTGGTAATATTTTCACTTTGTTTTTGAACAGGAATGTTAGTTTAGATCTTGCTTATTGATTTTTGTTCTTGTATGTTAGTGTCAGTGTCATTTTGTGTCGGGATCTTGGCTTGGACACGCGCCGTACAAGACCGCACGTACCGCTACAGTGCTCTCCTGCCTATCGGGGTCTGTAGCGGACACGACACACATTTGTTTGAC
The DNA here is from genome assembly GCA_029216955.1 of Iris pallida. Taxonomy (NCBI): domain Eukaryota; kingdom Viridiplantae; phylum Streptophyta; class Magnoliopsida; order Asparagales; family Iridaceae; genus Iris; species Iris pallida. Next base: position 5,575,330 of record JANAVB010014398.1, on the reverse strand, counting down.
ATGAAACTCGACACGAGCCATGGGGTACTGGCTGACACGCCACGTGTCAAGTCCCACGTGTCACGCTCCGACCCAAGAAATTGCTCGTCCTCGCTAGATTTTACCCGAATCATCATCCTCGCTGGAGAGTGATGCCGCACGAGCCAGGAGTTGCGCTCGTGCAAGGCAAGATAACAGTTCACATAGAGTTTATCTCAAATTGATAACATAAAGCAGCGGAAGAAAACAAAGTATAACACAAGAATCTCTTTTATTCATATTGAACTGAAGGTTACAAAGGCTCTGAATAGCCCAACATAAAATGCCAATTGGTTACAACGCTCATGATCTCTCTACCTCACAAAGGATTATATTATTCCATACATTATGCCTCTGTATAGCCACAAAGTAGTCTTCGGCCGAACATCTCCATGTCGCAAGTCCGAACGCATATGCGGAAGCTCCTCTTGAACGCCAAGGACTCCATACCTCAGCACGTCCAAGCCAAGCTCCGCCCTGAGCCGATCATAACCTGACCTGCACACAAACTAGTAGGGGATTAGTGCTTTCGTCCTCGCTTCGCACTGATCAAGACCCGCTCGCACCCATACCAAACACTAAATCATTTAGTGGAACATGCATCATTATTGGTGATCTTTCTACTTAGCCTTAGGATCAGTTTCATAGCAATACTCATGCATACATACTTATCATCATGTGTCCGATACCGTGTTCCTGCAGCAGATACAGTTAGACATAATCCGAACATAAACATAGTGATCATGCACATCCCGTCCCATTTTCCTTAGCCTGCAGTGGTTAGAACTTAACATAAGCAAACATACGTTTCGTACAGCCGACCAATCATAAATGTAAACATATGCATAATGGGTGGTAGGCCCTGCGGCTGCACCCAGCTCTCATCTCAGCCCACCGGCCCTATCTATATGAAGGTCACGGTGTTTCGCACCGTAATGGACTTGGCATCTCTTATGTGTAAGCCTACAATCGCTTCGATAAGGGTTGCTAGCCCAGTATCCGAAGGATCCCAAACTTACGGATATCATAGCTTATTACAGCACTGGACGGTCGCAATCCGTCCGAATTTTGTGCACCATAAATACCACACATAATTTCCTCCTAGGCCGAACGGTTCCGGCGCCCCGGCATAACCGTTCGAGGGAAGCCGCACCCGTGCACGGGCCATCCGAGTCCATTGACCATGCAATACGTACCATATCATACAATCCATAGCATACCAATCGATCTCGTATTCCATAAACATTGTCTCGCACATAAACGGTTTCCCATGCCATAAACATAATCCACTATTCATATGGGGAGCTCCGTCGGCGTTATGCCCCAACACATCCATATTGATGTACGATGCCCAACGACTTAACCATCTCATACTCGTATTCATGCGTCCCGTATATAATGTTATTCGCATAGCCTACCTCCGTATTTACTTAGTCATTTCATAGCTTAAGTGCACAAAGGCACGCTCAGCACCATAATTAATATTCTACGCCTAGTGTTCAATGTTCTCGGAGCCGTACACATGATGCACGTCTCATATTGTCTTTCAATGTTCTAGCATCATCGCCCTACCGCGACTCGTGCACTCGATGCACGTCGCTTCAATGTTTCGATTGTTCAATGTTCTATCTTAGTGTTCATCGCATACTTAGACCCGTAACCGTCGCCGGGCCACGCTCGCTAACTCGATAACATATTACGCATACCATAACATATTTTTATTATACGTGAAGGAATAGGGAGAGAGAGTCAAGAACCCGCCCACCTTAAGTCGATACGCCTTGCCGTCTCGCCGATTGAAGCGTCTCGCTTCCATAACTCGATCGCATAGCTAACTCTCGGACTTAGTCATTCCTTTGCTCTACTCGGTTGATTTGGCCTATCGCGTCCATGCCACAATCCGTTGCAAGGCTACGATTTGGTTTCGCGGATACTTCATTGCATAAGGCAAAATGCTGACCTCTTATCGTCCAGCGTAAAAGCATAGCCTGCACACCAGATCAACTAAAATCAGCACTTGCTCAAACGGGACTTACATTTTGTATCAATTTGATTCATAGATTCCAACCGACTCAAAGCTTACCTTTGGCCAACGCAACACTTGCATCGATTCGCATCGATACTTCATCGGGTCAACGCAACTCTTCGAGTCAACGACTCATCGTAATGCACCGATACGGAGCGGGACATTACATAATATACCACTCAAAATCAGGTTCATCCTCGAACCGAAACCAACACTTAATCCAAGTGCCTCGCATAGATCGCTTCACGATCTCGTACTACTATCGTTGAATCATACAACTTAGTTTGGATCATACACATATTTTAGGCGTCCCACCAATATATGCATTTCAGCCAAGCTCAGTTGTAGGATATCGGGACAACTAACAAGTTCAACTTAAATCTTCAAGCACCAATTATTCCGTACACCTGGTCAAATCTTAGCGCCTATTCCCAATCTCGTACTCATTATCCCATAACATGCGATCCTCTTCCAAACATCTCTGCATATAACTTGATTCAAATCCGTAGATTCGATCTCATAAGTTTCTCGCCGGCCACCTAACGCATGCATTGCATAAGTCATTGCGCATCCGATCGCAACGAGCTCCTGCAACGCCTATTCGCCCAACCGTTTCCTATCTCTCGCATAACTCAAGTCTTTCATCCAATCATTCATAACGCTTGGCCTTAATGACATGGACTAAGTCCACATGTCTCCATTTTCATTTACTTACAATCCATACTAAGTCTCGCACACAACTATCCAATACGATCCACGTTCTCGAACTACCCGTGCATCGAGTCTGGGGCTACCCCCGCTAGGCAACTTATCCAGACATCATGCTCGCGCTCTTCCGACACAAGAGGTCAACTTGAGTCTACGATGCTCAAATGCAACAATCTTTCCGACCCAAGGTCTCTTACGATACGCTCATCCCCGATTCTCGACCGAGTACAAATCCTTTACTCAAACTTCGATTCAATCCCGACTAGTTCATTTCGTAACATAGATCGCCCGCTCAATACACATAGCCTAACCGTTACTCAACCAATCTACGACACACTCTTAGGTCGTTCTACTATCCGTTGCTCTTGCGCATTGCAGAACCCTTGCAATCGCCTTACCGCGTCACTACGCTAAGCACGTTCCTCAACATATACTCGATCATTCCTTATCCTTAACAATATTTTATGCGACTTCTTTAGGGTCATCCTATGGGAATTCAACATTCACTTGATTTGGCAGTCAAGTCTTCTAGGGTCATCTGCCCCGAAACTACGCTCGATAATTGAAGATCATCAACGAGGGACAGTTACAACGAACCATGCTATATCCTATTGCGGAGCCAAATCAATTCCTGACACTTCCTATGGGACTTTACCCAATTCAACATACTTACCAATCCGTAATTTATCCATCCCCCGTGCAACTGATGCGCCGCTACTACTCGAATCACTCGTATACTACCGTTGACAATATCGCACAATCCTCAATTTCGCCTTCGCATCAAACCACAAGTCCATATCAATTTGCCACGCCTCGCAAGTTCGATCATCCCCGCTGGATGAATCACCATACCAGTGCTCATGCAGAATGATCGTTCTAATTTGACGTAACGCATGTGCGAGGCTAGTATTGCGCTCGCTCAAGACAAGAATATCAACACAGTGGTGATCCGTGAAGCAATTCCGACACTTTCATTTTCACCCAAGCAATATCCATCGACTCTCAAATTCTCTGAAGCGTTCCTACCGTTATCATCCAAACTGCCATCAACTTAACTTGCATCTTATTCATCCAACAACAATGCTCAACATAATTTTCGTTCATTCGATCAGAGTATCCCCGAGTTATTGCATATCGTCTTTGATACGCCTCAATACCATCGTCGATATGCATAACTTGAACATCTTCCTTTCTCATAAGCTCAAATCCGTTGCAATCATTGCCATTATCTGAACTCGAATACGAATAAAGTCTTGCACACATCCATTCTCATATTCCTAACTCGTACTTCCAAATCGTGGTACCGATTCCTCATGCTAACTCGAATTCGTTCGTACGATTTCTTCGTACCTACTCAACATAAGTCCGACCGGGTCGACTATTTCCTCAACGTAACATTCGTTCGCTGTGCTCAGCCTATCGTCCGACTTACACTTAACGACTTCTCATCTGACGTATCATCCATAGACGCACTTCTCACATAATCGTTCAACTCAATTCACCGAAGAATACTAGCATCGACTTCTCTCAAGTCATTCCCATTCGAGTCTCGGCATTACTCCGTCTGTTGCGGACAAACCTATCGTAACAACATAATCGTCTCGACGAAGCCTATCGTAAGTCACCAACCGGCTTAACATCGCTATCGCTAAGTGGTATTCCATATACCACTCAGGATCGAGCCTATCGTTATCGATACAATACTTCGCTATACTTGCTCATATAATTGGTATTGCATATACCACTCAAGATCGAGTCATTACTCGACATCATACTCCGCATAGGTCCGACATCCATTCCTCAATCAACTATCCCGTATGGCGATCCTTCCGATCCCAGCTCTAACGTTAGCTCAAGTTTGACACACATTCGATCTAACCGTTCCATGGCGATCATCTCGATCACACCCGCAACATTTGCTTATTCAAAGCTCAACGCGATATATGGCCAACATACACGTTCGCCTACTCAACTCAACATAGCGACCAACCTGATTCGTACTATCGCATCTGCGATCTTCGAATCCTGCTCGTTGCAGCTCGTGCAACAACTTAGTCTCGATACTTAAGGTCTTTACTCAATCTCGCACAACATACTGCTATCCATCCGCATAGCCATACAACGCACATCATACCGTATCGACTCGTTGCACCGATGCAACGAACGACCCACGACTTGCTGTACTCCGTGCAACCAACGATACATAACATTCACATAGCCACATAATATGCATCGCCTTACATATCGACTCGTTGCATTTCGTGCAACCAATAACACATATATCCTCGCACCCCGTGCGACCGATAACACATAACGCCTCGCACTTCGTGCGACCGACAACACATATCTTATTGCACTTCATACAACCAACATCACCATATTCGTTGCACTTCGTGCGACCAACATCCCATACCCGTTGCACTTCGTGCAATCAACACTCTTCGATGGCACTCGGAGATCACGTGATAGTCACGACATACTTGTGGCAACCGTACTCACTTAATATAGACTTATTGTATGGAACATCCAATGTAGCGTTGAGTAGATCCATGAGCCATACGGTTGCGGAAATAACTTAGAGTCAACTGATTTCGATAGCGAAGCAACTGAGGGTCAAGAGATTCACGCACGGTCCAAAGGATGGAACCGCTCTGATACCAACTTGTCACGTCCCGACCCGAAAAATCGCTCGTCCTCGCTAGATTTTACCTGAATCATCGTCCTCGCTGGGGCGTGATGCCGCACGAGCCTGGAGTTGCGCTCGTGCAAGGCAAGATAACAGTTAACATAGAGTTTATCTCAAATTGATAACATAAAGCAGCGGAAGGAAACAAAGTATAACACAAGAATCTCTTTTATTCATATTGAACTGAAGGTTACAAAGGCTCTGAATAGCCCAACATAAAATGCCAATTGGCTACAACGCTCATGATCTCTCTACCTCACAAAGGATTACATTGTTCCACACATTATGCCTCTGTATAGCCACCAAGTAGTCTTCGGCCGAACATCTCCATGTCGTAAGTCCGAACGCATATGCGGAAGCTCCTCTTGAACGCCAAGGACTCCATACCTCGGCACGTCCAAGCCAAGCTCCGCCCCGAGCCGATCATAACCTGACCTGCGCACAAACTAGTGGGGGATTAATGCTTTCGTCCTCGTTTCACACTGATCAAGACCCGCTCGCACCCATACCAAACACTAAATCATTTAGTGGAACATGCATCATTATTGGTGATCTTTCTACTTAGCCTTAGGATCAGTTTCATAGTAATACTCATGCATACATACTTATCATCATGTGTCCGATACCGTGTTCCTACAGCAGATACAGTTAGACATAATCCGAACATAAACATAGTGATCGTGCACATCCCGTCCCATTTTCCTTAGCCTGCAGTGGTTATAACTTAACATAAGCAAACATACGATTCGTACAGCCGACCAATCATAAACATAAACATATGCATAATAGGTGGCAGGCCCTGCGCCTTCACCCAGCTCTCATCTCAGCCCACCGGCCCTATCTATATGAGGGTCACGGTATTTCGCACCGTAATGGACTTGGCATCTCTTATGTGTAAGCCTACAATCGCTTCGATACGGGTTGCTAGCCCAGTATCCGAAGGATCCCAAACTTACGGATATCATAGCTTATCACAGCACTGGACGGTCGCAATCCGTCCGAATGTTGTGCACCATAAATACCACACATAATTCCCTCCTAGGCCGAACGGTCCTGGCGCCCCGGCGTAACCGTTCGAGGGAAGCCGTACCCGTGCACGGGTCATCCGAGTCCATTGACCATGCAATACGTACCATATCATACAATCCATAGCATACCAATCGATCTCGTATTCCATAAACATAGTCTCGCACATAAACGGTTTCCCATGCCATAAACATAATCCAATATTCATATGGGGAGCTCCGTCGGCGTTATGCCCCAAAACATCCATATTGATGCACGATGCCCAACGGCTTAATCATCTCATACTCGTATTCACGCGTCCCATACATAATGTTATTCGCATAGCCTACCTCCGTATTTACTTAGTCATTTCGTAGCTTAAGTGCACAAAGGCACGCTCAGCACCATAATTAATGTTCTATGCCTAGTGTTCAATGTTCTCGGAGCCGTACACATGATGCACGTCTCATATTGTCTTTCAATGTTCTAGCATCACCGCCCTACCGCGACTCGTGCACTCGATGCACATCGCTTCAGATTATTCAATGTTCTATCTTAGTGTTTAACGCATACTTAGACCCGTAACCGTCGCCGGGCCACGCTCGCTAACTCGATAACATATTACGCATACCATAACATATTTTTATTAGACGTGAAGGAATAGGGAGAGAGAGTCAAGAACCCGCCCACCTAAAGTCGATACGCCTTGCCGTCTCGCCGATTGAAGCGTCTCGCTTTCATAACTCGATCGCATAGCTAACTCCCGGACTTAGTCATTCCTTTGCTCTACTCGGTTGATTTGGCCTATCGCGCCTATGCCACAATCCGTTATAAGGCTACAATTTGGTTTCGCGGACACTTCATTGCATAAGGAAAAATGCCGACCTCTTATCGTCCAGCGTAAAAGCATAGCCTGCACAATAGATCAACTAAAATCAGCACTTGCTCAAACGGGACTTACATTTTGCATCGATTTGATTCATAGATTGCAACCGACTCAAAGCTTACCTTTGGCCAACGTAACACTTGCATCGATTCGCATCAATACTTCATCGGGTCAACGCAACTCTTCGAGTCAATGACTCATCGTAATGCACCGATGCGGAGCGGGGCATTATACCACGTGTCCCCGTGCCGTGTCGAGAGAGGAATCGACTGTGCACGTATTTTGCACTGTCTGTGCACACGAGTTATTTGGCCACTGATACGGCTCTGGTTCATAGACACGGCAACACGAGGACACTATGCAGACACATAGACATGAACACCTAGACCTAATCGACACTGGGACATGAGCACAGGGTCTGTGTCGTGTCGTGTCACGTGTACGAGCTCAATGAACACGTGCACGACACTTTTTTTCCCCACTGTCCAGTTTTGTATTCCTGTGTGTAAATTCCCATTTTTATTAGTTTAATTCATGATTTCATTTGCTATTTGGGTCCTAATATTGATGTATAACTTGTAGTAGATCATGTTTATACACTAGATTAGGTTTTGATTGGATTTTGGTTTTGTAATGGGTGTATGGCTGTTGACTGATACAGGAAACGGATACCTTGTTTCCAGCATTTTTCTATCAAATTCAATCCCTGTTTTAACAATGAATGTTACTGATTATGTTACTTACATGTTATAGTTAAATGTTCAACTCATTTTTACTTTTGAATTTGGGCTTGGGAGTGACAATGAATATTGGACAATTGTTAGAGTAGAATGATGTGGCTGTTACATGGTGTTTGAGTAGTTATACAGGAAACTGAAATCAATTGGTAACCTATGATTCATTCCCTTTGAAGAACTGAATTCAAACCTTAGATTCGAATGTATTAACTGGGTTTGAACTCTCCTATAACCTGAGAATAAGGTTGGGTGTTTTGGTGATCAATTGATTTAGTAATGTGGCTTTTGAGTAGGGACTGAAACTAGGTGTTCAGTCCTTGTATTTCTAGGTTTTGTTTATGAACCTTGACATCTAATAAAACCCTCTAAATGTTGTTAACTGATAGGTTAAGTCTTTAAATCATTACTCCTATATGTAATCTAGTTGTGGGTCAATTTTGAGCATGTTTGGTTGTGATTTGGTTTTGATTTAGAGCTTTAAACTATAGGTTCGTAAACTGTCAAATGAAACTGTTGGGTGGACTGAAAAGGGTTTTAGTTTTCTGATTTTGTGATTCATTTCCTTCCTCTTGCTTTCCTGTGCATTTATCCTTTTCCTTTCATTCCAGGTTTGACACCTATTTCACACCCTCATGTACTACTCACCCTCACACTCTCTTGTGACTGAACACAAATGACACACACACACACACATGATATATATCCCTCACCTACACACACATTGCCACAGTTTACCCCCACACCGGTTACCCTCACACATACACACACATCTCACACACTCACCTCACTGTCCAGGTTACACACACACACAAGCACTCACATTCACACACATATACTCTCTCTCTCTCTCTCTCTATTTCCCATTCTTCCATATATGTAGGTTATGTGTATAGACATATAATATATGTAATGTTTACCTATATCTATATATATATATATATATATATATATATATATATATATATATATATATATATATATATATATATATATATATATATATATATAATGTGATGTTTTCCTAATAATTGTACTATAACCTATGTATTGTACACATATAGGTAATATGTAGGAATGCCAACTAACATGTGTAGTTGGTCTAGATAGCCTAGTAATATTGTGTACTAGCTAGTGTAGGTTGAGTGACCTAGTATAGCCTAATGTTGTCTGGTATAGACTAGTTGACCTAGTTTAGACTTGTTAGACCTAATTTGACCATAGTTGACCAAGTTTGACTTCTAGGGTTGACCAGAGTTGGCCAAGAGTTGACTTTGGCCTAGATTGACCTAGACTCATGTTGAATGCATAGTAGAACTTCATTTTACCATTTTAGACTTGTTGTAACTTGTGCTGTTCTGATTAGGAGTCAGACACCACTCCTTGGACAGTACGTTTCATATTGGACACTCAGATACAGGCGAGTACATTCTCTGATCATTTTATATCCTGCTTAGAATTATTTTTTGCAGTAGATTACTTTACTTGTACTGTCACGATGGTCACACGGATTGGTACTATATGGATCCTTTCTTGAGATGTTATCCTTAGGAAGCATCGGGTACTTTATGTTCTGTGTGTTTCACTTACATGGCGTATCACTATGCTTCACTGGTTCTTTGATCACTTGCGACATATACTCTTATGATCGTAGAGTCTTCTAGAATCTCTTATCCCATTCACTGGGTATCCTAGAATCTCCTAGAATTACCCATTTATGGGCATCCATGTATCACCCTTTGGGGCCTTGTATGGAATCATAACATAACCTGGCTGGATCCTTGTGTATTGATTGGGGGTACGGGGGAGTAAAAATGGACATGTGAATAATATCCAAGTAGTGTAGTATCAGAATCTCTTCCATAGTGTAGCATCAGAATCTCCTATGCCATTAATTACATGTCTATATTGTACTCTGACTCACTAGTCACATGATAGTTCTCTATTTATAGTAGATATTTCTCTTACAGCTTTCTCTCTCTGTTTACATACTGTACTTCTTTCTGTACTTGTATCTTACTTTACTGCATGATTATATCTTCTAACCTGCTATGAACTGTTGAGATGTACTGTACTCGCTCCTGTCCTGACTGGACCTGTTGAAAATATTACAGAGGACGAGGAGGAGGCTTGCCTGGACACTTACTACGGGACAGCCTTAGATGACACCTGCGAACTGGACCCTCAGGAGGACCCAGCTCTAGCTGAGGATATCATCCCGATTGCCTAGACTAGATTAGTTAGACTTGTCTTACTTTATGCAGTCTTGAGACATATTTTAGTTAGACTTTATTTGGAGTTCAGAGTTGTATATATTCTTTCATCTGAGACCTTGTACTGTTGGATATTGCTGGAATTATCTTAGACTACTGCTACTTCATCTATTTATTTCCTTGAGTTCTATTTCATTTCATGTTATCTCTTCCTTAGTTGTGATCGAGTTTATTATTGCTATGTCACCCCCATTCGGGAGTATAAACTGTTATAGATATATTGTTAGATGTTGTGACCTAGGACAACGTTCTACCGCCGATACTGCGGCGTAGGCTGGGCTTTTTTACGTTCTCGTACCCTCACAGTAGGTGCGGGTCGTGACAGATATCGTAGCAGCACCAGAGTATCAAGCCTTCTACCCGAACAATGGTGCACACCAGGAGTATGGACGCCAGGGATCATGAGTGTGTTTCTTCTTTACCGCACTGATATCTTTCATTTTGTACTTGGCATTTAGCTACCGAAAACTGTTAACTAGATGTTTTGGACATTTAGCTCCTTACATAATTATGATTAAATCAGACTGCAGCTGACTATAGTTATGTACTATTGACTCTTAGTACTAGCTTATCATTTTGTATAGCTAGACTCATGAACCATTTTGATGAAGCATCGGGGACGCCTTACTGCTTTGTCGTATATGACCATTATTTACTATTTTTTGTTTTGATTGATTGAGACATAGATGCTCTGTGAGACCATAGGAGACTTGATTTTAGCATGCACTCCCTAGTCTCTTGACAGCCACAATCGTCGCGTGACGTCTTCGTACCTCACACGGGGTAGCTGGCCTAGTCCGTCTCCGTATTTCGGTTCTAGGACGTGACAAGGTTTTATTGGTGGCCCATGCAGGTCTATTTTTCAGACTTGTGGGGTGTTGCAATTATAGGAGTCTCAATCAAAACTTGTTCCCTTTGATCTCTTGCTCTGTCTTCCCTTCCTCGCCTTGATTGATAATTTAAATTGTATCCTCGAGTCTTTCTCGTTCTGTCAATTGATATCATGTATATTCCCCTAAAGGGGTGCTTCTTTCTCAGTGGCTGGCGAGGCCAATGTGGAAGAACAACCAACAGAGCATGGCTCGACAGGGCAACAACAGGGAGGAGTACCTTTTCCTGGGCAGGTCCGAGTAGAAGTGTTGTCAGAGCCAGTGGAACAATAGGTACCAGAAACTCCTGCACCACCGACGGTTCCAGCAGTAGCGGTAGTGCTCGATTCTGCAGCTCTGCTGGAGATTATCAGAGGATTTTTAGCCACCCAGCAGGGTCAAGTGGCAGCCCAACAGCAACAGCAGACCCAACAGCAGGAGCAGAATGTATTACTGAATTAGGGGCTACAGTTAGCTCTTGAGAGAAGTGTCAGGAATGACTCGGGAGCGTCGAAGAGGTTTTGTCGACTTAACCCGAGGTAATTTGATGGAATGGAGCATGCCATTACAACAGATGCTTGGCTTTAAGATATTGAGGCTATTTTGGTAGCAGCAAAGGTTCCAGCAGAAGAAGAAGGTTGACCAGGTCAGACTGTTACTTCAGGATCTCGTCCGCGACTGGTGGGCATCAGAAGAGGTTAGAATAAGGCATATTGTTCCTTTGGATAGCTTCAGTACCAGGTTCAAGGCTAAGTACTTTGGCATGGCAGCTCGGTATAAGCTTCAGCAAAGATTTATCAGCCTCAAGTAGGCTGGTAAGATAGTAAATGGATATACAGTAGAGTTCTGCAGACTTAGTCATTTTGCACCAGCGATGGTGGCAACGGAGCCAAAGAGAGCTATGAGGTTCCAGTAGGGACTTCACTTAGAGATTTTCCAGCTGGTAGAGGGGTACAACTACCAGACTTTCGATGCAGTATTGACGGCGGCTCGGATGCACGAGCTTACTATACAAAGGTTGCCATCAAGGACTGGAGGCCAGAAGAGGTCTCATGTATAAAGTACGAAAGAAGGAGGAGAAGTACCCCGGACGTCAGCACCAACACATGGCATCCGCATTTATGATGCAGCATCAGTCACAACAGTTGTGACAACACCAATACGGCGGCAGCAGCCGAGGAACCAGCAACAGCGCCAGGGGGCGCCCATGGGATGTACTTACTGCGGTAAGGGAGGACACAGTCTAAAAGTATGTCGATCATCGAATGGGCAGTACTTGAAGTGTGGAGGTTCAGACCACTGTATTGCTACTTGTCCACAGATATAGAGGCCAGGAGGGCCAGCTCAATAGTTTTCGGCGTTGCCAGCTCCAGAGGTAGCACCGTATCAAGGGCCTGCACTAGCAATGCGGCTATTAGCCCATCATCCATTACCGACGCAGGCTCAGATGTACCGACAAGTACAATATCAGATAGGGCAGCTAAGGCCGTAGCAGCAGGGCCAGGGAAGGCAGCAACATGGGGTTCGGCAGGATCAGAGGCCGCTAGCAGAGGTTGGCTGAAGGCGGTCAAATTGTGGATAAGTTTTGAGTATTATTCATTATAATTCCTTAAGTTCAATATTCGAAGAGTGAAGGCGACTTTCTCATCTCACTCATCTGCTCTCGTATCACGTGATACGTGATATTCATCATGTGTCCTGACTACGAGAGTACGTCCTGAGCAGAGTCTTATTCTTGATTAAGTCATTGGTACCGACTTATCTCAAGCGTTGACCCTTGTCCACTTTAGGAGTCAATGTAGGACCGCGAGGACGAATTCCTACTCAACTGACTCGGAGGCATATTTTATTCGTATGTCTCCGATCACTTTCCTTCTAGGGTATGATGATTGTTTGTGTTTTTACTTAATTGTTCTTTTTTCGTAATTTGTTCATGTGCCATGTGTTATTTGATAATTGTGCTTGCTAAATGTCCTGAGTGTATTTCGTGATCGGAGAGCGAGCTCGACTAGCTTTATCGAAATTTTGAGGACAAAATTCTTTCAAGGAGGGTAGAGATGTCACTCCCAGTTCCCGAAATACGTAATTTTTTTTTCCTGTATATGGTATCTGGCACATGTATCTTGATTGCATGTGTCATGTATTCATAACTGGTCGTGGCATGGAATAGTTTCTCGTCGTGAATTAGTGTGCTATCCCTTGTCCTTGTCTAGTTGTAGGTGTGGCTCACTCTTTCGATGATAAAATTTCTGGACCGCATTGTGGTTAGAATTTTTATTTAATTAATTTAATTATTTATATCATGTAGCATTTAACATGTCATTTGTCATATGGTTAGGTCATGTTAAGAATAGGATTTTTATGAGTCAACCCAACCCTACTATATATATTCTCTTCCCCTCTCTCTCTCTCCTTGCAACTTTTTATTTTCTTCCTCAAAGCAACTTTTAGGCAAGTACATCCTGCACAAATGAGAGACCACTTGCATTTTTTTATTTTTTATTTTTTTTTGATATTATTAGTCTAGATTGTTGATCTTTTCATTCTCTACAATTTTAGTTTTCAGAGTTTTTGATTTTAATGGCTAATTTTGTGTAGATATAAGTTTCTAAAACTAAAGTTTTATATATTTTTATTTTTTTTGATATATCAAACTTACTTATTTTTGAAAACTATTTGTTCCATATTGTCATCTCCATTTTTCAATATATTTTGGTCATTTTTGAATTTTCAACATTTTTGAAATTTTATAATTTTATTAAATATTTTAAATAATTTGTGTAGTGTGGTTCGAGTTTCGTCTCATCCGACTTGTATCGGAGACCCGGGGTAGCTTTGACTCTTGTGGGACCCACTTATTAGTTAGACATGGCCCACATATGACAATATTTAAGTTAGTATGGTTAGACTAAATTTCATGACTAGGTTTTGTTTATTAGAGACTCAAACTAAACTAATTTAGCCCCAAACCAAAACCTAACTTAAGTTGAACCTAATGAGACAAGAGGGGGGCATTTTGGACATTCCAAAATGAGGACACATAGCCATTCTTGGCCGGCCATGAGAGGGAGGGGTGAGTCACTTTCTTTTTTCATTCTTAGCCACAAATTTCTCTCTCTTATTCTTCCCCAAAATTTGAGAGGAACCTCCATTGATTTCATCTCCAAATCAATCATTTCTTCTACCAAATCTTCTTCATTTCTTCTCTACTCCATGAAGAGAGGGTGCTAGCCAAGTTTGGGAGGATTTAGCTTTGGTTCGTGTCCATTTTGAGATCCCTTCGTGTCGGTGCCGTATCAGAAGGAGTTCCTTTGGATATCACCTCCCGGAAGGTAAAATCTACCCTCTATTTCAATCCTACATGTATATAGGATTATTTTGAACCCATAGGAATGACCCCCATAGAGGTGTCTCCATTTATGTCCATTTCGTATCCATTTGGAGTTATTAGGAGTGTCCTTGTTGTGCTTCGTGTCCACGTGGGTAATCCCCAATTTTGGACACATCTTGTGTTTGAGATATTGTGTGAATGACTTATTTCCTATATATATATATATATATATATATATATATATATATATATATATATATATATATATTTTATTTCCTATATATATATATATATATATATATATATATATATATATATATATATATATATATATATATATATATATATAGGAAACGGATCAAAAGCCCCCCTTAGAAAGCCCCCCAAAAACTCCCCTCACTCTAATCCGTAATTTAATGTTAATATTAATGTTAATGTTAATATTAATGTTAATATTAACATTAAATACTAAAATTAACATTAAACTTAACATTAAAATTAATATTAACATTAACATTAACATTAACATTAACATTAATATTAATATTAACATTAACATTAATATAAAAAAAATTTAAAAAAAATTAATATTAACATTAACATTAATATTACGAATTAGAGTGAGGGGGGTTTTTGGGGGGCTTTCTAAGGGGGACTTTTGATCCGCTCCCATATATATATATATATATATATATATATATATATATATATATATATATATATATATATATATATATATATTACCTGGTTGTATATTTAAGTTTGTGTGTGTGTCTCTTTATATTTGAAAGTATGTATATATATATATTTATTGATATGAGGATGTGTGTCTATTTTCATGTATCATATATAGATATATATTCATTTATATATAATATTGAGTGTGTGTCTCTATATATATAAATATGTGTGTGTGGATGTGCATATATAAATATGTATGTGTGTGGATGTATATATATATATGTAGGGTGTGTGTGTGGAGTTTAGAAAGAGTGTGGTTTAGAGAGTGAGATAGAGAGGTGGATAGGTGAGTTGAGAGTGAGGAAGTAGAGTGAAGGGGAGGAAGCAGCTGCTGCCCCTTTGGCAGCAGGCAACATTGAGCTGCTGTCCTCAGGACAGCAGCATTATGAGAGTTTGTAGCAGCAGTAGCAGGGCAATTATTGCCCTGCTTTAGGTTCAGTCCATATCATCCCTTTTCCTCTTTTATCATTCATTCATACATTGTCATTTATCCATTCATTCCACTTAAATTTCAGTCCACCCTATCAACCCCACTTCATCAACCAAGTAGCAGTGAGAGGAGAGCTCACAGCAGGCAGTGCAGCCCTGCTCATGGCATACAGCAGCAGCAGCTGTAGCTGCTGTCGTCTTGGACAGCAGCAGCATCAGGATAAGGACAGCAGCAGCAGCTGCATCCTCCTGCAGCAGGCTGCAAGGAGCATCCCCCCCCCCCAAATATCAGTCCATTCATTCTTCCATTCATTCAATCCATTCATTCTTTCATTTCATCCATCCATTCAGTCATTCATTCTTCATTTCTTCCATCCATTTATCCATTCATTTAGCCATTCAGTCCACATTTACCCATTTCACATTCATTCAGTCCACACTTATCCATTTATTCATACATTTCAACCACATAACCACTTTACCATTTATTCATTCCATTTTCAATTCATATTTCAGTCCCAAATATCCATTCAAATCAGTCCATCCATTTCCTCAATACAATTTCAGTCCACTTTATTACATATAAATCCATTTAGCCATCCATCCTTCCATCCATTCATTCATACATTCAGTCTTTCATTCATTCATTCACACATTCAACATTCATCCATACATACATCCATTTCCATTCTTCCATATATCCATCCACTTCATATTTTAGTTCATCCTCATATCATTCCATTTCTTATCCATTCCAATCCACTTCCCAATTCACTTTACATTCAACCCATTGAGTCATGTTTTGAGTGTGGGTGAGTGTGTCTAGATATATGTTAGAAAGGGGGGTTTTGGTAAGTTAGGATATATAATATCATGTTAAGATATGGTATGTTAGTAAGGTGAGTTGAGTTTAGAGTTAGATTAAGAGTAAGTTAGTATGTTAAGAAATTAGGATAGTAAGTTATCTTGTTAGTAAGGTAAATGGGATTTACCCTATTTCTAAGATATAGGTAATAGATACTTTAAGATAAGAAGTTAGAGAACCAAGATACCATGGCATGGTATCGAGATACAGGAGCATGATATTAGGATACCATAATGAGGTAGAAAAGTGCCTAGAAACTAAGGTAGAGGCTTGGTAGTAGGTTTACCTTGGTAAGGATAATAGGGTAAATTAAGGTAATTACCTAGAAACTAAGGTATGAGTTTAACAGTTAAGATAGAGTTAGAAATAGTTTTCCTTGGTTGGTAATGGTCAGGATTAGTGCTCTTAGACTAGTTTTGACCTCGGTTGACCGTTTTGACCAAAAGTCAACGAAAGTCAACCAAAAGTCAAACTTAGCCTAAAAGTGACTAGAATTGACCCGAAACCAAACCAGAGTTGACCAGTTGACTGAAAGTCAATAGTTAGTCAATATTAGACTAGTTTGACCTATGGTTGACCTAGAGTTGACCAGAGTTGGCCAGTTGACCAAAAGTCAACTGTAAGTCAACCTTTGACCCAGATTGACCTAGTTTGACTTGGATAGACTTCCTGTGACCTTACTTGACCTTGGTTGTCCTAGTGTGATCTAGTTTGGCTCAGTATGACCTAGTATGACCTAGTTTAGCTTGGTGTGACTTAGTTTGACCCAGTTTTGACTTACACTTGTATATCATGACTAGATTAGCTTTTCTTTCATTATTAAACCTTTTTTGGACTCATGGTATCTCATCTTTAGGTCTGTGATTACTCTGAGCATCTATTCACCTTATCAGCTCAGGACTACAGGCGAGTACATTCACTGATAGTTTTTATTGTCTTGATATCTGCTATATTCGATTCAGTTGTAGTGTCTTACTTGATTCCTAACACGATGGTTCACGGACTAGTATATGTCGGATCCTGTCATGAGATATTGTTCATGGATTACTTGGTATATTGGTACATGACTCGACTTGTTACTTGTACTTGTATAGACATGGACTTGGGAGCGGGTTGGTCCCCTGCTCTTGAGTCCCGTATCATGACGTGTCATGTCCGAATCCATTATACTAGTCGGGGATGGGGAGTTATTAGTGGTTGTGTGATCAAAATTCCTACTTGTTCTTCACATTTGTACTTGTTACTTATTCATAGCTATACCCTCGCTCATGACGGGTAAAGCCTGATCCCACTTGTTCATAGCTTTCCATGGTGGCCGGCCTGATCCTGCTCAGTTGTACACTTGTTCATAGCCGGTCAGATGGAAAGCCTGATCATGTTTCCCAAGTCGATCACATAACGCACTAATAATTCATGGCACATTTTATATTTATTTTATTACATCATACGTCCTACTCAGTTCTACATTCAGTACTTTCCTTACCATGTTATGATATTCAGTTTTCACATGTTCTACATGATCTTATGCTATACCTTGATTGGAGGCTAGGTTCTGTTCGGGAGAAGGGTTACAACCCCTGTCCTTATTTGGTTTACGGGTTGTAACTCGGCTTTCGAATGGCTCCCAAGTCATCATATATCTTTTTTTTGTATTTCATTATACTGTCTCTTATAGAATTTGTCAATTCATATGGAACTGCTGTTAGTGTTTGTACTTGCTCATTTTCCTGATAGGATACCATTGATATATTATAGATGATTCTAAGGCAAACTGCTCGACCTACTATGGAGTCGGGACAGATGAAGACTTAGGCCAGGAATGTGGCATGTAAGTTGAGCCACTAGACTTTGCACACCCAGAGTAGTTAGCTTAGTTAGGCTTGCCTGGACTGCGATCCAGCTTTTGTTTTAGACTGTAGTAGCTTATATTTATATTTTGTGACTCTGTGATGTTGTTTGTTTCTCTCCGGCTGTGTTGGATGTTGAACTCATTTTCTGTTTTCACATCTATCATATTTTCTTTCCATGCTATCTATCTTAGATTTGTTTTGTGATTGAGTTATGCCATATATATTTCCACCGTACAGAGATGACAAGTACCCTTATAATGTTTAGTTGTAGTATTTACAAACGACCTATACAACGTTCTACCGCCGATTCAGCGACGTAGGCTGGACGTACTCACATGCTCGTACCCCTAAACAGGGTGCGGGTCGTGACACATATCGTGGAGAATTCAATTTCATTCAGTTTAGACCTTTATTTTGTCCAATTTTGAGTCCTATAGCCCAAGTTATGGACATTGGAAGTTTCTAAAACTCTGTGGCCAAAAGCTTGCTGGTAGGTATGACACCTCGTGCACCTTACACCTCGCGCACCTTGTACCTCGTGCGCACCTTTTGGCTCGCATACCTTGTACCTCACGTACACCTCGCGCACCTTATACCTCGTGCGTGCTTTTTGGCTCACGCACCTTGCACCTCGCGTATGCCTTTTGGCTCGTGCACCTTGCACCTTGCGCACACCTCGCGCACCTTGTACCCCACACACACCTCGCGCACCTTGCACCTCGCGCACCTTGTACCTCGCATGCGCTTTTTGGCTCACGCACCTTGTACCTCACGCACACCTCGTGCGCCTTGCACCTCGCGCACCTTGCACCTCGTGCACACCTCGTGCACCTTTCACCTCGCGTGCCTTACACCTTGTGACGTGCATCTTTTGTCTGTGTGCCGTTTGTGCCACTTCATGACTTGCGTGCGCTTCGTACCCTTAATGACTGTTTTTGCCGTTTGAGCTATTTTATAGCTAGAATCTTGTAAAACTCAAAATTTGAAAGTTGTAGATCTTTGTCTTGGTTTCAAAAATCTTCATATCTCACTTTAATTAGATGACCTTGACCTCCTGTCCTGACCTTAGTGTGCCATGAATGTCTGAGACTTGCGTGTCCTATGTGACTTCTATGTCACGAGGGGTCCATGTGACTTCCTGACTTGACCATATTTTCGATTTGATTACCTGTATTTGTGCTGGTACCTTTTCTAATTTTGTATTGAGGTACAACATTAGTGTGCACCGCAGTACTATTTAATGAGTGCACCGTGGTGTGACTGCGTGCTAAGTGATCATTCATGTTATATGTCAATACATGCGCACTTTCCAGCACAGTCATGGTAATTGGTTAGTAATAGTGTCGTGGTATATTGATTGTTGTTTGATGCATTACACTAAGCACGGATCTAGATTTGGGATTCCTTGAGCTGATGTAGATTCATACTTAGGGTACACGTACTATGGTACGACATATATGAGGATGACCATATGACCACGACATGTGATTCCAAGATCAAGATAGGGTTAATCTAAGCAACTTAAATTGATAGAAGCATTGGGAGGGAACAAAATCTAGAGATCGTACGTTACCAGCAACCCCAGGTCCTGTCCTGACGTATCGGGTTTGTCGCCACGGATACGATTTCATCTGCCTATAGTGGATAACTATATCTGACTCCTACGTACTATGTGTTATCTGTTCTAACATGATAGCCTTACGGGAGACCAGTGCATAATCAAAGTGCTACGTGTATATATATATAATAGATTGGCTAGCCCTGCTTGGATACGATACGATATAAGGATTCCTATATATTTGCATTACTGGGATAACCCAAGCAAATTATAGAAAGCCGTAAGATTGATTGGCGCTTGTAAACTGTCTTGCTTGTGATATATTTTTTCTGTTAGTAACTGAGGAACATGGACTATCATGGTGCGTGGTCCAACCCATGTCCTTGTTTGGTTGTTGGGTTCGGCTATTGTGCTGCGATAGGCTATGGAATGAAGTTGCGATCAGAAGGCCTTCACATGCCCATGGTTATAGAATATATCTTATCTCGGCACGATATTGGCACCGTTTGTCCTTGTTTGGTTGTAAGGGTGTCGTATTATCTCGATGATATGGTATAAGCCTATAACTCTTGAACCAGATCTTAATTTACTCATTGGATTTTGTCTTATTCATTATGTGCTTCCTTGTGGTACTTGCTATTCGGGGCCTGACCCCGCTGGTTTTGTTTCGCCAAATATCGTAACAGCGCCGGAGGATCCAGCCTTCTACCCGAACAATGGTACACACCAGGAGTATGGGCGCCAGAGATCATGAGTGGGTTTTTTCTTCATCGTTCTGATATCTTTTATTTTGTACTTGGCGTTTAGCCACCAGCACCTGTTAGTCGAATGTTCTGGTCATTTAGCTCTTTACATGATTATGATTAAATCAGACTACAGCTGACTATTGTAATGACCTGCTCCGCCCTAGCCGAATGCCGATTCAAACGGCAAGTTCAACGACTTAAACGAGCCGTCGACCCGAAGAGTTGGCATCGACCTGACGAAGAATCGATGCAAGACTTACATTGGTCCGTCAAGATGAATCCAGACTTAGACTTTCAAAGGCGCGCTCGGAGTATCGCTCGACCGATACGAACATCGCTAAGGTGGGTGGCTCCGATGAACCCGTCTTTGCTTAGCCTAGACACATAATAATACGGACACTATCATTGAAATCGCTAGGCGATAACACCGCGCATACTAATAAATGACCCAACGCACGTAGATAAGGGATTAATTCCATCTTGTATGCTTGTATAGAATATAGAAAGGAACATGGAAAATGTGAGAACTCTCGCACCGTACTCCACGCTCGTGCTAAGGCACAAGCTTACGTTCAAGTTCCCTTTGCGTTCAACAATGAAACAATGAATGGTTTACAACAATGAAACGGGAAGACTATCGACATAGTCGTTCCGAGTAGAGTATAGCAACATTGAAAGGCCACGGGATCGATGGGTCGCCAAGATGACTCCCGCACAGGGAGTTACAAAAATGTATAAATGAATGAATGAATGAATAAGTAAATGAATGAATCGATGAATGAATGAATGAATATGTGAATGAAATGAATCAATGAACAAACGGACAAATGAAAGAAAGAAAAGAAAGAAAAGAAAGAATGAAGAAAAGATAAGAAAGAAAGGAATGGTTAGCGACAGGTGTGACGGGCACGTGCAACGGGGCTCGCTACCCGCGCTGTACGGACGCCAACCTGGTCGATAACGCATTATGGCTAAGGGTTAGCCTACGGCTCGGAGACAGCCGTTAAGTTAAATGACAAATAATACGAAATGGTCGTGGACAATCCCCTCGTATACGGGAGGTGGAAGATATAAGGGATTTCCAGCGGCACGGTCAAAGGGAGGACGTGGCCGGTCCGGACGAAAATCAAAATGGCTTACGGGCTGCCTGGGTGTGGACTTGGCCATCCAGGGGACGTAAGTGCAGCAGTATTTTCAAGAGACTAACGGGGTGTGTGCTAGCCTGCACCCTACGTTAGTTGAGAAATACAACGGCTTGGATGTCCAAAATGGCTTGTGATGCCAGCGACCGGTGCATATAGATTTAAGTGGACTTTGCTGGTGGCAATCCACGTGCAAGTCCTTGCATTGAAATCAAAGTGGTCTAAGTTAATCTGAACAAAACGTCCTCTGAACAGACATCGAATGTAAAGCACAGATGATCAAAAGTACTTCGGGCAAGGAGTTAGAAAACGTGCCTACGACGTGCTAGAACCCGAGGCAGGGACACGCCCTTGAATACTGAATGTTACGCGAATTTTATCAAGTTGTTACATATGAATTGTTGACTAAATTGGTTTACCTTGGACAGGGAAGGCCGGACGGTAAGTATGGGTAAGTTGTGCATGTATTTCCATGCAACACTTATTTTACGCAATACGAGATAGGTTATAAAATATGCATGAAACTGATCCTAAGGTAGGATTAGAAAGATAATGAATGATAGAAGGTCACAAAAGTAAATAGAACGTGTTTGGTAATGATAGCATTGTGGGCGAGCTAGCCTCCCCACTAGTGCATAACAATGTACTGATAATCCCACAGTCTGCTTGCAGGATGCAGGAGATGCCGGCGGGTGCAGAGCTTCCATCGAACGTGCTAAGGTGCGGAGCTATCTCTGGAGCCTTGGAGCGTTGCAAGGAGCTGAAGCACCATATACATGACATAATGTATCAGAACATCGCCATGAATCATTCCATGTTGTAAGCCACTTGGCACGCCTTTTATGTTTCAGAGAGAGAGAGCTTGAGCGATTTGTAATATCGGCCTAGCGCCGCTTGTAAACTTCTTGAATATCAATAAAGAGTTGAATTGCTTGAATTTGTGTTCATTTACTTTCTGCTGCAAATGGGGACACTCTGTGCGACTCTGTGGCCTAGCTCAAATCGGTCGTTTCTGGACATAGCCTTGCACGGGCGCAACCTAGGCCCGTGCGGCATCACGCCTTAGCGAGGACGATCGCTCCTGCGGGAGCGGGGCGTGACATAGTGGTATCAGAGCACGGCTTTACGTCCTTGGACTTTATTTCGATTCTGTCAGTTTTGAAAGCTCAATTTTGGAAACGAAGGAAATATACGCTCTCTCTCGTTGTGCCTTGGGATGTTCCATACAATAAGTCTAATTTTTAAAAGCTCGTACGGGTACTCGGTTGGACGAGATCGATAGGCGAAGGCCTTTGTGCCGAACCACGACGTACTTGAGTCGGAAGGAACCGATGCTAAGAGTTAGCAAACGCAGTGCGTGCTTGAATGAGCTTACACTGATAGCAAACGAGTACACGAGACCAAAGTATAGCTCGAATGGGATGGTTATGCACGCAGCCTTTTGGCTAAGTTGTGCGGAGTATCGCGCACCTAGACCTTCTGGTGAAAACGAGTTGCGAGTGAGATAGATTATCGCTCGAACGAGAATAAGTGAGCATGCGAACTCGAATATAGTCCGCACGGGATAGCTATGCACACGACCTTTGGTTATGTTATGTCGCGTGTCGCGCACCTCAACTTTTGGTGTAATCGAGTGCGAGCGATATCAAGTACCGCTCGGTCGGGAACGAAGCTACACTTAGAGTGTATATCGATAGGAACGCTATCAAACTAACGCTTAGACGTGCATGAAAGATTGGCTTGGATTTTAAGGATTTGTGCGAACGACTAATACGTCGAGGCGACGTGAGCGATTACGCTAGAGATTCGTCGAACGAATCTGAAGGATGTCGTAGCGCATGACACGAACGTGATTGAGGACTAGATCGTATGGCTTGAATCCGAGTGGTGTATGTGATAGGTTCGGAGAAGAATAAGAATGAGTGTCGACGACTAGTCGAGTGGCTCGAACCCTGAGTGGTGTATGGACGTCATAAAAATTGTTCGAGCGAGACTAAAGGATTTACGGATCGTACGAGTATGTCGGCGAGGCGATACGATCGCGCAAAACCTTAGAACGCGTCACGCTTAGTTGGTCGTGACTTTAAAAGTTCCGAATGAGATGTCGCTGGACAACTTGTCATTGGGCAACGTGAGTTAGAAAATGGTTCGGAATGATGAATGAAAATGAATGGTCTTGATCGAGGAAACTTAGAGGATCGCACGTACGATTTCGGATTGATTCAAATGAATTGTGACTTAAGTTTGAACAACGATCTTGAAACTAGCTTGAGGAATAGTAGTTAAACTTGATCTTGAATATTAAATAAAATTGTGGAATATCTAACTCGGACAACAGTATCAACATACGACTCGAAATCGGTTGCAAAGGAAGATCGTCAGGTTACGCATATCGTCAATGGTATTGAGGCGTATCAAAGATCGATATACGATAACTCGGGGGTACTCTGACTCGGCGAATGACGATCGTACAAATGTCATTGTTTCGTTGGATGCTATACTTGGGATGTTAAAAATGTGTCGAAGAAAAGATAGATTTAGCTCGAAGATTTTCTAGTTGAATGCATGACGGTCAGTCTGTCGAATTGATTTGACTTGGATGGAAATAAAATATTAGATTTGCTTTGTCGATAACCACAACTTGACGTTCTTGTCTTATGCGAGCGCAACTCCAGCCTCGCACATGCGTCGCGCCGATTAGGGCGATCACTTCGCGTGAGCGCTGGTATGGTGATTCATACAGCGGGGGTGATTGAACTAGCATGGCATGGCAATTTACGTGCTTCGACTTGTGGTTTGATGCAAGGTGACTTGAGAATGAATCAGTGTGTTTGATGATTGAACTTGAGGATTGAGTAGGTCCAATCCGCGTATCGAGAATGAGTTAGTCTAAACTCAAACAAGAGTTATGACCCGATGAGAATGATTATTCCACGGGAGCGTTGCATGGTGATTCATGAACCACCGTGGATGATCGGACTCGCGTGAGATTGGGACGTAATGTAATGTCGAGCTGGATGACCTCGTGATCGAATACACGAATTGGTTAGAATGGATATGTGAAGTATGTCGATTGGGTAATTTTAATGGATTCGAATATACGTAACGAATACATTGATACGAATAGGTGATCCTGCTCGATGTTTAGAAATTTGAGTGACGCGTGCTTGGGTAGAAACTCTCGTACAAGCGAACAAATGGTTTGACCATAGGATTTGGGGCGAGCGTCATACAACGACCTTGCACGATGAGCCACGGACCTGACGTGTAACTATGACCTTGTGAGCTGACCTAGCGGATAGGCGGACGACCCTATGCCGAGTGATTGAACCTGTGCGAAGGCATTTACAGTATCGTCTGGATGGACGATAGACTTGGGAAAACAAGACTTAGAGTAGGACGAAAAACTGGGAGTGTGCGTGAACGACGACGAGATTGGCCCCAAACGAAGAGAATGATAGGGATGGATGATGCGCAAGTAAAGTTGGGTTAACAAATTGAATCATTGATTGGAAGACGTACTCGGTGATAGTACGATACTTGATCTTGAATTGGACGAAAATTACTTAGACTTGGTCGACCCCGCTAAGAAGAAATCGTATTGATTTCGTTGACAAGAGCGCTTGAGAAGCGAATCGAATCATCTCGAGGACCGAGATAAACGATATGTGATACACACATGAGTTCAGTTTTAAATCGAAGTTAGCAAAATGATCGATAAATCAAAACTATCACGAGTAGCTTGTCCGACTTCGCTAGTCGCTAAGCTTGGTTGAAATGTACGTATTCGGGAGACGCCTTGAATGCGTGCACGATCCAAACTCAGCGATATGATGAACTTGAATGCAGCTGCAAGTGGGTATTGAGATGCGCATGAACGAATGAGTGAGTTTGCCTCAGCCTACGACTCTTGTGTTTGAGAATTTCAACACACCTCGTGCGACCGTCTCAGTCCCATGATACGTCGAAATAGCAACCAAGTCGAAGAAATGCGACAATTGAATAAGAACCATCAACTCTGAAATAAATGAAAAGCCATTCAATAAAATTGACCAAACGTATGCGACACGAAACTTGGAAAGGTATCGAGTATAGTTCGATGACCATCGAACGATAAAGCCATTCGATAGGAATCTTCTAAGGTATGCACACGACGATGAGTAAAGGAACGGTAGGATGACCCGCACTCAGGAAGTCTCGAGGACGAGACTTGTTTTGAGTGGTGTATTATGTAATAACCCGCTCCGCCCTAGCCGAACGCCGATTCAAACGGCAAGTGCAACGACTCAAACGAGCCGTCGACCCGAAGAGTTGGCATCGACCTGACGAAGAATCGATGCAAGACTTACATTGGTCCGTCAAGATGAATCCAGACTTAGACTTTCAAAGGCGCACTCGGAGTATCGCTCGGCCGATGTGAACATCGCTAAGGTGGGTGGCTCTGATGAACCCGTCTTTGCTTAGCCTAGACACATAATAATACGGACACTATCATTGAAATCGCTAGGCGATAACACCGCGCATGCTAATAAATGACCCAACGCACCTAGCTAAGGGATTAATCCCATCTTGTATGCTTGTATAGAATATGGAAAGGAACATGGAAAATGTGAGAACTCTCGCACCGCACTCCACGCTCGTGCTAAGGCACATGCTTACGTTCAAGTTTCTTTTGCGTTCAACAATGAAACAATGAATGGTTTACAACAATAAAACGGGAAGACTATCGACATAGTCGTTCCAAGTAGAGTATAGCAACATTGAAAGGCCACGGGACCGATGGGTCACCAAGGCGACTCCCGCACAGGGAGTTGCAAAAATGTATAAATGAATGAATGAATGAATAAGTGAATGAATGAATCGATGAATGAATGAATGAATATGTGAATGAAATGAATCAATGAACAAACGGACAAGTGAAAGAATGAAGAAAAGATAAGAAAGAAAGGAATGGTTAGCGACAGGTATGACGGGCACATGCAACGGGGCTCGCTACCCGCGCTGTACGGACGCCAACCTGGTCGATAACGCATTATGGCTAAGGGTTAGCCTACGGTTCGGAGATAGCCGTTAAGTTAAATGACAAATAATACGAAATGGTCGTGGACAATCCCCTCGTATATGGGAGGTGGGAGATATAAGGGATTTCCAGCGGCACGGTCAAAGGGAGGACGTGGCCGGTCCGGACGGAAATCAAAATGGCTTACGGGCTGCCTGGGTGTGGACTTGGCCATCCAGGGGACGTAAGTGCAGCAGTATTTTCAAGAGACTTACGGGGTGCGTGCCAGGCCGCACCCTACCTTAGTTGAGAAATACAACGGCTTGGATGTCCAAAATGGCTTGTGATGCCAGCGACCGGTGCATATAGATTTAAGTAGGCTTTGCTGGTGGCAATCCACGTGCAAGTCCTTGCATTGAAATCAAAGTGGTCTAAGTTAATCTGAACAAAACGTCCTCTGAACAGACATCAAATGTAAAGCACAAATGATCAAAAGTACTTCGTGCAAGGAGTTAGAAAACGTGCCTACGACTTGCTAGAACCCGAGGCAGGGACACGCCCTTGAATACTGAATGTTACGCAAATTTTATCAAGTTGTTACATATGAATTGTTGACTAACTTGGTTTACCTTGGACAGGAAAGGCCGGACGGTAAGTATGGGTAAGTTGTGCATGTATTTCCATGCAACACTTGTTTTACGCAACACGAGATAGGTTATGAAATATGCATGAAACTGATCCTAAGGCAGGATTTGAAAGTCAATGAATGATAGACGGTGCACAAAAGTAAATAGAACGTATTTGGTAATGATAGCATTATGGGCGAGCTAGCCTCCCCACTAGTGCATAACAATGTACTGATAACCCCACAGTCTGCTTGCAGGATGCAGGAGACGCCGGCGGGTACGGAACTTCCATCGAACGTGCTAAGGCGCGGAGCTATCTCTGGAGCCTTGGAGCGTTGCAAGGAGCTGAAGCACCATATACAGGACATAATGTATCGGAACATCGCCATGAATCATTCCATGTTGTAAGCCACTTGGCACGCCTTTTATGTTTCAGAGAGAGAGAGAGCTTGAGCGATTTGTAATATCGGTCTAGCGCCGCTTGTAAACTTCTTGAATATCAATAAAGAGTTGAATTCGCTTGAATTTGTGTTCATTTACTTTCCGCTACAAATGGGGACACTCTGTGCGACTCTGTGGCCTAGCTCAAATCGGCCGTTTCTGGACATAGCCTTGCACGGGCGCAACCTAGGCCCGTGCGGCATCACGCCTTAGCGAGGACGATCGCTCCTGCGGGAGCGGGGCGTGACAACTATAGTTATGTACTATTGACTCTCGAGTCTCGATACTAGCTTATCATTTTGTATAACTAGGCTCATAAATCATTTTGATGAAGCGTCGGGGACCCCTTACTGCTTTGTCTTATATGATCATTATTTACTGCTTCTTATTTTGATTGATTGAGACATAGATGCTCTGTGAGACCATAGGAGACTTGATTGTAGCATGCACCCCCTAGTCTCTTGTCATCCATAATCGCCGCGTGACGTCTTCGTACCTTACGCGGGTTAGCTGGCCTAGTCCGTCTCCGTATTTCGGTACTGGGGCGTGACAAACTCTTTGAGACTATATATATATATATATATATATATATATATATATATATATATATATATATATATATATATATAGTGATATCTTTATTGTCAAAGGTACCCAATACGTCTCCTTCAGTATATGTCATTAAACAATTATTCATCATCTCATCTTTAAATCGATTACGTATCGAAGGCTTG
Organism: Iris pallida; assembly: GCA_029216955.1. Lineage (NCBI taxonomy): Eukaryota > Viridiplantae > Streptophyta > Magnoliopsida > Asparagales > Iridaceae > Iris > Iris pallida. Next base: position 5,546,663 of record JANAVB010014398.1, on the reverse strand, counting down.
ATGATTTGTATTGTAGAAAATAATCTCTCTACCTTATAGTTTCAAGGGGTAATACCAATGCCAACTTCAAGAGCAGATACACAAACGAAAATCTACGATACTTCTTTAACTGAATCATATTTTTAGCCAGCCAACTAACCTCCGTAACCTCAAAAATAGGTCATTAGATCACATATCGAAAATTTAGTTATCAAGTTGACGATCAAAGTGTATTAACTCAATGCTAGAGAAATTTAATAGATAAAATTCAGTAATACTTGTGAAGCAATTTTTTTTATCATAAGCTGAGAAAGAATCACATAGATCAAGACAAGTCATACACAACAACAACTTTGTATTATCTTCATTAGAACGATTGTTCTACTCTTGAAGTTGCAAATCAATAACTTCATAAAGTAATTTACATGATATTACATGTCTTATAAATAATATTATTATCTTATGCTTAACAGAAAATGAACAAACCTATTCCAACAATGATTCTCATCCATCATCTCTCATGTTTTGGAAGTGTTGATTGGTTATCCTCACAAGACTTGGCATTTATTATATCTTTATCTTTTTTGTAAAGCTTGTGACAAATCATTTGTAATTTCTAAGATATTCTTCATTAAATGTAATAAAATACAAACTCAAATTGTGAAATAATTCCCATAATATTTTCTGTATGCCCCTTATCTTACCTTCTGGTCCATTGCATTCTCCTTAACAATCACAACAACATCAACCACGGATGAATACAAACAAATCAAACTCACTAGTGTACCGTAATGAGAACGTCACATTCTCATTTCAATTTTATTTCTAGATTCTTACCTTGTTTAGTCAAAACATCACCATTGTAAATTATTTCAACAACTTTTTCAAATTATATTTCATGATAATGTCCCTACACTTGTATGATGCTCTAATAGTATTTGACAAAAATATAACAATGTCAAAGAATACTGAAATCTCTAGAGACCTTTTGCAAGAGCTAAAAGTGTTGTTTGAAGTTAAGTTAGTGAGAAAAGCAGTGAATATACTAAGTAGACTCATTCTCTATCACAAATAAGCCTTTTAATCCATTGAATTCTTCCCACATCTTGCTAGCTCTATTGTATCCTTGCCCTTGAATACTCGATATACTTAACCCATGTTAGGACCACATACTCAATAATTGCCTTAAGTGATAAGGCAGTAGTATTACTAACATGAACAATGTCAAGGAAGCGCTCAATAATATGCTATGGCCTTTCATCCACAAAGTGTAAAACAACAACCATTTGTTCTTTCATGGATATATCACGCGCGTCATCAACCAAAATAGTGAACAATTCATCAACAAATCTCAGGTAATAGCATTTGTAGTTACCTTTGCAATGGAAGTAGTAGTCTCTTGCTGGATTGAGGATATGTCAATTTGAGACTTTCATGAGCCTTCTTCAATGCAACTCTATCAATATTCTAGTTGTGGCCGCAAAGAACTTGTAAGAGTTCAAGAGTTCTCCTTATTTAGTCATTCTATAGATTCATCATGATCATAGAAAGCCAAAGAAATTTAATACAATCAATTGATGTCATCAAATGGAGGCAATAGTCGTCATGAGTTTGAATATACTGGGTAGCCAAAGAATGTTCAATGTGTTGTGGTTACTTCAAAAGATCATAGCCAACCCTCACAAACTTGTTATGGGTATGGGTGATAGTGTGCTCTCCAACATGCTCATCCAACTTTATTTTCTTTCTCCAATTTTTAATCTCTCTCCAACAAAGAAATCATCACCGCCTTGACCACATTGCAATCGACTTTAAAAAGATAACAAGACAAACAATAAGTGACATATGTTGTAATGTTATATATATTCTAGCTAGGGTATTTTTTTGATCCACGAAAAGGCTAGAATCGATGCTTTTCATTTGCACAAAAACACCAAAAAAAATTGTGATCGTTAGGCTGACATGGGCCATTTGTAGGCAGTAATGTCGAACATTATCTATTTCTTTAACATCATACTAATAAAAAAATTCTTAATACAGGATCAGGAGGATACTTATCTTCAACATGCACATAGGCAGAGGATGTTGGACAATGGGCCGACATATGGGTGGCGGTGGCCTGGGTGGGGGCTTTTGGCTGCTTGAAGCAGCTTGTTCTCAAGATTTATTGAAAAACTTCAATAATGCATTATTTTTCGTCTGAAATAATATCAAATTCCAACCAATCAATATCTCAAAAAAAAATCCAAATAAGCAAATAAAGCATATCTTGAACTCTTTGACTCAGTAAATTATTTTAGAACATATGCCATGATCCAATTCGTATATCCTGAAAATCCAATGCAACCTTCCAAGTTTTTGAATACGAGACCCATGGTGTTAAATCATTGTCGTTATTATCGCCAACAAATATGGGTGGGGAGGTATAGGAGTAAGGAGGGTGAGGGTAAGAAGAAGAAAAAAGTTGAGGTAATGGTTTGTTGACACCTAAATAACATTGTTGTTATTATCTTCAACAAATATGGGTTGGGGTTGGAGGGGGGGGGGGGGGGGGGGGGGGGGGTTGGAAATAGGAGTAAGGATGGAGAGGGTAAGAAGGAAAGTTAGTCGCATCATCATTATTCAAGACTTACCTCGTCACGATGGGTTCAACTATGGAATATAAAAAACTCCATAAAAAAAATTATAGTTCCTATCACTAGTTATAGACATGACATGAAAAGGACAAAGGACATATCATAGAACTTAAGAAGATAGATGGCAAGTAAGTGGACCTTTTGGTTATGTATTTTGCACGTACAATCAAGAAGCACATGAAAGTTTTCGCAGATTATAAAGCGACTAGACGAATAGGTATGATATTACAATTTTTATAGGAATTTCTTTCATCTCTACTAGTAATCGAGCCAAAGAAAGGGAATAATGACATAAACGTTGGTCTCATTTCCAAATTATATTTTAGTTAATTTAAATAACAATTATATTATTTGGCTCACAAAAATTTTGGGTGATACCATCTCTCATTATGTGCATCTGACATGGCAACTGACATGCCATGTTTTAACCCAAAAAATTAATTATCCAAAAAATTTTATTGTTAATATTAATGTTAATGCTAATTTTAATTTAATGTTAATATTAATTTTAGTGTTAATGTTAAAATTAATGTTAATGTTAATTAATGTCATGTTAATTTGATATTAATATTAATTTCAATGTTAATTTTATTGTAAATATTAATTTTAATGTTAATGTTAGAGGTAATATTAATGTTAATGTTAATTTTAATATCAATGTTCATGTTAATTTGATATTAATAATAATTTTAATATTAGTATAGTTTTAATTTTAATGTTTAATTTTGTCATGTCAGTTGTCATGTCATCAGCCATGTCATATGCCACATAATGGGATATGGTATCACCCAAATTTTTTGGAAGCAAAATAACATTTTTGTTTAAATAAATTCTATTAACAAAAATGTCAAAATATATATGTATTATTTTATTTTATACCCCTTAACTAACCATTTTAGACAAATTATACAACATGGATCCTTTATGACAAGATGGGTACTATAGAAGAAAAAAATTGTGAAAAAAAGATAGTTTGTTGTAATTTACCTTACAAAAGTAATCTAAGTAATCTTGTAATATTTTTATAATTTTCTTTCCAAATCCAACTCATCCAAACATCATCAGCATCACCTTCCCCTTCCCACACCTATGAATTCTCTCTATTCTCCTCCTCCCCCTTCCCCTTCCCCTTCCCCCTCCCCCTCTCTCCTCTCCCTCTCTGTCTCCTCTTTATATATATTGTTTCGCTTCTTTCTTTTTATTTCCTTTGCTAATCGACTCCGTCCAAATTGAAAGAAACCCATAAATAAAAGCAAATCCAAAGAGGAAGAAGAACGAAGAAGAAGCCGTTCGCGATGCTCATCGGATCCTACTGAAGAGAGAGCGAGCGAGAGAGAGAGAGAGAGAGAGCATCTCCTCCATCCGCCAACCCGATCCCCTCACCTTCAGATCTCTCCGTGAGTCCGTCAGACAATTCGATCTCTATAGCTCGATCTATAAATTTTCCTCAATTTGAGAGTTTCTCGATGACCCACGTAAAAAAATCGGATTTTGTTATGTTGGTATTGATTAGATTCCTCTAATTCTCACGTTTTCTATTGGATCTGGTAGAATTGTGGTAAACAAAAAAATTCGATTTTTAATGGTTTTGGTTTGTGAACTGTGCGCAGAGGAATGGAGTCCGATCTCGGAAAGCTCTTCATCGGAGGGATTTCGTGGGACACGAACGAGGACCGCCTCCGCGAGTACTTCCAGGGCTTCGGGGAGGTCGTGGAGGCCGTGATCATGAAGGACCGGACCACCGGCCGCGCCCGCGGCTTCGGTTTCGTCGTCTTCACCGACCCCACCGTCGCGGAGAGGGTGGTCATGGAGAAGCACCTCATCGATGGCCGGATGGTAATAAACAATAGCACCCATTCCTTTATTATAAATCTCGACAATTGGATTGATTGAATTGATGTCAGGTGGAAGCCAAGAAGGCGGTTCCAAGGGATGACCAGCACATGGTCAACAGAAACACCGGTAGCGTCGGTCACGGCTCGCCAGGCCAGGCCCGCACCAAAAAGATCTTCGTGGGCGGCCTGGCTTCTACCGTGACGGAATCCGACTTCAAGAAGTACTTCGAACAGTTCGGGACAATCACCGACGTCGTCGTGATGTACGACCACAACACCCAGAGGCCGAGGGGGTTCGGATTCATCACCTACGAGTCGGAGGATTCCGTGGACAAGGTCCTGCTCAAGACATTCCACGAGCTGAACAACAAGATGGTCGAGGTCAAGAGGGCCGTCCCCAAAGAGCTCTCCCCGGGACCTATCATGCGCTCACCTATGGGAGGTTATGGCTTTGGCATGAATAGGATGAATAGCTTTCTTAATGGTTCCACACAAGGTTATAGTCCATTCTCTATAGGTGGCTATGGGATGAGAATGGATGGTAGATTTGGACCTCTAGGTAGCGGGCGGACCGGGTTCCCTTCCTTCAATCCTGGTTACGGAATTGGAGTGAATTTTGAGCCCGGAATGAACTCGAGTTATGGAGGAAACTCGAATTTCAATAGCAACCTTAGTTACGGACGGGCACTGAGCCCTTACTATAGCGGGAATTCTAATAGATTTAGTAGTCCTATAGGATATGGAGGAGGTAACGGCAGTTCTGGATCAGTATTTACCTCACCGGCTCGTAATTTATGGGGTAATGATGGCCTCAACTATACCACCAATTCTGCAAGTTCTAATTCCTACTTGGCGTCCGGAAGTGGGGGCCTCGGAGGATTCCCAAACAGTGGCCTGAACTGGGGAGGCTCTTCTCCCCCTATCTCAGCTCAAGGTGTGGACGGCGGATCAAGCTATGCTAATGCAAGCCTTGGTTATGGATCTAACGAGACCAGCTTCAGTGTCGGTGCCACCACTTATGGAAGAAACACTGCCACTGCAGGTTCTCTTAATACTTCCTTTACTGCTCTGAGCAATGGATATGAAGGGAATTACTCAGATACGTATGGTGGAAATTCAATCTACGGGGATCCAACTTGGCGGTCTGCATCCTTGGATCTTGAAGGCTCTAGTCCGTTTGAGTATGGGCTTGGCGGCGCAGCTTCAGATGGTGCCAAGAGTTCGTCAGGTTATATTGGCGGTTATAATGTTACCAATAGACAGGCAAATGGAGGTAAGGATGTCCTTCCTCTTTATTTAATTTCTACAATGCTATGAACTTCTTTAGATACATGTTCCTATCATATATCTGTTATTGTTTCTAATAATTCTTTGACAACTCTTATGCCCTAGTTTTGCTTTGGTATATATATCCATTTTAAACCTTCAACTAGTAGGGCTGCTTATGGTCTATGTTGAACGTTTATGTAAAGCTTTTATCAAGTTATTACCAACTATTTGAAGGTACATTGTGGCAGAAAGCAATTTATGTTGAAAATTTTGCAACTTGGATGTGCATTCTTTGTACATAGATATGCGAGAGTGGCATATTGAATGTAGTTGCTATAAACAAAGCCGAAAATTTATAGAAATCCCCCTACTTAACCTGAAAATCAGTCCTAATCTCCCACACCTCACAGTGCTCACATCCTATCACAACCATAGACGTGATGCGTGTTCAAGTGGAAACACAAATAATAATAATAACAATAAATAAAAGATAATTAATGAAGAAATGACAAAAAGGGAAATTGTTTAGTATTTTCGAATCTCTTCAACTTTCCGGTTCCTCTTACTCTATCATGTAGCTTGTAGGTACTAGACATAAGCTTGGAGGAAAGGCAACTTTGTAATTTTTTTTATATCAAGTTTTATCCCATTGTAGACCCCCCTGAAACCCACAAAATTATATGTTATAGCGTGTGCACCAACTTTAACTCAGTAAAGGGTATATTTAGTAATTTTTGAGTTAACTTGAGGTAAACATGTTAATTTCAGACTGAACTTAGGTTGCATTTGGATGCTTTCATTGGGACATTTATTATATCTTTTCTTTTATGTGGTTTCAAATAGTTCCATATTCAATATAGAAGTTTTGTTTCTCATTTGGTTGTGAGTTTTGAGAACTAACAAAAAAGGATCATTATAGATTGAGGAGCAAAATGAAAATGAAAATTGAAAATTCTTCCTATAATAAAACTTTTCAAATACATCACTTAGGATTTTAGGTTTTCTCCATGCAAAACCTAAGCGTATAAAGAAATTTCTTCCTTAAAGAAATTAGCAAATGCCTGAAAAATATTGTTATTCCCTGTACATCCAAAAACACAGCCCTAAAATAGTTGTTGATTTGTTGTATGCTCTACATCAACAATTGGGATAATTTTGTTACTGTTGTTTGAGTGTGGACAGGTCATAGTATTAAAATGATGAAGTCAGAAGAGACGGAACCAATGATTTAGTTTAGAAATGAATCATTTTCTCTTGAGCAACATCTAATTGAATAGATTGCTATAACTGGTAGCTCTTTTAGCCTTACATAGTGTTTGAAACATTCAAAGAATTTACTATAAACTTGAATTGAACTGAATGTGTGTACGCCTTTTTAGCTCAACATCTGCCCCAATACCTGATTTTTCATATCAGAAGTCAGAAGTGTAAGATCTTAAGTTTAACAAGTGGAATTGGAAAATACTAAGTTGCAATCTGTTTTTGCAATATTGATAGATTCAGTACCATCATAATTACCCATCCGAATGTGGTTGGTTATTTAGCACGAGAATACTAGACAGAAGAATAAACGGAGTTTCTACGATCAGTTGCCAACTTGATTTTCACCCTGTCCTGGTGTCCAGTTTGTTGCGAAAGTAGCTTTGCGAATTAGAGAACCTAGGTATAAATCCTAAAAGGTTTGTTGGCTGGTAGTTACCTTTTAGCTCATATAGTTTAATTAAAGCCATGTAACCAAGGAGCCTATCCAATTTCCTAGTGACTAGGACGACGTCGAGACAAAGAGGTAAGGCGATACAATCTGCTATAGCAAATTTCATTTTGAAGGTGAGACAATATGCTAGAAAGAATTCCATGTCTCCCTAGATTCTCTACTACGCATTAACTTAAAGTAAAAATGGAATGGCATTTCCAAATTGGTTGATCCAGTCTACTTAGTAGCTAATATACATCTAAAAGAAAATATGTGATCAGTAGATGGAACGATTGAATTAACAATCTTGCTCGGCATTGCAATATATATAAATAAAATCATGCAGTTCATTGACCTAGATCCCTACAGTAGGCTTTCTCTACACAAATGACCTATATAATGTGTAGACAACATCTCCTTGTCGAACTCTTCTAGAAATTGAATTATTGCAACAAAGTGGGTTAAAATCAGTCTCTAACAAGGGATGATTGTGCAAGAGAAACTTATTTGTGGCTGGTATATACTGTAATTAGGAAATGCCATTTTTATCATGTAAAATGTGATTCTTCGCTATTACTTTCTTATTGAACATGAATCGTCCATATTAATTTCTTACTTAGTTCTATAATAGTGGGATTTGCCGTCTAACTTCAAAAGTTCTAGTAGTATGAACATAGCTTATCGACTATTTTTCCATTTCACCTTATGTTAGTATATTTTTTCTGTCCGTCTTCTTTCAACCAGAATTCCACACTAGTTCTGATTGTAGATGCCTAATATTGTTTCGTTCTTTTGCTCTCTTTCAGGAATTGCTGCCTAGGAAGGTTTTTCTTTGAATATCTTTTAGGTGCATAGTCCAGTGAAAAAGGTAAACGACTGTGAATTTCATATATTCCGTGAATATATGTGGGGTTAGTGAATAATCTAGAGCAGCTAACCAGAGAGTTGATTCCATAAAATTCGAAGTCAGAGAGTATTCAAATATATAGGATTTTGTGTAAGGTTTGAGAGATTTAAGTTTGATTTCTATATCGAGCTTAGGTTTTGTTTTTTCAAGTGTTATTAAGATGTAAAATCAGACTGCGGAACTATATCCAGAAGAGTGTTCAGAAATTGTGCCGTCGATGAGCCAAAAATAGACTTCTCCGCTATTTTTTCTTCTTTTTATTTCAAGGAAAAACTGCTGTAAGTTCTGGCACATTATCAGGTGCTTGCCAGTTATTCGCGTCTTTTCAGTTGTTTTAGTGTTTTTACCTCAGATGTATCGCAGATGTTGATTTGTAATTGTGAAATTGTTCGGGGGATGCCATCTGGTCCCTAAGAATAAGGACTACTATAAATATATTCTGATTTATGTTGATTCTAAACTTCTTTATAGAAACCTTTGTGTTCTCCATTACGGAATCCTTTGATGAGTATTTGTACCTTCATATTAGCTGTGTGAAACATGGCAACATGTGGGTTTACAACCTTTCAGTTTTTCTTATTATGAATTGCTTTCTGGGATCATTAAGATCTGTTGTGCTGGTTGTCTGTTGTGCACTGCTACTTTAAGTGGACATGTGCCTTTCTTCAGCTATTGTCTTCAAATTTTTTTTTTTTTTTTGAGATGCTCGGCGATACGTATGGGACTTTGTGCATGTTGCATTGTATGCCTGTTGGGCTTACTGCTCCCAATTTCTACCAAATAAATGAAAAGAATAGTACGTCTCCGTGGTTGGATCCACTGATCTTTCGCCACCTAGCCAGAGTCTTATACCTCTATTCGGTAACCACAAGAGCCTCGCGAGTAAATTTTTCATTTTCTTATTCTGTCAGTTAAAGCGACCTCAATGGTACATTTCTAAATGTCAATACCTGAAAGCCTATAAGCATCTATCCTAAACTTACAACTAATTTCCCTATTATTTGCATATATGATGTAAGCTTATGTAAGATGTTCAGTAATATAAACCTATTTTTTACTGCTAAACCTATTGAAAATGATGAAAAATTGGCGTGTTTGAAGGATGGAATTTCAGGAAAAATAAACCTATAGGTTAATAATTATTTTGTAAAAAACTACATAGTGGATTGTAGCAAATAACTTTTACTAAACACATTCATAACTAATACCAAACTAAGACTAATTAAGGTTGAGTGGATTGTAATTTGTAGGATATAAAATCAGGGTTTTTTTTTTTCCGATGTAAGCTTCCTAAAAAAAAGGGCTAATTTGAGTTTAGACCCTGGATTTTATACCAGCTTAGACTTTAGGTCCTAACATGTCCAATTAGAAAGTTTAGGTTCTGGATTTTTTCAATCTTTTCCATTATACCCTCCATTTTATATTTAAAAAATAATCTCATGCATTGGGAGGAAGGGTATAATGGAAAAGATTGAAAAATTCAGTGCCTAAACTTTCTAATTGGACATGTTAGGGCCTAAAGTCTAAGATGGTATAAAATTCAGGGTCTAAACTCTAATTAGCCCAAAAAAAATTCTTTCCCATTTTCACATAAGCCGACCGAATTTTGTTATTTGAAATGAGGCTCCTAAATTATTGTATTGGTTATAAGTCTATTGGTTAATGGTTGTAACTTAACACCATAACGGTTGTAGTAATGTTAACTATTTAATCCTTCATTTTCAACCTTTGTATCAAACATATTAAATCCTAACCTAACATAAACCAAATCAACCCTAGTCTTCAACAATAAGTGCCAACTTCCCCCTTTTCCATCCTCAAACCTAAGTAATTGGGACCCAAGATTCTCATGTGTTATCCTTCTACACAACTACTCTCTTCTCCCTTCCTCCTTCGACGACCTTAGTCATCCCTTCACCTCCTCTTGGCTATCCGCTCCCCCTCTTGATTATCCCATCTTTCATCTACTTCAACCTCAAATCTAACAAATCTCAAACATTTACTTACGGGTAAAAGAAAAATACTATTTTGACCGCCCACGGAGCTGGCCTGTGCTGGCCCAATGTGACGGCCAACTATTGGTCCCCCTGCTAACGTGGGCCCACCCCGTGTCGGGGGCCAATGTCGACGTGCCGCGTGGCCGCAGATCAGTCCCGCGGCGGTCAAAATAGCAACTCCCGAGTAAAATGATAAATCATCTAATATGGTTATTGTTAACTACATGGTTAGATTACTTTAACTTGATGAACCTGACGGAAGAGCTCATATTATGGTCAAACATTTAAGGGCCTTGGGGATTTATGTCGAAATATACAAGATTTATGAGACTTATATGGAGAGAAAAAAATCCATACAATCTTAGTCTTCAAATAGGAGTACAGTTTTGCAAATTTTGGCATTGGATTGTGCTACCCATCCTTACATTAACATAACAACCAGATTGGTCAAACCCAACATGACCTGACCAAAACTAACTCGAGTTAGAAAAATAACTATAATGAGTCCAATTTTAGGAATTTCTTTTGGTTATTTATAAGGACATATCATTTTTTTATCAGGACTAGCCCGCATTTCACTCTCACTCTTACAAAATTCTATTTCCTCTCATCTTCTTCTTCCTCTTCTCCTCCATCATTTCCTCCCTCCCTAAGCAACATCTTTTTCGTCTTCTTGTCCACCATTCTCTACTATATCCCTTCGATGGCACCCAAACGGTCCTCACAAACAAGATAGAATCTTTAATACTTTTCTCTCTTTCTTTCCAAAATCCTAACAATTTACTTCAAAAATCCAAGTATACATTACATTGTTTATTTTAATTATTTGTAGTCCATTTGAATTAAACTCCAAGTACATTTGGAGTGAAAAATTACCCATTTGAATTAAATCCAAGTAAACACGAACGAAAAAATCTCTCGCCGACTATGACTGCCTAATTTTCTGTCAGTCCTACAAATTGATACGACTATCAGAAATAGTAACAGTCCTACTTCACAGCAAGTGAAACCAAGGACTGCCACAATTTCTGACAGTCCTGACTTTATGTAGGACTGTCACAATTGATGGCAGTCCTGACTGTATGTAGGACTGCCACAATTGATGGCAGTCCTGACTGTATGTAACGAGTAGCACTTGCTTCTCAACTATTGAGCTACCGAAGTGAAACTCGCATAGCTCTAAACCAATTGTTGCCGACATTGCGATAGTAACTCACCATGTATCAGAGCCAGGTTGGTTGGTTCGTTCTACTGAATCTCTTGGAAACGAAATGAAAAGTGTTCTCCAAATCAAGGAGACTACGAGATAACCGAAGAAAGATGCATAAAATTAAATTGTCAAAATTACACAAGAGTCAAACGCAAACACACATCAATTTTGACATAAAAAATTCTTACGAAAAAAACCACGGGATGATCGGATAAAACCCTGAAAAGCAGATTCCTTACAAACTTCTCACTGATCCAAACATGATCATTACAACTACTTGGACGATGAAAATAAATTACAGACTCCCGAAGAACAATAGACAATGAAAAATTTACCCGAACAATCTCTCCTTCGAACAAACCGTCAATCCCTTCTCTCTTCTACAAAATTTGCAAACTTTGATCTCTCTCTCTGGTAGATTGATGATGATTTTTAGGGTTAGAAAATGCCTATATATATCTCCTATAAACCGCAACAAATCTAAACCGTTTGGTTTGATTAGATCCAATGGTGTAGAAAATACTCAAATCGGATTTAGTCCCAGCATAGGCGCAATAGTTTTGTCTAAGTTGAACCGAGTTCGGACCGAGTTCAGTCCACCAAGACAAAATGTTCTATTTGAATATGAACGAATCCAGACCGAATTCGGACCGAACTTGGTCTGTTCTTACCAGAACTTTGCTTCCTTCGGCTCTCGAGCTTCTCCGACATACGGATGACGCTCGTCGTACTCCCCGGACTTCAACATATGGATGACGCTCGTCGCACTACGGGATGTTCTCTACATAGGTTGCAAATTTCACCCAACTCCAACAAGTTTCGCATTTGGCGTTGTAAATCTGTGGTTGACCATATGATAACATATAGCCATGGCCGTTCGAGGAATTAGATTTGTTCTATCCGGAGCTAATTTTGGTTGCCCTTGACCCTTATTGTGGGTCGGTCCTAGGGAATCACCTGCGACCCGTCCTCTTGTGGGATCATGCTGAGCCTGATAGAGGGTTGTCCAAGCTGAAAGTTTTATCAGACTTTATCCCTGGCCAGCCCTGAATATAGAATAACAAAGAATAAATTTACACAATAAAACCTTTTATCTTATTGGCGAGGAACATCTTAGAGAAGCCCAGAGGTAGGTTCTGCTTATGGCTGTCAATGAGAATGTTGAGAGTTTGGATACCATCTGATATATTGTAAAGGTATAATACAAACATGAAATTTTAATGATTTCTCCTAGAATCCAATTGAGAGCATCCCAACCCAACTTTCAAATGAAAAATTGAAAGGAACGTCCAGCTCATTCCTATTCAATAACCATGCATGTACTCTCTTCATCAGTTCATCTCCCTAGATTGAATTCATTTATTATAAATGGTAAAATTTATTGAATTTTGAAGGCAAATTTGTATGCCTTCTCTTGAATAAGGAAGACTAAAAAAATTCTCTGGTATTTATGTTGTTACATATAAAATAATGAGATAGAAGAAAATATGCAAATATCAACTACCTATATATAAATCTGTTGAGATAGGCAAAGACTAGGCTTAATTTCAATTTGATACCCTCAATTATTTCCATCTTTCACCTTGATATCCTAAACTTTTTTATTCCACAACTTTATACCATCAACTATTTAATATTTTTAACTTGACACCCAAAAATAAATAAGGACAAAATTATCCATCCTTTCCACACACAGTAGCGACGGCAACAACAGTGCCAACGTGCACGAAGAGAGAGGAGGTGGGGTGGTACAGCCGGGGAGGAGCTGACAAGTTAGATAATTATACAATGATTAAGAGTAATTGTGGGAAGGTGACAAGAATGAATGAGACAGGACCGACGGAAAATTCAAATTCGGGTTGGCTGGAGTGGGTTAACTTATTAATAATTCGGCAAAAGAAAAATAAAATAAAATCGGTCACATATTCGTCAAATAGAAATATTGATGTTAGAAACTTCAGATGCTTAAATAGTTTGTCAAATTTGGTTAATTAAACACGTTTCCACCACATTTTTTTTTCAATTTTTTCAAAAATGTTGGATTGTATATCGTTTTTCGCTTGTGCGCTCAAAAAGCGGATAACAATGGAATTGGTAATTTAGTCCCACATCGGGTAGAAGGTGGGATCATATAGTATAGATAACTGGAATTGGTTCAGGCTTAGAGGAGAATTCTATTTTAAGGCATATGGGCCAAATTCAATATCGCACATCATGTGCCAACTCCGGTTCTGATCACACCGCGTTCCAAACAAGTGGGATCAGAGTCCACGGTTGTGGGGCTGATTTGGATGACTTTAATTGGTTCGAGACAGATGGTGCTGAACATTCAGTAGAGTTGCTAACTTGCTGGCGGAAACGAGCAAAGATAGCCGGCTAACGGAAACGAACAAAAGGTAGCCGGATGGAAGAATTCTCTTTTAAGGCATATGAGCCACCTCATAGGCCAACTCAGGTTCGGGAATGAGCAAACGTAGCCGGCTAGCGGAAACGAAGAAAAGGTAGTCGGATGGGAGAATTCTCTTTTAAGGCTCTCCGGTTTGGGTCACACCGCGTTTCCAACAAAAAAATTTATACGAAACATATTTAAAATTTTACATGCCTAAAATTTACATACAAATTCGAATATGTCAAAAGTATGTACTATACGCTTCTGAAATATACACACAAAAAAAAATTGTGTATACAACGAGTTTTATTCGGGTGATTGCTAATGCTACCAAGGTTCAAGACTAGCCAGACGTGGAATGAAATATATTAGTATATGTAAGTTCTCGAAGATCATCAAAAGTTACTCCGACTTTCTTTTATAAGTTCCTCTTCATATTTTAACTTTACATGGTAAATAATTGTTGTTGACGTAACAGAAAATCGTACAAACTTGTATAACTTTCAATCATAAATTGATGAATTCTAAAGAATGCAACCAAGTTATTACAGAAATACATTAAAAAAAAAAAACCTTGCTAGAATGCAACCAAGTTGTAAAATGTGTCATCAAAATGTTATTTTGCGTCGCCCACATCACTATCCAAAGAAAAATATCCAAAAAATTAGTGACAAAAATAATTATTACTTGGAGGATTTAAATATTCTACTCTATTAAAAATATTCACCGTACCAACCACATCACTATCTCCACCACATGTGCAAGACAACAAATGATAAATTTTATATTAAAAATTTAAAATACACACTTGCATTTAACACATAGTTGGTGGGGGACCAAATTCCGAGAAAATATTTGTCAAATAAACCGTAACAATAATTGTAAGAGGTTAAAGAGACTATACTCTTACATGCTAGGAGATGGTTTATGAACAATGAAGAACGAAGACAGAGACAACTACGTAAGTCCAGAAGCAACATTCACTTTCAACCAAGGGCAAGGGCAGAACTAGAAATTCGAAATGAGGTGGAATAGAGTATGCTAGGTGTAGATTATCGAAGTAGAAATACGAACTGGAATGGATTAGGGTGGACTAGGATGGACTAGAGGTGGACTGCCTCATATTTAAAAATTTGACACCTCATGTTTTGTGTTGTGCTGTCTATATACACCTTCATAAGCAACAGTGCAGTCAATTGGAACCTTGAGCCATGAAGTGTATTTTTGTTGTGGGTAACAGAAAGGATATTGTTGCTATCCTCCTCCAACAAAGAAGACGTTTGTGACCATTAATGTGTCATTCCACGAGTCGCTCATGTAATATTTGTCACATGCGTCATTACTTCAAGGGAAGAAGCGAGAAGAAGTATACTTTAGATTATAGGAAAGTGCTAGATATTATTTTTGTAGATGATTTAGATTTAAGTGGTGAAACATTGGATATAACCACCACAAAATAACCTAAGGGGGCGTTTGGTACGCGGTATTTTTTTTTATTCCCGAAAAATTTTAAGATGGAAATCTATTACCACGTTTGTTTGGCTTATAAAAAATTTATTTCCGGGAATTATAAATACCCGGGTAAATAGTTTACCCACAAAACATGGAAATTCTATCCCTTGAGAATAGATGGATATTTTTTTTTGCCCGGGCAAAAAAAAAATTGTCTAAATTTTTTTCTTCTTTTTTGATCAATTTTGATTAGTTTTGAACATTTTTTTTTCTTTTTTTGTCGTTTTTATCGTTTTTTTTGTCATTTTTTGTCGTTTTTACCAATTTTTTGTCGTTTTAAGCGATTTTTTGTCGGGTTTTTTTCCCCCTTTTTGTCTTTTTTTGGTCACTTTCTGATTATTTTTTATCGTTTTTTTTATCGTTTTTTTGTTGTTTTTACCCATTTTTTTGTTTTTACCGATTTTTTGTCGTTTTTACCGGTTTTTTTTATATTTGTTCATTTTTTTTCGTTATTATTATTTTTTATTTTTTTTCCGGGAATATTTATATTGTCACCAAACATGGGAATGTAATTTTTCCGGGAATTTAATTCCTTGGAATTTGATTCCCGGAAATATAGAATTTCCGGCTATATAGTATTCCGCATACCAAACGTCCCCTAATTGTTACAACACTCGCCTTTGAGCCTGATCCCGAATGTAAAACAAGATATCCTATGAGTGATTATGGGTTTGCTGGCCTCTTCTCGGAATCAAATAAGTCAGTTGTATGTTTATTATTCTCTATATCTATTCCTAACAGTATGCATGGAGCTTTAGCAGATCCTAAGTGGCATGCAACAATGGATTAAGAGTTGAATTCATTAAATAAGAATGTATTTTTGAATTAGTTGATCTGACAACTAAGTAAGAAGCATGTATGATGCAAATGGGTCTTTACCGTGAAGTATCAAGCAAATGGATCGACTAATCGATATAAGGCGAGATTGGCGACAAACAGATACTAACAAAATATGTGATTGATTGTACATAGACATTTGTGTCGGTTGCAAAGATTAATATTGTTCATTTTCTACTATCTTTGACTGGCCTCTATCCCAGTTCGATGTGAAGAATATATTCATGCATGGAGAGTTGACAGAGGAAGTCTATGTGGATCTTCATCCTGGATATAGCATTCCAGGCTCTGGTGGCACGACGGTTTGCAGGTTATAACAGTCTTTGTATGGTCTCAAGCAGTTACCTATACCATGGTTTGGAAGATTTACACAGGCTATGAAACTATTTGGTACTTATAAGCATAGCAACTCCAATCATACCTTGTTTATAAAGCCAAAAAGAAGAAAAAATTACATCACTTATAGTTTATGTTGATGATACGGTGGTCACAGCAGACGATGAAAAAGAACGATTGACACTTCATAAATATTTTTCTACAAAATTTGAAATGAATGATCTAGGTGCTATGAAGTTTTTTTTTTTTTTTTTTGGCATTGAAGTATTTCGGACTAAACCATTTTTTTTTATCTCAAATAAAGTAATACTTTAGAACTGTTACAGAAAAACATGTATGACTAATTGTCGGCTAGTTGACAAACAATTAGAGGAAGGTTTGAAACTTGGAATAGATCTGAACTAGGAGTCAGTGAATAAAGGGTGAGATAATTGATTATTGGACCTTTTGATATACTTGCACATATAAGGCATGACTTGGCACAGTTCTTGGAGTTGTGAGTCAATTCATGCATGATCAGGGGGAGCAACACATGAATGATGTGATGGGGATATTGAGGTACTTGAAAGGAAACCGTGGAAAGAGCATAATGTTCAAGAAGAATAATTACCTTAGAGTTCCATACGCAGATTGGACAAGAACAATAGATAATATGCGGTCTACATCTAATTATATTATATTTATAGGAGGTAATTTAGTTACATGGAGGAGCATGAGGCATAATGTAGTTACTCGATCTAGTGATGAGGCAGAATGTCGTAGAATGGCTTTAGGTATTTGTGAAATGGGGAAATTTATGAAATGCCCAAAAAACGAAAAAGTTTTATGAAAAATCCACCGCACAATAACATTTCATCGCGTGCCCAGAATTAGCAAAAAATATATAAAGAGGGTTCCGAATGACCTTTTTGCCCTTCCTTCTAATTTATTGAAAACACCCACGAAACTACTCTTAAAAAAAACGTTTCGATACTTCATCTTCTTCCATACGCTGCTCACTTTCGAATCTAGGTTTTCTCCTCAAAAATCTTCAAAAATTCGTCGAAAAATTTCGGAAAGACCGAGACAAACGGCAAAAGTGCTAAAACGGAGGTCCAAACATCATTTTTTTGCGATTCTAAAATTTCGGAAGGCCGTCTAACGAAGAAGCTGTTACTTTCAGGCTCCTCGAAGATACGCTCATTTTGGGACAAACCGGGCCTCGTTTCGACCTTCCAGTCAAAAGTTATGGCCCTTCAAAGTTTCAACTGACCATAAAATGCAGGAGAATGGTCATTCTCCGTGTTAGAACACGAAAAATGTTAATTTCGCATGAGGGTGGCCATTCTCCGTGTAGTAACACGGAGAATTGTCATTCTCCGTCTTAATTTACACGGAGAATAGTCATTCTCTGTGTTAGAAACACGGAGAATGCCATTCTCCGTGTAAATTAACACGGAGAATGACATTCTCCGTGTTAAATAAAACGGAGAATGGCCATTCTCCGTCTTAATTTACACGGAGAATGACCATTCTCCGTGTTAAATAAAACGGAGAATGGCCATTACAGTGTTAAAACGCAGGAGAATGGCCATTCTCCGTGTTAGAAACACGGAGAATGCCATTCTCCGTGTTAAATAAAACGGAAAATGGCCATTCTTCGTGTAATTTAGCACGGAGAATGGTCATTACAGTGTTAAAACGCAGGAGAATGGCCATTCTCCGTGTTAGAAACACGAAGAATGCCATTCTCCGTGTAAATTAACACGGAGAATGTCATTCTCCGTGTTAAATAAAACAAAAAATGGCATTCTCCGTCTTAATTAAAACGGAGAATGATATTCTCCGTGTTAATTTACACGGAAAATGGTTATTCCCAGTGTTAAAACGTAGGAGAATGACCATTCTCCGTGTAATTTAGTACGGAGAATGGCATTCTCCGTTTCTAAATTACACGGAGAATGGTCATTCTCCGTGCTAAATAACACGGAGAATGACATTCTCCGTGTTAAATGACACGGAGAATGGTCATTCAAATGTTAAAACACAGGAGAATGGCCATTCTCCGTGTTAGAAACACGGAGAATGCCATTCAACACGGAGAATGGCATTCTCCTTGTTAAAAATGCAGGAGAATGACTATTCTTCGTGTGATATTGACGGAGAACAGTTGACAGAAACCTATTTTTTTGTTTTTTTTTGTTTTGTGGAAAGAAATTTGACATGAATAAAGGTTCAAGAGTTTTCGTTCTTCTTTCAAAACGATGCTAACTCTTATGAAAAAGAAGAAGAAGATCTTCTATCATAATTGACCTAATTGTCAGAGAAGAAGAAGAAGAAGAAGAAGAAGATGAGCGATGATCGGAGTTCGACTGAAAAAAAAAAGCATGGTGAACTACGAACAATCTTTGCGATCTCTGCTGAAGATGAGAGCAATGGAATTCAGATCTCTCGTGAAGAAGAAGAAGAAGAAGAGAATCGCAATCCAGATCTGAGTTTGTGCGGAGGGGTAGTTATGGTATTAATTTTGTAAATACAGAGCATCTAAAGGAAATCTTTGAATATTTGACGTGGAATTATATAATTCTGGACATTTCATAAAATCCATCCTACGGGTGGATGTCACCCCCAGTTTTCATGAACAGGGGTATTTTGGCAATTTTCCACTTTAAAATTATTTTGGAATTATTTATTCCTTTATTGTATTATTTTGGGATTGTTTGAGTCGGGTTCGAATTTCAACTCATTCCGACTTGTTTCGACTTGTTTCGGGGACCCGGGGTAGTGTTGACCTTAGCGGGCCCACACATTAATTAGCCATGACCCACAATATTACCATCAAAAGTTAGAGGGATTAGTCATGACCCCATGGATTAGGTTAGACCTAATTAGAACATTAGATTTACATTTTTAACCCCCAAACCCTAAGCCAACTTGTATGGAGCTAATAAAGCAATAGAGGGGCAAACTTGTAATTAGTAAAAGGGGGTATTTGGAGCATAGTGGCCGGCCACATTGTGTTGGGGAGGAGAGAGAGAGACATCATCTTTTGTTCTCATCCACTTTCTTCTTCTTCTTCTCCAAGGGTTCTTTCCATTTCTTGAGAGCTCCATCATAGTTTCTATCTCCAAAATAGGTAAATCTCTTCTCTAAAATAGTTTTTCTTTGCATGTAGAATGGTTAGGAACCCATAGAAATGTTTTCCATGGTTGTGTCTCCGTTAGAGTCTATTTTGTGTCCATTTGGACATTTGTAGAGGTGTCCAATATGTAGGATCGTGTCCTAATAGAAAAATCCTCTATTTGGACACATGTATATTGTTTGTGCATTGATTTTGGTGTGTTCTATTATTATTTCAGAATTTACATGTGTTTAGGAATGATTTCTCTTAATGTATCATATTCCTATTACCTATATGTATATATATATGGTTATATATATCATTCTCTCTCTCTCTCTCTCTATATATATATATATATATATATATATATATATATATATATATATATATATATATATATATATATATATGGCTTATATATATATTAGTGTATATATTATGTGGTGTGGTGTTTGTGTTGGTATGGGAAGGGAGCATGACAGGTTCGGCCAAGCAATGGGTGTGTGTGTATGTTAGTGTAGTGTAGGTGTTTGAGGATTTGGTTGAGAGAGGAGTTTGTGAGAGTTTGAGAGGGAATAGATAAGTGGTTGTGTGGGGAGTAGTTGTGAGTGTATAGAGAGTGATTGTGGGTGTTAGGAGGGAGGAGAGAACCCCCTACCTGCTGTCCCTAAAACAGCAGCTGGTAGCCCATTAAACCCCCTCACTTGGCTGTCATTGCCCTCCAATTCAGTCCAGAATTTCCATGCATGGACAGTCCAATAACACCCCATAATTCAGTCCCAAACCCCTTTCAATTCAGCCCATTTAACCCCTACAAACAGTCCCTATACATGCTCATATCAGTCCCTACTTGGACTGTCCAAGACACTAAATAACAGTCCATACAAAACCCATTAACTGTTGTCCAAGCACAGCCATTAAACCCCACAGTTCAGGCCTCAAATTGCTATCCAGAACAGCCCATAAATTCCCTTTGGACTGTCACAAAACAGTCCATGTATTACACCAAATTGCTGTCCTGTTTTAGCCCATGGTTGGCAGCCCCTTAGTCCCATTTAAACAGCACATATCAGCCTCCACTTTGACACCAAAACAGTCCCACATACCACTTCAAAACTTGTCCATATATTGACTATGTGCTGTCCTCCTTTTCCCCACAAAATCAGTCCATGTAACCATTCAATTTCAGTCCACACACATGCCACATATCATTCCATAGTTTAGCCTATGCGTGTGATTTATGAGATTTGTGTGTGGGTGTGAGAGCCAATGAGTGAACCTAGTAGCACATAGATTAGCCTATGTCTAAACTATTAGGAAACCTATAGAGAAGTCTATGAGTGTGATATAGGTGAGTGCTTTGTGTGAGTGTTGTGTGTGAGTGAGTGGTATGGGTGAGTGATAGAGTTGAGGGTAAATTCATGATATGGGATTAGGAATGGGGTAAACCAATACCTATGTGTCCTAACATAGCCTAGATACCTAGGATACCCATTTTTCTTGGTAGGTAAACCTTAGATAGGTTGATACATAGCTACCCTAAGAAGTCTAGGCTAGTACCATGGGTATTTGCGGGGTTTCCTTGGGATTGGGCAATGTATCGGGATTTACCATAGAAGGGTAAATGCTAGTTTTGCCTAGGAATAGGGTATTGGTGTTAGAAGTCTAAGATAGAGTTAGAACTTGATTCTCGTGGTTGGTAATGATCAAATATGGTGCTCATAGACTAGTTTTGACGTCAGTTGACCTTTTTGACCAAAAGTCAACCGAGAGTCAAACTTAGCCTTTAAGCGACCAGATTTGACCGAAACCAACCCAGAGTTGACCAGTTGACTGAAAGTCAACAGTTGGTCAACATTAGACTAGTTTGACCTAGGGTTGACCTAGAGTTGACCAGAGTTGACTTTTTGACCAAAAGTCAATTGTAAGTCAACCTTTGACCCCGATTGACCTAGTTTGACTTGGATTGACTTCCAGTGACCTAGTATGACCTAGTATGAACCAGTATGACCTAGTATGACTCAGTTTGACCTAGATTGACCTAGTTTTGACTTAGACTTGCATTCATGGCTTATATTAGTTTCCTTTTTCAGTATTAAGCCCTGTTTGACTCATAGTATCTTATTTTAGGTCTGTGATCACTCTGAGCGTCTGTTCACCTTAGCAGCTCAGGACCACAGGCGAGTACATTCACTGATAGTTTTCATTGTCGTGATATCTACTATATCTGATTCAATCGTAGTGTTTTACATGATTCCTGACACGACGTTTCACGGACTAATATACGTCGGATCCTGTCATGAGATGTTATTCCTAGACTCCCTTGGTATATGAGTATGTGATATTCCTGTGTTCCTATACTTATATAGACACTGATTTGGGAGTGGGCTGGCCCCCTGCTCTTGAACCCCGTGTCATGACGTGCCATGTCCGGATCCGTGATACTATTCGAGGATGGGGAAATTATTAGGGGTTATGTGATCAAAGCCTTCCTGTAACTATATTTTGCTAGCGCCACCCTCACCTCACGTAGGGTGTAGCAGACACCCCATTACCAGTTATCCAGGTTAGACGGCATGACTCTCCGTTGAGTACACCGCGGATTGCCAGGCCAAGTGGATAACCATCTCTTGCTTCCCTAGCCGATCACATATCGCTCTAATAGTTCAAATCACCTTTTACATTTATTATCATATCTTATATTCCAGTTCAGCTTTACTTTCTGTACTTTCACCATGCTATGATTTCTATTTCTCACATGCTCTATCTGTCTTTTATACTGTACCATGATTTGAGACCAAGTTCTGTTTGAATGAAGGGTTACAACTCCGGTCCTTGTTTGGTTCAAGGGTTATAACTCGGCTTTCAAATGGTTCCCAAGTCGCATATATCTTTTGTCTTGTATTTCATTATTGTTGTCTCTTATAGTATTTCTCAATTCATATGGAACTGCTGTTGGTGTTTGTACTTTCTCATTTTCCTGACAGGATACCATTGACAAATTTTACAGATGACTCTGGGACTGATTGCCCGACTTACTATGGGGTTGAGTCTGATGGACTAGATTTAGACCGTGGCTTGTTGGTAGAGCCACTAGACTTTGCTCACCCTGAGTAGCATAGTTTAGTTAGGTTTGCCTGGCCTGCGAGCCAGCTAGTACATTTCAGTTTGTAGTATCTTTATACATATATTCTCTGAGACTTGGATGTTTATGTTTAGCTCTGACTTGTGGATTTTGGAACTTGTTTCCTGTTTTATCTATCATATCTCTTTTCCATGCTATCTACCTTAGTTTTGATATATGTGATTGAGACTGTATTGCTATGTCACCTCCATTCGGAGTGTATATATACTGTACAGGTACATTTATCTGTTTTAGTCGTAGTATTTACAGACCCTATATACAGCGTTCTACCGTCGATACTGCGGCGTAGGCTGGACGTAACCACGTGCTCGTGCCCCTCTTCAGGGTGCGGGTCGTGACAGTGGATTTTTCATACAACCCAACCCCGAAATTGGGTTTCTCAGCAATTTCCAGTTGTGAAATATTTAAGAATTCAAAATTTATTGGGCGAATTGGGTTATAAATTAAAATTCTCAACCAATGAAGTTTTGTGACAACCAAACTACACGTGATATTGCATGTAACCATGTTCAACATGATAGAAAGAAGCATATGAAAGTTGATCGGTGTTTCTTTATCAAAGAGAAGATAGAAAGTTGATGTACCGATCATCAAAAAAGAAGACCAATTGGTTGACATCCTTACAAAGGTCATGGTTAACCACGTATTCACAAGTTTCTTTTCCAAGTTGGACATGAGTAATATTTATACCCCAACTTGAGAGGGAGTGTTGGACGGATTAATTATATGATGTCTTTAATTATAGAAAGTCTTATTGGAGAAATTCTTTAATTATAGAAAGTCTTGTGATAGATTTGTAGTTGCAATTATTTTGTATACTAGATTTTGTGTCTCTATATATACTTGCCTCCAAACAGAGATAATACACAATTAATAGATCAATCCTTCTGGTTTCAACCGAATCATGCTCTATAATAATCAATATGGGAGGACATGATTAGCGAGTTACATCTGTATGCCATGTCATTGTCGAAGCTCTCGACATACATGGGCGAGGTAGACATTCCGTTCCGTATGGATGAAAATTCTATAATATAAACTTGGCTCTAGCTTTGGATCTAGTCTTCTTCTTCTTTTTTCTTAGAAAGAAAGAACAAATCTTGAAAAAAAAATTTAAAAAAATTACATAAAATTTTATATTAATAATTAAGAAAAATTGTGGAGACTTATCAACTGCTACCACGTAGCTCCACCCATGTCGACATAATCTTCGAGAAAATTCTCTCAAAAATTGTGACGCTATGCGGAAACCAAGCACCAAGAAGCTTCCTATGTAATAGAAAACTAAATCATAAAAGATTCAAAATTCAAGATCATGGGAACATATCCATAGAAGCATTAGGTGGAACTTTACATCTCGGCAGCACGAGTGCATTCATATTTATAATAATTTTAATAATAAACTCGCGACAAGTTGTTGGGTTAGACAACTGTTATGTCTACTCATATTCGGATTAAACAAAATCTTCTACTATATAAAAATGCTTCAAAACTATTCAAAAGTGAACCGTCTAAATCGTATAAATATTATCAACAATTTAAATAAATTTAAATAATAATAATAAATAACTAAATAACTACCTAAATACTCTACTAATTATTTTAAAAAATTAAGTAAGTATTTAATTATCTAATAAGATATATTTACAACTAAAAAGTGTAACTCAAATGATTAAGGTATGAGGTATTTTTCTTCAGTACTTGCGTTCAAACCCTAAGTTTAATAATTTTTATAATAAATTTATATTTAATATATTTTTTTGTGCATTTGTGTTGGAGGCCTGTATAGATTTGATAACAATATATTTGCGCGTCCAACAATTTCCACGTGCACATTACTGATAATAAAAAAGAGGGAAAAAATGTCTCCTTCAAACAACTTAGCACCAAACAGTACCTTTTCGAATTTAACTATTAGGTATGAATGCATGGTTGGCGACCATACACAACAATCACGTTCATGTTAACTTTCTAGTCTCGATTAGACTAGATCTTTGCTTAATCTCTCACTCTATTTCTATGACATGTGGGCCACTGTGACAGAGACAGGGGTGGACTCTATAAATGATAAATCTATGGAGATGGAACAAAGTATCACTCCCCTCTTTATTATATTGCTGTTAAGCTTAAAAAAAATGTTGGTATTTTTTTAAAATCAAAGTGTTAAGGAATAGCATCCTATTTTAAGAGCAAGAGGGACTTTCTTTTTCTTTTTCTTTTACTTCATGTAGAAGCAGACTCCAGCCGCTATTATGCATTTTTTTTTAAACTATCAATTAAGTCTTTAAGTCTCAAACAACTAGCAATATTATAATTAGTCTAATGAATTTTGTAATTTTGTTTATTAAGAAAAAAACAATGCATGGAAAACATTCTTTGGTTGTCGCCATTGCAACCCTTTAAATTCCAACATATAGCATTATTTTATATTTTGGACAGAGAGTGGTCTTTTGGGAGCATTCTTGGGATCACTGGTTGCTCTCGCTTTATTTAAATTAGATAAGTATGATACATGATCATGATTGATAATGATGCTTAGACGTATAATCAAATTTCCTTCAGCAATATCCTGTTATTATCAAAGGCAATAAAAGCCAATTCACACATATTTTCCAAGAGTAATAAGCCTTAGGTGAATGAAGGTTTAGTGTTCCTAGAAATTCGGTTATCGATTGCTCACTCATGGAAAAACGAATTCGACGTTCTCCATGTTTTGTTAGGTTAGAAATATGCAGCCGGCAAAATTCAATTTTCTCCTTCCCATGTTTGGTTCAGACATGAATAAATTTTTTAATTTTGTTTAATTTTTCACAAATAAACTTCTATTAATTTCATGATGCTATTGTTACGTAGATAACTGTAATTAATGCACCCAATAAATAAGATTCACCGACATGACTCATTCATATAACTCAAAATAAATCGTATCTTATTCTTGTAAGTCCATAAAATACTTGTTCAAAGCATCTAGCACGAGTTCATAATTCATAGGTACTGAAAATTAGAAATGTCTTGTACTTGCAAAAAATGTACCGTCACTTAGGGTCTGCTTGGATTGAGGGGAAAAAAAAATAAGCATAGTTAAGTAGGATTAAATGAGGAGTAGAGTGAGGGAGAGTAGAGTCAATAAATATAACCTTGTTTGGATTGGAGGGAGAGTCAAGTGGAGGATGTTTAATAACTCTTACTTTGATTTGAGGTTTTGAGTGAGTGAAGAATTAGTAAAAAATATGATAGTTACAAAACTAGGCTTATTACATATGTCATAATATTAAATTTGATTGAAATTTTGATTAAAACTTGTCAAAATATCTTCACAAATTAGGAAGGTACGAAGCAACATGTTGAAAACAAAAAAAAAACAAAAAAAATCATGAAATTTTATAGAACAAATAAGGAATATTTATGACTTTTTAAACAAAATTCCTCAATACCACTCGTTAACCCTCCGAATTAGGGGTTAAAAAAAGGGACAAAAGAGGGTAAAATAAACCTCCATTTAACCCTCTATAACCCTCCCTCCTAAACCTCATCCAAATCAAGCATGATTTTATTTTTCCCTCACTTAACTTTTCCTTTCTTAACCCTCTCAACCCTCAATTCAATGGTACCCTTGCTCACTTTGCCAAGGTCATTAGTAATAAATGAGCACGAATAAGTAGTCACATTTGTGTCACAATTAATACAAACAAAGAGGAGATTAAATCCGCAGAAAATAGAACACCTGAGGAATGGCCATATGATAACACGATACATGAAACTTGCTCAGAAAATAAAAATCAAGAAAAATAACATCTCAAGAACATATAATATCTTCTCCTTTATTCTTTGTTATTTGACCTTTTTTTAAATCAGTGTCTTCTAAACCTGCCACGTGGCGTTACAACGACTTCTTGTTAGAAGTTATTAGGTCGGATTAGCGTAGAATCACTTAACAATCTAAACATGGTTTGGCTGAGATCATGGACCACAAACGTTGTTAAAAGAAAGGTTTTTGTCTCCCTCTCCAGCCCAACCAGCACCAAACTACTTACTTAATATATATATATATATATATATATATATATATATATATATATATATATGCAAATGACCTCTAGCCTAGTGGTTAAGAGAGATGCATGGGGCCCAAGTGGTCGGGAGTTCGAGCCCCAGTGGAGGCGAGTTCGCCACAAGTACCCATTGCTTCAAAAAATATATATATATATATATATATATATATATATATATATATATATATATATATATATATATATATGACAGTTGGGTTCAATATGTGAAAAAAATTGCCAAAAGTTAACGATATTAGCATTATGTTTTCCAATTTAAGATGAATGACTGATAACGATTGATGTTGACGACGACGTCGATCGATGATGGGAATGCACCAGCGACTCCTGGACTGTAGCTCGCACTGGACAAACGTCATGTAGGTTGGCATGGGCCATTCCAATAATACAGGTTTTCATTTCATACTTGGTAGCGACTGGAGAGGAGAATAAGCCTGGCAGCTTAAAGCTCAAATCCTTTGATGACCCCTTCTCCTTTGTTTGTTGTCAATAATCCTTTGATGATATTAAAAACATATCATGCTTGGATTGGTAGACACAAAGCTTTTATCAACCACCTTCCGATTTTCTTTTCAGGACCGTCCCTGGGGTAAGCCGGACAAGCCTTGGGGTTTGGACAACCCCCCTCTGCCAGGATCACGGTGGTGACAATAAGGGTTAAGAGGACAACCAAAATTAGTTCCTGGATAGGACAACTAAACCCTCCGGGCCGGCCCTGATTGAATCTATACGCGCTACATAAAAGTTTTACGACACAAAGAAGCAAAAAAGTTGTAGAGAGAATTGGTGCTACATATATGACACAAGAAGCAAAAGTTGTAGAGAGAATTGGTGCAACATATATGATTTCTAACATGCAATTAAGTGTAAGAAACGACACAGACTATAGAGAACACAGGACAGGCGACACGGATTATAAACAATTGGAAGATACAGAGCATGACAATTAGCCTTTGCTGCTAATTGGGCAAACCAAAGCATTTGTAAAGCTCATAAATAACAACCTAAGTTCATCATTGATGGCACTTCCATTGTGCTAACCAACCATGTTGTCCAAAAGCGATAATTAGAACTTTATCTGCAGATAACGGACGATTACCTACAATGCTATATCTAAGAAGTGTTTTAAAAACCGGACCGAACCAGCCGGTTGAACCCGTGAGTTTAATATCCGGCCGGCCAAACCACCGAACCGTCTGACCCAGCTGGGAGTTGGGTTTTTGGACCGGTTTGACCGTGACAAATCTATCTATCAACTCGAGAAACAAACTGGGGAGAATTTGGATCCACCCAAAACAAAAACATAGGTTTTATCCATAACCCAAATTCCAACTCCCATTACAATTGGTATTTCACAAACATCTCCACAACTAACACACAAACTCAACATCTACTACTCTTCTTACTCTAATCACTCATCAAGTTAGTAGGCATCCAAAACCCCAAACAAATCACACGTTGAAAAATTCACACAAACCATCTAGCTTTCCTATTTACAGCATTGCAAACTCCTCTAACAACCACCATATACACTCCACCGCGACATACTAACTTCATCAGCTTGTACTGACAGGTTAAATAAAATAGATAGCGCGACAAGATTACCTAGCCATACCCGACAGAGCACCGTCCTGTCTCTGCTCCCGCAAGTAACCTAGAAGAGTTTCTGCCTGCAAAACACACACAAAGAGACGCTATGTAAGTCTAAGATCTTTAGCGTGAGAAATTATTCAGTGGTCCAGGCTCACCACGTGACAGTGGTGAACCTCGACTCCTCCGGTTACTCTGTCAATGTGTCACTATCCCTGGTGTGTCATGGTACTATTAGCTGTCACATGGTGAGTCTGGACCACTGAATAATTTATCAACGGAGGATTAGATTTCCACATGCAAGTTTCATGTAACTCGAGTTGGGCAGAATTTTAACTAACTAAAAAATTATCGAACCAGTCGTAACTTTCTTGAAAGATTAACCAAAGTTTTAAATTTAGTCTTCCATCCTCCGAGGCACCCAAACGCATGGTTTCCACTGTAATTCTTAACTTCGGGTCATTCCTTCTATGAATAACTTAAATGTGGTTGACTCGAGATGTTGAGTTTTCAACATTATTTAGCAATTTTTTTTAGCTGTTTCGAAGCCGGGATTCTACTTCATCACCTAGGTTGGATCAATGTGAGGGTATCTACTCTCTAGAGACCTAGAGACTCATCCCTAGATCAAGAGGCCTGTGTGTCCTGAGTCTTATAACAACAATAGAGAGTCAAATGTCACAAGTATACAATCAGAACCTAAGGAAGCACCGACACTCCAAAAATATGGACCATGTCGTATTAGACACGTACTGAACATATCACAGACACTCCAAAATACACTAGGACACACCAGAACCTCACTACAAGTGAGTGACTCCATATGTTAATTCGCATATTTTTCACCATTTTAAAGTTGTACTATATCAAGTTAATAGAACCGCACCGACAGAGTAGTGAAGTGCACATGTTTACTGTCCAAAGCTACCAATGTAACAAATGAAATGTACTGCATTTTCTCACCTTGTGCTTGGCCCGGGCGGAGCCGGACTGCGACAGCGCGACGAGCGGTGGTATCGCCCCCTCCCTCACGAGCAGCCCCCGGCAGTGGGGGCTGTCCGCGCACAGCTGCAGCAGCGCCATCACCGCGAACTCCCTCCCCCTCGCGGGCCCCTCCTCGATGGCCTCCACCAGCGCCGTGATCCCCCCTTCCTCCATGATCGCCGCCCGCCCCTCCTCCACCTCCGCGAGGCTCCCCAGCACCACCATCGCCTTCTCCGCCATCCCGCTCCTCCTCTCCCCGACCAGCCCCACCAGCGGGCCCACCGCCCCCGCGCTCACGGCCCGCCCCTTGTTCTGCCGCGCCGAGCACAGCTTGTACAGGGTCGTCAGCGCGTCCTTCTTCCCCCTCGCCGAGCCGTTGATGAGAAGGGAGATCAGCGGCGGGATCGCGCCGAGGACGCCGATCGTCGTCCGGTTGTCCTCGATCATCGACAGGCTCAGCAGCGCGCAGGCCGCGTTCTGCTTCGCCGTGGCGGTGCCGGTGCGGAGCGCGTAGACGAGCGGCTTGATCGCGCCGGCGGCGGTGACCGGGTCCTTGTTGGACTCCTCCAGGGACAGGTTGAGGAGCGCGGTCACCGCATTTTCCTGCGCGGCGGGGTCGGTGCTCCTGAGGAGGGGGACCAGGGCTTCGATGGCGCCGGACCCGCCGATGAGCGACCGGAAGTCGGACCGGTGCTTCGCGAGCAGGCGGATCCTCGCGGCAGCGGCGCGCTTCTCGGCGTCGGACCCCGAGCGGAGGGTCTCGACGCTCGACCGCACCGCCGGCTCGACCGCGCCGACGGAGACGGAGTCGACCGCGTCGGTGTCGTCGGCGTCGAAGTCGTAGGGGGGCCTGCTCTCGATCGCCCGGCTGGGGGTGAGGGCGAGCTTCTGGAGCTCGCCGGAGATGTCGGAGCTGAAGCTGGAGAAGTCGGAGAAGTCTCTGGAGAGTTCCAGGAGGTCGGTGGCGGCGTCGATGGAGGCGGACTTCGACGCGGCGGTGCCGGAGGCGGCGGAGAGCTCACGGAGGTGGAAGTCGACGACGGAGTCGGTGAGGACCTCCGACACGGACGCCGACCTCGCCGGCGGCGGCGGGGGCGAATAATTCGCGTCCTCGTAGAAGTGCGAGCGAATAGTTCGCATGGAGCGGCCGTGGGAGCGGATCCGGGTCGTGGATCCGGACGGGGACTGGGATCCCGCAAGGGACACCATGGCGAATTTTTTCAGGAAAAAGAAATCCAAAAAAAAAATTTGGGGAAAATTTATAAGTGGAAGAAGTGGAGGTGGGTTCTTTTTATGAGGAGGAAGACCCCTTGGTTTAGATGACAAGTGTCATTTTTACTCGTGGGAATGGCGGTGGGAAATTCGAGGCGGAATCTCAGTTGCGAAGGGACGCGGACCGTCGGATTAGGAGTTCTGGGCGGATGGACGGCGGGGATCGGTTTGATGGGGTTTATGGCAAAAGTGTATGTTGGTGATTGAATGACCAGCTGTTTTATTTTTCTGTACGTGGGATCGCTAACGAAACCTGGCGCTTTATAGTAGACTGTAGAGGTGACTAGGATGGTAACGGATCACGTCCGGGTCGGATCCTACAGAATCCGTTTTAGAATAGTACGAACCCGCACCTCTCCTATTTCCAATTTTTTTTTCTTGTTTACAGAAAATTTCACCGACACATTATTTTACAGATCTTCTTCTTCTTTTCCATAAAAGTTAGCATCGTTTTGAAAGAAGAACGAAAACTCTTGAATCTTTATTCATGTCAAATTTCTTTCCATAAAATAAAAAAATAAAAAATTAGGTTTCTGTCAACTGTTCTCCGTCGATATAATACGAAGAATAGTCATTCTCCTGTATTTTAACAAGGAGAATGCTATTCTCTATGTAAATTAACACAGAGAATGTCATTCTCCGTGTTAGGTTGCAATAAGAGGGAAAAAAAACAAGTCCAACAAAATGAAAATGACAGATATTGACTAAACTTTAATGTATTAGCTAGTTTTAATTAATATTAACTTAATATTTTTTTTATTAAGTTGGGTTTTTTTTAAAATTAATTGAACCGTCATATAGCATGGATGCATTATTAAAATAAATTGCCAAATGCATGGATCGTATTGTGTGACATCATTTGGTTGGGCATTTTCTTTGGGAAACGTCCAACTCAAGGACGCATTTTGTTTTTGTTTTGTTTTACAACTTTTTTAGTTTTTTATTGGGTTCGGATGTAAGATGGGAAAAAAAAGTAAGTTTTTTTATTAGGTTTCGGTGTAAGGTGAAAAAAAATGAGTTTTTTCACAAGTGGTAAAAATGGTGGATAATAACAAATGAATATAGTCAACTGCCAAGCAACTCTGTCCAAAGTGGTGGATAATTTTTTTTCTTCTTATTGTAAATTTTTTTACCACTCTTTTTTATAACCCACATCTAGCCAACCCCAGACAACTACAAATAAATTTTGAAATAAATCGTCTTAGAAATGCCCTTTGGATGGACATATAGAAAGGGGGGGGGGGGAACTCATCCAAAGGATTTTTTTTTTTTTTTTTGCTC
Source organism: Iris pallida (assembly GCA_029216955.1). Taxonomy (NCBI): domain Eukaryota; kingdom Viridiplantae; phylum Streptophyta; class Magnoliopsida; order Asparagales; family Iridaceae; genus Iris; species Iris pallida. The sequence goes on along the minus strand of JANAVB010014398.1, from coordinate 5,514,621 downwards.
TACCCAAGCGGGAGCTTGATGACAATACTCCACCCCCCCCCCCCCCCCCCCCCCCACAATAAAAGCATTGACTAGGGGCATGCCATCTTCCTCAAGTTTTTGAGCAACTTGAGAATTTTTTGACTTTAGGCAACATTGTCTTGTCATCCTCGAACCGTTATCTTCCAAACGTTTTTCTTCACATGGATCTTGTTCTTGTTCTCATCAGACTTATATTACTTCTCTAGAGAATCTCAAACGTCCTTTGCCTGGACCGTCTTGTTGTACGACTCTGCCAGAGAATCCTCCATGAAGTTCAGTATCAGCAACTTGCAGATGTAGTTGTCTCTCCTCCACTTCGGATGCAAAGCGGTGGCCTTAGCGACCCTCCAAGCACTTTCACCCTCTGGAATAACAGGCTCCGAATCTGTCAACACCTAGTCCACGTTTATGAGTTAAAGATTTAGGCTAACATTTCTCTTCCAAATGTTGAAATGCTCCCCTTCATGTTTATTGAACTTGTATGTAAAAGGTTTGCATGGTTGTTCTCCATCAGATCCAGATATTGCTTTGAGATTATTTTTTCTGAAACAAATCAATGATGGAAGAGCAAAGGTCAGGAACAGGTTCTCGTAATCCTTTTGGAATACCCTCTGGTTGATCCTAAAGTTGTAGTCGAGATCAAAATTCACACAAAAGTTCCTCTCTGACTTATCTCGATTCCAACGAATAACTATTTAGTTGTAGTTGAGATCAGAGACTCACTTAAGGGTTCCTCTCTGGCTATTCTTGATTCCAATGAAGAACTACTTACAATATATCATGATTACGACCAACAAAATAAAATATTTTTCTTTGCAAACGCAGTTGCAACCAGACATAACAGAGTCTCATTCTTTCTTGTTGTCGCAGTTACAAACGGATATAATGGATTACAACTTACAGGAGACTTGAAGATGAAGAAGAGAAAGAAACAATTCTTGCTGGAGTGATAAAGATCACAATTACTAGGGAGTCATTAGATTTGAAGCTCGGGAAAGCTTAGTCCATGTTACGTTGGTCCTTTTGATATTCTCGTGCGGGTAGGCAATGTTGCATATCGTCTTGCCCTTTCGCCTTCTCTACATGATGTTCATTATATTTTTTGTGTATCTCAGTTATGTAGGTATGTCCCGGATCCGAGCCACGTCCTAGATTATTTTGAGCTAGTCGTTGGTACCGACTTGACTTGCAAAGAATAACCTATATCATTTTAGATCGGAGAGAGAAGGTGCTCAAGAAACGGACTATTAAGTCGCTTAGGGCCATCATACGCCGAGTGAGTCGACATGGGAGCGTGAGGATGAGATCAGATCTCGATATACTCACTTATACGACTCGGAAGGTACATTTAATCCTTACGCTTTCATGCCTAGATTTTCGTGCTTAGTAGCACCATTGAGTTGATAATGGTTCTCATATTTGCCTGGTTGATTGGTATGATTGTGTGTGTAGTTAGGCTTGTAATTGTATCTTGCTTGTCCAGATTTCTCTATCTTGTCTTGGCTGAAATTTCGAGTACAGAATTTTCTAGGGAGGGTAGAGATATCACTCTCTGTTTTCCATATGTGTATTTTCTTGCACTATTTATGTACATGATATCTGGTATCTGCAGCATGTGCACCAGTACCTTGTAATTAGACCTGATCATGGCATGGAACAACATCTCATCGCAAAATAGTGTGTCATCCCTTGTCCTTGTTTAATTGTATGGTTGGTTTACTGCTTCGATGACGAAATACTGGACCATGTTGTGATCAGAATTTTATCTAGTTACTTGTTTTATGTAGCATGTAGCATGGCATTGGTCGCTTGGACTAGGTTATGTTAGGGTTAGGGTTTAGTAAACCAACCTCCATCCCCATAAATACTCTCCCCCTCCCCTCTCTCTCAGGGTCGATCCTGAGATTTAGAGGGTCATGTTCAAAAACTAAAATAAAGGCCCTATTTTATGTAAACGTTATTATTATTTTTTTTTTGCTGATGCCATATATTGATGATGCAAAGTTTAATTTATTTTTTTAAAGACAAATGACATCTATATAAGTAAAAAATTAATAAGGTAACTTTCATATATGATAAGAATTGTATTGATCGAAAAATTAATACTCAAATTTGTAAAATCTCCATCTATCTCTCTGATGTCTCCAAAATCACCAAAACCTTCTAGCAATGATATACATGCAAACATGAAAACATAAATAAAAATAGATACGTCGGCAAAATCTAAATATAATAGATGGGAACAAAAATGCAGACCTCAGTAGAAATAAAATATCAAACAAAACCAGTATATAATTAAAATGTATGTACCATTAAAATAAATGAATCAAGCATCAACTAGCTAAAGTAATAAACAACAACAATAAAAGAATCATCACCTAAAACTATTCTCCTTGCATTTTAGACAAAAATTATTGATTACGTTTTGAATATCAACTTTATCAAGAAATCATTCTCAATATATTACAAGGCTAATCCTTTTAAAAATAATAATCCATAAAAGATTAATCTTAATATATAAGAAATATTACATAAAAAAGTTCATACAAAATCATCCATTAAAAATATATAAAGAACGAATGAATGTAGTGAACACACAAGTCTAAGTAATGATACCAATAATTATTAATAAAAAAAAGTATTAGTATCTAATAATATTTTATTCTCGTACTAAAACATGGCTTTTTAAGTTTATTATTAGCCATTTACAAAAAGAAGACTAATGTGCAAACATATGAAGTAACTATATCAATAATCAACTATTAAAACAAAAATGTTAGATTTAGTAACATATTTTATTCTACACTAAAATAGTGCTTCTTTCATAATCAATTTTTAAAAAAAAATTAATAAAAAAAGGGAAAAAGAAGAAGAAGCTATAACATACCACCTATTTTATTCGAACTAGGAACTACAATGAAAAAACATAAAAACTAAAATGAAAAAACATATAAAACCAACAATAACCAAGTGATTCAAACTGTGTCCCTTAAGAAGGGACCAACTAACAACCAAAAGTTCCACTCTACCAGCTGAGCTAAGACTGAACATTGTCCAATGAATATTACGAACGGTACTATATATTAACGCCTAAAGACAAATATTTAAGCTTAAATAGTATTTTTAAAAGTTATGGGCCCTATACATTTAGAGGGCCCTGTTCGGTCGTACCACTTGCACTGGTTCAGGGTCGGGCATGCTCTCTCTCCTCATTACTCACATTCATTTCCCTCAACCAACCCATAGGCAAGTACATCTTGCACTAATGGAGAGACCAGTATTGCTTATTTTATTTCTTCGATTTCTTTCACTTAATTTTATCTATAATATGCATCTTTACATTCTCTACAAGTTTAGTTCTAGGTGATTTCGATTTTAATGGCTACTTTGGTAAAGATATAAAGTTTCAAAAGTATGGTTTTACATTATTTTGATGGAATGATCTAGTAAAACTTTTTATTTTTGAAAACTAGTTGTTCTATGTTATAGAGAATTTAATTTTAAATAAATTTGACTTTTATTTTACTTGATTTCGAGTTCTAGAGAGCAAGTTATGGACATGACAAGTTTTTTGTTCTTCCATAGCCAAACTTGTTGTTGGGAAGACGACATGTATGCACGCAAGGGCCCATGAGGCAGAAGTGCCAAGTGGCGCATAGAACATTGTCGCATATTTCCCTTGACAACGGGCGCGATGTGCACATAGGTTCCTATGCGCATGGGGGGTTATGCGCCTGCTTGTCCTACTATGCGCATATTTGGTCCATGCGCCAGGGTGTCATGCGCTAGGTCGACATACGACAGATTTGCGATGCGCCAATCTGGCCCATGCGGTTGACTTGTCCTATGCCTATTTGCCATGCACCCAACTGGTCATGCACCAGGATGACATGTGCCAGGGTTATCATGTTCCAAACTTCCCTATCTTGATGTTCTTATGACACATGAGCCTATGTTGTTCATGTGCGTAGATGCTTATGCGAGTGGACGTATCCATGCGCCTAGCCTGTCCATGCGCTTGGATGTATTCATGCACCTACTTCCCCTCTAGGCTTGAATTGCTCGTACGCCTAGCCTGACTATGCGCCTGGGGTTCCCATGCGCCTAGTGCCAAGAGACTTCTATGATTACTTGATTTGGTTATGTCCTTGACTTGACCATGTTTCTGACTTGATTACTTGTACAAGTTCTAGTACCAATCTATGTGTGTACTGAGGTATAATCTATGTGTGTACTGAGGTACAATCTATGTGTACACTGATGTGCCATTCTACGTGCTATGTGATCCTATGTGTTATATGTCAGTACATTTATAATTTCCAGCACAATCATGATAATTGGTCAGTAACATTGACATGGTATGATGGTTGTTGCTTGATGCATTACACTATGAATGAATATATATATATATATTTTTTTTTTTTTTAAATATATATATATATATATATATATATATATATATATATATATATATATATATATATGGGAGCGGATCGGGAGCCCCGCCCGCGGAGCCCCGCCGAAGCCCCGCCGAAGCCCCCGCGATCCTTAGCCGTTGGATCGCGCGGGCTCGCGCGGTCCCCACGCGGGCCCCGCGCGATCCGATGGTGCAGGAGGGGGCAGGGCTTCGACGGGGCTCCGCGGGCGGGGCCATTGATCCGGTTCCTATATATATATATATATATATATGGAAGCGGATCAAAAGCCCCCCTTAGAAAACCTCCTAAAAAACCTCCTCACTCTTGGCCGTAATTTAATATTAATATTAATATTAATATTAATATTAATATTAATATTAATGTTAATAATAACATTAAATACTAAAATTAACATTAAACTTAACATTAAAATTAATATTAACATTAACATTAATAATAACATTAACATTAATATAAAAAGGAAAAAAATTAATATTAACATTAACATTAATATTAACATTAACATTAATATTAATGTTAATATTAACATTAACATTAAATTACGACCGAGAGTGAGGGGCGATTTTAGGCGGTTTTCTAAGGGGGGCTTTTGATCCGCTCCCTATATATTTTCTAAGGGGGGCTTTTGATCCGCTCCCTATATATATATATATATATATATATATATATATATATATATATTTGGGACTCTACGAGCCGATGTGGATTCATACTTAGGATACACGTACTAAGGTGCGACATCTAGGAGAATGACCATGTGACCACGTCATGTGATTCCAAAATCAATATAGGGTTAAACTAAGCTACTTAAAGTGGTAAAAGCATTGGGAGGGAACGAAAATCCGAGATCGTGTAAAACTATCCATCTTCCAAACATCAGTTATGACGTGCATGCTGCCTCCACGGATATGGTTTAACATCCCTAATAAGTGGTTGGCAATATCCGACTACTATGTGTTATGTGTTATATGTCCCACAATGTAGCCTTGCGAGGGACCGATGTGTATTCTATGTGCTAAGCATTATTATTGGATTAGCTAACCCTGCTGGGACAACACGATATGAGGATTTTCATATACAAGCATTACTAAGATAATCCATACAAACTATAAAAAACTGTTGGATTGATTGGCTGCCCATAAATTGACTTGCTTGTGATTTTTTTTTGCTAGTAGCCGAGGAACATGTACTATCATGGTGTGTGGTCCAACCCATGTCCTTATTTGGTTATTTGGTTGGACTATTATGCTACGATAGGCTACAGACCGAAGTCGTAAAGCAGAAGCCAATAACCTGACCACGATTATAGGATGTATTCTATCTCGATGCGATTCGACATCCTTTGTCCTTGTCTGGTTGTAAGGGTGTCGTATTACCTTGTTGATATGGTATGAGCCTATAATCCTTGGCCCAGGTCTTATTTTAATTGCTTGGATTTTGTCTCATTCATATGTGCTTCCTTGTGATACTTTCTATTCGGGACTGACCCCGCTGGTTTTGTTTGACCAGATCTCGTAGCAATGCCTGAGGATTCAATTTTTCTTCCTTACGATGGTGCATACTAGAATCATGGCTGTCGGAGAACTCGAGTGGGTTTTTTCTTCACCAGTATGATATTATCTTTTTGTATCTTGGCATTTAGCCACTGGCACCTGTTTAGCGGCATATTCTGGATATTTAGTTTCCTTACATAATTGTAATTAATCCGACTGCAGCTGACTATGATTATGTACTGTTGACTCTTATGCTAGCTGATATTTTGTAAGCTAGTGCTTATGATCATTTTGATGAAGCATCGGGGACATCTTACTACTGTAGAAGCGTAAATAAAATTCGAAGACCAAGTCAAGGAGATTGAGATATTTACGCAAGGATAATCCCAAATAAGACTTTACGCAAAGGTCAAACTGAGTCAAATTCAAAACTCAACGCAAGCCTTACATTCAGAATTTACGCGGAGAACAGTTTAACTTTCTACGCGAATGAGCTGTCCATGCTGCATTAAATGCATGAAGATTTTGTTCTGACAGATTGATTTTCTGACAAAATAAATGCACATAAGCCAAAGAGTTTGTTGTTTAGCGTGCCAATGGGCGACTTTACGCTTAAGGCACAGCTTCCTCTTTACGTATAAGAGTTATTTGAGCTTTTACGCTCAAGGCTATTTCAGCTACTCTTTTTTGCGCGCGTAGAGTTTATTTGAGCCTTTTACGCTCAAGGCTATTTTTAGCCACTTTACGCAGGACGCTCACTATGAGTTATTTTACGCTCAGACATGTTTAAACAACATTTTTTATGCACAGTTTGTCCTGATTATGTGGGAACGTGGTTCTCTGACGTGGCCTTCATGCCACACTTTTCGAAGAACCTGTGTACGTGCTCTCCTCATTTTATTGGATTATGGGACATGTGTCAAAATGCGTAGAGGTTAATTTCTGTACATGGGTGATAGTTATCCTAGTAACTTGCGTAGAGACTCAATATTGATGCTTTTTACGCACAAAAGACAAATCTATATAAAGACTTCTTTTTTTTAAAAAGAAGGACAAGATTTTGGAGCCCAGATACTTTTAGAGCAAAGTAATTTTCCAAACCATTTCTGTAACGCCCCAGTCCCAAAATACGTAGGACTAGGAACGTAGCATGCCAGCTGCATATATATGAGATATACTCCAATATATGGAAGTCTCGAATATACACATAAGCTGTATTGTGAATAATAATTACAGACAGTCACAGGTAAAAGCTATATCTCATCCACAGTAATTATAAAGAAAATGGTAACTCACGAATCAAAATAAATGTCAAAATATAGTTGTTGGTCGGGCGGAGACAACTCTACTACCGACATTAGAATAAACTGAAAGGAAATAGAGTCCAACCTCTAAGATAAGTAAAATAAGAAATGATGACTAAATAGGCTCCTCGACCCAATAGGGACAGCTGTGATCAGAAGGTATGACTCGCTCGAACGTGAAGGATGAGTCTATAGTGGATCCATACTCCTGCGGAAAGTCCTGCACACCTATACCTGAAGAGATCACCAGGTCCTCATAGGGACGTAACAAGATACAAGAAAAACATGCCACATAAACTGAATAAATACTGCTCAATAAGAATAAGTAGGATCAGATCATAACATGGTCCAATACCTCACCCTTTGGAGTAGCGTACCATCCCCCCAACCAAATAAGGATATGAGATGGTACACTAACCCACGGTGAAGTATCTTTCCAAGTCACGAATCTAATATGGTATCCGGGCCCCAACAAGGTTCAATACCTTCTCATCGGAGTAGTATGCCACACCTACAACCAAACAGTGACAAGATGTGGCAAACTAATCCGCGACAAGTTATTGTTCCAAGCCACGGTCAGATACAAGTACCCAAACCAAAAGTACTCATACCTAACGGATAAAGGTGCCTAACCAATCTAAGTGAATACAGTTTTAAGAACATCCTTCAACGCATGGGATCGGCATGGTTCCCCCTTGGGGCACCAGAGGCCCAATCAATAAGAGCATGACGTTCCGTAGAACGCCAGTGGCCATCAGTAATCATGGATAATCTTACCCGTGTCTCCGGCGGAGCTCACGGGTTACAAAAGGGAAAGTGCATAGTAGCCCATACGCTAAGGTATTGTCCTCCCCGCCCAATGCCTACTATGTTGTATCCACAACACAAAACCTCTATTAACCACTAAGTCAAACTAAGCATGCAACGTCTATTAGCGGTTATTCCTATCGCACGGCTTATACGTACCGGTAGCCAGCCAATCACGCATGTCCGAGTTCTATATGTGATTCACAACTTCGTGGTACAAATGTGTCAAGGCCTATGAATGCAACACACACAGGGTGGTCCCTTAACTCTAAGTTTAATGTGTAAAAAATAATACATTGCAGAAAATATAACTGAACAGTAAGTTCTAACAAGTTGTGCCATGTATCACAGTTTATTTTGCATAAAGTAAATAATGAATAATGCATGAAATATGAGCTAAAATAAATAAACAGCTGGTGGCAATGTATCTTGCCTGGAGGTAATGTGCAGAATGGCGACGCCGAATGACTCAAATCGTCAAAATAGGGAAGCAATAAAAGCCAACTTTTACGAACGACCTCAGATGCTGAAATAAATATCACAAACAGATTTGGCATAAAAGAAATACCTAGAAAATACCTATCCAAAAGTCTAATTCTGAAACAGGGGCAAAATTATAATTTCGGATCAAAACGATGTCCGCCATTAGACCCGTTTTGCACCGAAATACGTGCCAGAACCTATGGTCTCTAAAGTTATCAAACTACATGTCTACGGGTCCAGTTTGAGGAGACGAACCCAACCGTATGTCCAAAGTTGGATTCCGGTGGGCTGTGCACAAATTTGCCTGTTAGAGCAGATCGCGGACCCGCCAATTTTGGCGTTCCTATCAAACTTCTCAGAATCGGACCAAACCTGGCATACAGGACCAGAAAAATGATACGGTCCTGATGGCGCAAGTTTCGTCTCGATACGACGAACATGTACGAAGTTATGGGCTAGTTTGCAAAACGTCGATACGGGGGTATCTCGACGGATACACACTGATTTTGTCGCGCACACACAACGAAATCGAGTCCCGTCAGTTCCCACACGTCGATAACATCCATACGCGTCTTTCGATACGTATAGTGCACGACCACGTCGCCCGGTTTGTCGGGGCACACGCCGTATCGGTTAATTTTGTTAAATTTTACTATTTTAAAAACTGATTTTTACGATCTTTGGGTTCAGAAATAATTGCATATAGTGCATGAGAATTTAAACTACAAGAAGGCAATTAAAGATCTATATGTGTTCTCAAATTTTGTTCAAAAATTTACCAAAACTCTCTGCGGGATTGATCAGAATTAGACATCGAACAGGGGTGGTTGGGCTGTGTTCAAACTGTCTAGAAAACAGTTTTCTCGGGTTTTTCGAGTCGCCCTTCCGACTCGATGGGTGGATATGTCAGGGTACTACTAGATGGGTCGTCCAGAGGGTCATATGGGCTCTCTAATGCCACTCGCAGTTTCGAAAATCATCAATTATGCACACAGAATTTAGACGATGAAGGGGGTACCTTTTCCTGTGCTTCGAAACGGTACTTCTATGTTTCTATGGGTTTTCCGGCAAAATTCCAGCGATTGGGGCGGTCGACAGCGGCAAGGAGGGTCGCCTGGGGTCGGGGATCACCTCTAGGATCGAGAGGGTTGTCCACGAGAGGGGGTTGGATGCGGAGGAGTTAGGGTTTTATGGTTTTAGGGGTCGGCCACTTATATGCAGACCCCCCCCTTGGCCGCTTAGTAATCGGGCTGAGGAAGCTTTTGGTCGGGCCTTTGGTGGGTACTGTTCATTGAACAGTACCGCCAAGGGAAAGGTTTATACTATTATATGTATAACTTATAAATCTTAATATATATAAAATCTTAATAAAAACCAATATGTATATATTTATATATATATATTTCTCTAATATATATATGTATGTATGTATATACGGATATACATATATACACACATATACTTTAAGAATAATCCAATAAATTCCTATTAAACTCCTAAATCTAACAACTTTATAAAACAATTTAATAATTATCAATATACAAAAAGGTAATAAAAAAATAAAAGTCCATGAAATATATATACTACAACTATTTCTAAAATACCACAAATCCTTTAAATACTTAATAAGCTCCTAAAGAAATATATTTTCAAAATTTTAAAAACAAAATAATAGTAATTTCTAAAGTATTTGTAACCTATAATATAGAATTATTTTGCATAAAATAACCCACACATAATATCAAATAAAATAAAATTTCTACTCACTTTACAAGGCTAAAATATAAATTTTACCACTTCTAGGAAATAAATTATTTCTTTTAAACAAAAAAATATACCAATTATTTCTATTTAATAATAATGAATAAAAGTAGAAAATTTGTAACGGGTTTACATCCTGCCCAACTAATAAAAATTTCGTCCTCGAAATTAAAATAAAACTTAATATAAAAATATAACAGTAAATCTTAATGGAAGAATATAGAGAGGATGAATACGAAGGGAGAGCAGGTAGTCACTTTGTAACTTGGTCTCTAGAAAGAGGGTGGAGATAGTCATAATAAAATTCGAACTGCCACCATTTTCTACAAGATAGGGCATTCTTAGTCTTGCATGGATCACGGCTATTTAGTTCGTTTGAGGAAATATGTCGATATTGCACGGTAGAAATCAATTGGGACGAAAATAGGCATCAGTGGTTTTTATAGGGAAAATGTGTCATACATGTGGTGCAGTTGAAATGGGGTATAGGAGGGCGGGCTTGTGTGGGATACGTATGTCATGGGTGTAGAATGGCTCGTCTAGTTCATGAGGGTGGAATTCATTGGAAAGGCATGGCTAGTGTTGTGCTCCGAATATCGAAGCCACGGTAAGGTATCGAAACGATATGCGTAGAGATTGGGTGATTTCCTCACATCTAAAGCATACGAGTGTTGTTGACGGAGGTACAGATTTTTAAGGCACGTCATTTAAGAATTTCTAACGAAGAAGCCAAGAGTTCGATTTATAAGCTTGCTAAACCATAGTCATGATATATCTAATGGTGTCGAAGGTAGGGCTTATGCATGCTGACCAAGCTAATGAATGTATTGCTCAAATACTAAGCCATAACTTTAAATAAAGAATAATGGTATAAGTAGAATAATACCTGTCAGATCTCTAATCTCAGGATGGGGGTCTATCACAGCCATGGTAAATGCTTGCCCTTGCCTCGGCGGCTCAGGACAATCGATAATCCTGTGTTGTTTCGATCCGCACCTCAAGCATAAGCCGAGACGAATTTGACATCCATCTCGAATGTGGCCCTTCTTCCCGCAGTAGTTGCAGGTGGGCTTCTGATAGGGTGTAGGCCTCTGCTGGTACTGTCCTATAGGCCTCCTGGTTGGTCCACCTTGAGTCGCCCTAACTGGTACATCTACCGGTGTGGGGTATCTCTGTGCCTGCTGTTCCTTGTGAAGTAGCTCCTGGGTACGTGCTTCCTCCAAGACAGCTGCATGAGAGACTCGAGACTGTGCAGTAGTGAAAGTCTTGAGTTCTGGTGTGAGCCCCTGATGGAATCTCCTTGCATTCTCCAGCTCTGTCGGGATTAATGTCGTACCAAATCTATTCAAATGGCTGAACTCTGCATCGTACTTATCTACCGACATGTTCCCTTGCTTCAGATGAAGGAACTGGTCATAGAGAACATCTCGAACGTGGATGGAGAAAAATCTCTCATAAAAGAGGTCATAAAATTTCTTTCATGTGATCCTAGTGCCCAGTCGCCTTTCTTCAGCCTTCCACCAGTAGTGAGCATTATCTTCTAAGAGTAAGTCCACTGCTGTCAACCAATCATGTGTTGGCAACTGGGATACCTTCAAGTATTTCTCTGTGCTGATAAGCCATGCAGAAACTTTTAAGGGACCCTCGGTACCCTTAAATTTCTTAGGGCCTATGTCGATGAAGTCTGCAATGGAGTCCAGATATGGTTGTGGAGCTAGAGTTGGATCTGGTACCGGGACTGGTGGTGGAGATCTATTGAAGTAGGTCATCATGCTTTGTCTCAACAGTTCCATTTGTTGCCATTGAGATTGTAGCATAGCATACATAAACTGGGTGGTCGGGTCCGCACCAGTCGGAAGTGGAGGCAGTTGGGGTCCGGGCTGTGGTGAAAACTGCTAAGGAAAAGGTGATGGTGCATTCTCTCCTGAGGGTACTGCAGTAGTTTGCTCAACCTAGCTGACTGGGGGTACTTGGGCTTCCTGCTGCACAGTCGATGGGTTTGCGGTATTCTGCTGTGGCTCTAGCTGATACGGAGTCACCGGGGTCATTGGGGAAACATGTTCTCCCTGAGAAGTAGCATCACCAGATGTGATGGCTAGGGTAGAGGTGTGTCCGCTGTGTAGAGTCATATTGCTGGCACGAAGATAAGGGCAATGTTAGAATAGATTCAGATAGGTTGCAAGTCAAGCAATTGAAAGAGAGTTTAGTAAGGAATTTCAAAAAATGTCAACAACTCGTGGATGAGATCCTAGAAGGCGAATATGTTAAAGCTAACCATATCTCAATCCATGTAAAATCGTACAAAAGGTGAACCAAATGCACTATGGTTGATCAGACCACAATACACAGGTTCTGATAAGACAATGTATCAGTGAGCGCCCACAATAAAACATATGTCCTGAACAAGCTCGATGATGGAGTAAGCTCGCAAAACTATGCTATAATAGCAACATTAGTCAAGGTAGTCCAATTATAAATACGCGAGATAATGATGAAAGAAAATACAAATAGCTTAAGCTACTTAAGAATCTAAGTCGTGTCCGGTATTCGTGCCTATGCAGTCGTCCTACTGTCTTCTTGTCTAAGGCCTTGGTTAATAGTCAAAGGAAGTTAGGTTGTGAGGCTTCCTACCCAACTTATAGGAGTTGAACTAGTAGTGTGATTGAATGGTGGAACATGACGACCTAGTACGCACGATAGAGGGATAAAGGTTTACGGAAGAATAATTCAAGCAAGAAGCAATCAAGATAGACATTCGGGAGTTCGAAATGAAGGCGAGATAGAAGGTCAAATATGTGGATGAGATCCTAAATTTCTAATCCTATACGTAGGCTTGCTTGGTACGGCAAAGTAACCAAATAATTTATCTCGACCTGCATGGGCCACCACAAAAATATGTAACGCTCCAGTCCCAAAATACGTAGGACTAGGAACGTAGTATGCCAGCTGCATATATACGAGATATACTCCAATATATGGAAGTCTCGAATATACACATAAGCTGTATTGTGAATAATAATAACAGAAAGTCACAGGTAAAAGCTATATCTCATCTACAGTAATTATAAAGAAAATGGTAACTCACGAATCAAAGTAAATATCAAAATATAGCTGTTGTCCGGGCGGAGACAAATCCACTACCGGTATTAGAATAAACTGAAAGGAAATAGAGTCCAACCTCTAAGATAAGTAAAATAAGAAATGATGACTAAATAGGCTCCTCGACCCAATAGGGACAGCTGTGATCAGAAGGTACGACTCGCTCGAACGTGAAGGATGAGTCTATAGTGGAGCCATACTCCTGCGAAAAGTCCTGCACACCTATACCTGAAGAGATCACCAAGTCCTCATAGGGACGTAACAAGATACAAGAAAAACATGCCACATAAACTGAATAAATACTGCTCAATAAGAATAAGTAAGATCAGATCATAACATGGTCCAATACCTCACCCTTTGGAGTAGCGTACCATCCCCCCAACCAAACAAGGACATGAGATGGTACACTAACCCATGGTGAAGTATCTTTCCAAGTCACGAATCCAATATGGTATCCGGGCCCCAACAAGGTTCAATACCTTCTCATCGGAGTAGTATGCCACACCTACAACCAAATAAGGACAAGATGTGGTGAACTGATCCGCGACAAGTTATTGTTCCAAGCCACGGTCAGATACAAGTACCCAAACCAAAAGTACTCATACCTAACGGATAAAGGTACCTCACCAATCTAAGTGAATGCAGTTTTAAGAACATCCTTCAACGCACGGGCCCTGGCTAAAATAGGATCGGTATGGTTCCCCCTTGGGGCACCAGAGGCCCAATCAATAAGAGCATGACGTTCCGCAGAACGCCAGTGGCCGTCAGTAATCAGGGGTAATCTTATCCACGTCTCCGGCGGAGCTCACGGGTTACAAAAGAAAAAGTACATAGTAGCCCATATGCTAAGGTATTATCCTCCCCGCCCAATGCCTACTATGTTGTATCCACAACACAAAACCTCTATTAACCGCTAAGTCAAACTAAGCATGCAACATCTATTAGCGGTTATTCCTATCGCACGGCTTATACGTACCGGTGGCCAGCCAATCACGTATGTCCGAGTTCTATATGTGACTCACAACTTCGTGGTACAAATATGTCAAGGCCTATGAATGCAACACACACAGGGTGGTCCCTTAACTCTAAGTTTAATGTGTAAAAAATAATACATAGTAGAAAATATAACTGAACAGTAAGTTCTAACAAGTTGTGCCATGTATCACAGTTTATTTTACATAAAAAAATAAATAATGCATGAAATATGAGCTAAAATAAATAAACAGCTGGTGGCAAGGTATCTTGCCTGGAGGTAATGTACAGAATGGCGACGTCGAATGACTCAAATCGTCAAAATAGGGAAGCAATGAAAGCCAACTTTTACGAACGACCTCAGATGCTGAAATAAATATCACAAACAGATTTGGCATAAAAGAAATACCTAGAAAATGCCTGTCAAAAAGTCTAATTCTGAAACATGGGCAAAATCATAATTTCGGGTCAAAACGATATCTGCCGTTGGACCCATTTTGCACCAAAACTCGTGCCAGAACCTACGATCTCTAAAGTCGTCAAACTGCATGTCTACGGGTCCAGTTTGAGGAGACAAATCCAACCGTATGTCCAAAGTTGGATTCCGGTGGACTGTGCATAAATTCGTCCGTTAGAGCGGATCGCGGGCTCGCCAATTTTGGCGTTTCTATCAACCTTCTCAGAATCGAACCAAATCTGGCATACAGGACTAAAAAAATGATACGGTCCTGATGGCACAAGTTTCATCTCGATACGACGAACGTGCACGAAGTTATGGGCTAGTTTGCAAAACATCGATACGGGGGTATCTCGACGGATACGCACTAATTTTGTCGCGCACACACAACGAAATCAAGTCCCATCAGTTCCCATACGTCGGTAACATCCATACGCGCCTTTCGATGCGTATAGTGCACAACCACGTCGCCCAGTTTGTCGGGGCGCACGCCGTATCGATTAATTTTGTTAAATTTTACTATTTTAAAAACTGATTTTCACGATCTTTGGGTTCAGAAATAATTGCATATAGTGCATGAGAATTTAAACTACAAGAAGGTAATTAAAGATCTATTTGTGTTCTCAAATTTTGTTCATAAATTTACCAAAACCTCTGCGGGATTGATCAGAATTAGACATCGAACAGGGGTGGTTGGGCTGTGTTCAAACTGTCTAGAAAATAGTTTTCTCGGGGTTTTCGAGTCGCCCTTCCGACTCGATGGGTGGATATGTCGGGGTACTACAAGATGGGTCGTCCAGAGGGTCATATGGGCTCTCTAATGCCACTCGCGATTTCAAAAATCATCAATTATGCACGCAGAATTTAGACGATGAAGGGGGTACCTCTTCCTGTGCTTCGAAATGGTACTTCTCTGTTTCTATAGGTTTTCCGACGAAATTTCGGCGATTGGGGCGGTCGACAGCGGCAAGGAGGGTCGCCTGGGGTTGGGGATCACCTCCAGGATCGAGAGGGTTGTCCACGAGAGGGGGTTGGATACGGAGGAGTTAGGGTTTTATAGTTTTAGGGGTCGGCCACTTATATGCAGACCCCACCCCTTGGTCGCTTAGTAATCGGGCTGAGGAAGCTTTTGGTCGGGCCTTTGGTGGGTACTATTCATTGAACAGTACCGCCAAGGGAAAGGTTTATACTATTATATGTAAAACTTATAAATCTTAATATATATAAAATCTTAATAAAAACCAATATGTATATATTTATATATATATATTTCTCTAATATATATATGTATATATGTGTATACGGATATACATATATACACACATATACTTTAAGAATAACCCAATAAATTCCTATTAAACTCCTAAATCTAACAACTTTATAAAACAATTTAATAATTATCAATATACAAAAAGGTAATAAAAAAAGTAAAAGTCCATAAAATATATATACTACCACTATTTCTAAAATACCACAATCCTTTAAATACTTAATAAGCTCCTAAAGAAATATATTTTTGAAATTTTAAAAACAAAATAATAGTAATTTCTAAAGTATTTGTAACCTATAATATAGAATTATTTTGCATAAAATGACCTACACATAATATCAAATAAAATAAAATTTCTACTCACTTTACAAGGCTAAAATATAAAATTTACCATTTCTAGGAAATAAATTATTTCTTTTAAACAAAAAATATACCAATTATTTCTATTTAATAATAATGAATAAAAGTAGAAAATTTGTAGGGGGTTTACAATTTCTCTTCAACTTTTTCTCAAGAATAGAGTGAAGCAAGGCAGAAAAGCATTCGACTGTGCCATCAGTGCCAATTGTGTCGATACCTTTCTGGTGACTTAGTTCTTCCGGTTGTTCTTCTCCAAGCAGTTCTCTTCTTCATCATCGTGTGGTCCAAGGAACAAAGTGATCGCTCTCAGATCAGACTTCCATAGCAATACTTTTCAGAATTTACTTGTACTTTTTCTCGTTTTCTTTCAAAAGCCTTTTAAGGGCATTTTGTTAAGTGAAACAAAATGGCGACTCTGCTGGGGACGACTTTCTCCTCTGACGAGAAGGCAATTGCTCAATACGATGATGTGTCGATTGGATCGACGAAGAAGACTCTGGTCGTTCAATTCTACCAGACTGCTTACAAATAAATGCTCCGAACTGGGGGTAGTGCTCGTTGCTCTAATGTGCAAAAATTACGAAAGGTATGAAAAGTTTGGATTCCTAAGTCCAAAGCACCCTCTGATCTCTCTGTTGTCTCTGAAGGCAAGGAAATTCTTCCCACTCCTGTTGTTGGGGCTTCCGTCTGTGACGAGGCAGTTCATACTTCAGTATTGCGTCCTGTGCGTAAAATTCAGTCTCCCGTCTGTGACGTGGTATACGCTCAAGTCTTGCGCTCTACGCGTAAAGGTAAATCTCCCGTCTGTGACGTGGTAGATGCTTTTGTTTTGTGCTATACGCGTAAAGGCAAATCTCATGTCGGTGACATGGTAGAAAAAGTTCACGATGGTGCTTTTGCACCTAAAGTGAACTTGCCTACACGCGTACAGCGTAAAAATAAATCTCTTATGGCAAACAATTCCTTTGATTTGTCCAAAGAGACAAGAAATTTTGACAAAACTTCTGTTTTACGCCAAAAATCTTCTAATGTTGCTTTACGCAAAGTGCCTAATCTTAGGATTACGC
Organism: Iris pallida; assembly: GCA_029216955.1. Lineage (NCBI taxonomy): Eukaryota > Viridiplantae > Streptophyta > Magnoliopsida > Asparagales > Iridaceae > Iris > Iris pallida. Next base: position 5,497,088 of record JANAVB010014398.1, on the reverse strand, counting down.
GCAATGCTGGTGGTGTTCTCAGTGTACAAAAATCAACTCAAGATTTACGCACACAACTTCAGGTACGTAAAAACGCACACCTTTCTTCTGCCAATGAAGCTAGTAACCTTCTTTTTACATAAGCGACTAAATATTTCTCTGTCCCAAATCTAAAAAAGAAAATGCTACCTTCTGATTCTTCTGATTTACGCGAGTTACTTGTACAAAAGCGTAAAAACAGAAAATCTCCAGTGACATTCCCTCAAGAAAATCATTATTGTGAATGTCACCAAATTGTGATCAAATGTTGCTGCTCTGCTACTAAACGGTCAGTTTTCAATCGATTAAGCTACAATGTACCTCAGCAACAAACTAATAATCAAGAACATGAGTTTTCTTATGCATCAGTCAATATGGTATCTCATATCAATAGAGGACGACGTCCAAGACGTAATTCATCCCGGACTCCAAGTCAACAAAGGTTCAACCAAATCCTTGACACTTTTGAAGGAGTATATCAGCATACTCGATCAAGAAGTCAACGACCTTTAAGTATACATTCTTCAGATTTAGAGGCTGGAGGTACCCAGTATCAGGAGTCAGAAACTGATAGCATCTATTCTTATCTCTACACCGATCCCTCTGTGTGTTCAAGAGGTTAAATCTTATGTTATCGGAGAAGAACATGAGACGTCTACTTCTCATACAGAACAGCGTCTTTCTGCAGTAGAACAATCAATAAAGGATATGCTTGCAATGATGCAAAATATACATCAGATAATAACGACTCAGCAAACAGTCCAACCTGCAGTGATAATACCAGTACAGGCAGCTGCACAAACTCAAGATAGTCAAGGGGTTGACATACCTTTGAATAATCTGAGTCAAGAGCCTGTTATCAATCAAAACTCTGCATCTCCTGATCCTCTCATTCCAGAAGATGTATCACCTCCAGTGGGGGTTACGGTACATCCAGCCACTATTCAATCAAATATGCTTCCTCAAGCTAGTGAAGCCATTCAAGCAGTACGTGAATTGAAAGCACAGTTTGAGATTCTTAAGCACAAAGATCAGCTCCAGAAGTTGAGAATTAAACAACCTTATCCTCCCCACTGGAATGATGTACCCTTTCCTCCTAAATTCAAGCCACAATCTATGGTATTATTTGATGGAAAGACTTCTCCAAGTTAATATATTAATTATTTTGATATTATGAATGTGCATCTACAGAAGAATGATGCTCTTCTCACCCAAGTCTTTATTGGGTGTTTGACGGGTACAGCATACGATTGGTATCGCAATCTACCCGATAATTGTATATCGTCTTTTGACGAATTCAAAGCAATGTTTCTCTCTCTTTTCTATGAAGGAGGGATGGACATGAATATGTCTTCCTTAATAGAAATTAAACAAAAAGAGAAGGAGGATACTCGGACGTTTATTAAACGTTTTCGACAGGCTACTTTGAAAATGCCTCCTGGTATGCCAGATTCAGCATTGATTGATACATGCAAAATGAATCTGCGACCAACCATCGTTGTTTTTACAGGCTTTTAATTCACAGATTGGGCCTCGTTTATTATAGCAGCAGTTTCAGCTGAGACTAATGGAAGATTGGCTCGTGAACATGGAAGATCGTCGTCTTAGAAGATAAAGGAAAGAAAGCCTCTTCAGGTAACAATTCTGGTAATCGTAATAGAAAAGGAAAGGAAAGGAAACCCTAGTGGTGAACCTTTCGAAATCCAAAACTACCCCAAGTAATCCGGAGTCTTCTATGCCGAAAGAAGAATACTCTTTCGACAATAGTGATATTCATGGGATATTTCAATGTCTCGTGAAGAGTGGTAAACTCCAGATTCCAGAGCCAAAATGACCTAATAAAGTGGATTTGGTTGATAATCCCAAGTATTGTATCTATCATAGATACATAAATCATCCCACGAAATCTTGCTATGTCTTGAAGAAGAAAATTCAAGAGTTGATAAATGCTAAAGCTATTGCCTTAACTAATGATGAGCATACAGTTACAACCAATATGATTTCTCTTCAATTTGGAAATTTTTCTCCACAGCAAGTTCCTGATGGGATTGTCCCAATTTCGAAGACGACAATGAAGATTGTGAATCTTCCACCAGCCAGAGATCAAGGTGAAGAATTAGTGCCTCTCACCTTGAAAAATGGTGAAATCATGTGGGTACACCCTGATTTAGTACTTGAAATGGAACATGAAAGTAAAATTTCAAAATCCAAGAAAGGTCAAAAAGTCAGAACCTGTAATATGATTTCTCATATTGTTACCCCAGATCATGATGATTCTGATCATCTGTGGGATGACATCCCTTTGGAAAATAGGCTAAGGGGTCTGAACATATGTCCTCCGAGTTTGGCTCCTCCTACCAAACTAAGGCTTACTCATCAGCAGTGTTTAGCAATGAATAGTATCCCTTTGTACAGGGCACAACAAGTTTTTGCTACCTACGAGAAAGCTTCGGTTGGGATTTTACCTCATGTACCGAAAGTTTCCACCCTTGCGAATACAGAGGTCTCTATTCCTTCTTCATCTGTTGAACCGACTATTGAAAGTCCGCTACCTACTCACATGTACAGTCAACAATCAGTCCATCTCATAAAAAAGATGGGCTATGACTTTCAAAAAGTGGAAGGCTTGAACAATGGTAAAGGTATACGAGTTCCTTTACAAATTCAAGGTCAGAAATCCTCCGTCGGATTGGGATTTGAGGTTCCTCATAAAAATCCCCACAAGAAGAAGACTAAGGGAAAGAAGATTAAATCCTGTAATATGGTACTTCATTCCCCTGAGTCTGAAGAAGAAACTTTTGCGGGTACAAGATCTGGAAAAGACTACCACAAAGATTACGAGGGAACTTCCAAAGAAGCGGATGATGCCGCTGAAACATTTTCAACTCAGTCATCTTCTATTCCTGCTGAGGCAAGACCTTCTAAACCATCAGTGGTTGAAAAAGGAAAACAGAAGGCAGTATGTTTTGACGTCCCGCTGAAGTCTGGTTCAAATCAAGGGTTGATGAAATCCTATAAGTTTGACATTCTAGCCCAATTAGCCAATACTCTGGCTAGGCTTTCCATCTTTGAGCTGCTCCGACTTTTCGAAGAAAGTCGAGAAACCTTGAGTGAAGCATTGCTACAAGCAGATTCATGCTCAGCTCAGCTCAAAAGTCCCGACAATACATCGGTGTCATGTCCCTAATGCCACAGTATGATGGAATCAATTCCTAACATTACTTTCACACAAGAAGATATGATGTTGAAGCATAATCGACATGACAAGCCTTTGTGCTATACTGGGTATATTGACTCTACCAAAATTGACAGGATTTACATTGATCCTGGGTCTTTCATTAGCATTATTCTTCAGAGTATGCTACGACCCTTGAGGATCTCTACTAGTGAGTTGACTTACACTAGTACGATAGTTGTTGGTTTCAATTCTGGAAGAAGTAAACCATTGGAAAAAATTCGTCTGAAGATTCAAATAGGTGATCTTCGAACTATGGCGACCTTTTATATTATCAACTCAGATGTATCTTATAATATTCTCCTCGGAAGACCATGGATACATGAGCATAACATTGTACCTTCAACTCTCCAACAATACTTTAAGTATGTGGATTCTCAGGGGACTGTAAAGACAAAATTTGCAGATCTCAATCGTTTTAAAGGTGTTGAAGCCTACTTCTTGGACTCAATACTTTATACACAGGTGCATGTGAAGGAAATATCTGATATGGCTGAAGATCGATCGCCTACAGAAGATCAATCAATTTCAGAAGATCAATCGCCTTCAGAAGATCAACCTTTGAAGATTAAGGTTAAAGGTCAAATTCAACCCCAACCTGTCAATGATGAACCTTTGATGATTAAAGTTAAAGGAAGAACTTAAGCTACGTCTGATGAAGCTGTGAGGGTTCTGTCAAAAATCAGGTTCAAACCAACACTAGTCATCAGCCTCTTATGATCAAGGTTAAAGGACGTACTTCTCGTATAACTAATCCAGAACCACTGGTTATCAACCTAGACAAGTATACGCCGAAGATGGATGACGGTCCGTTAATGATTAATCCAAAGCGTAGTAATCAGTCTGTCAATGATGTAAATATTGATCACTCTGTATTCTCTTATTTTAGTAAAGATTTCCTTTTGGAGTATATGGCTGTCAAATTTATTAAAAGAATGACTTTATCTGCTGATAATCAAAGTCATCAACATAAAACTGACATAAATACAGAGAAAACCTTATATATTAATCATAAAGAGAATTCTTTTCCTTCTTATGTCGATGTCGGACCCTATGCTCAGAGATTCCTAACATCTTCTCCTTATTTTCTACCTGTAGCCTCATCATCACAAGCTTGTGTAACTTATAGACGTCACGAAGAATCTTATTTTGTGATCCCGTCTAATAAGAAAAATAAGCGTCAAATTGTGGTTGGTTTGGCTAGAAATATCCCTGTTATTCAGAAAGATAATCTCGAAGAGAAAGATAAAGAAAAAATCAGAATTGACAAATATAGTCAAGAATCTCTTAAGATTATCCAAAATATGGGATATGATTTGAAAACCATGCAAGGTCTCAATCAAGGCAAATATAGACGATTACCATTATGTGGTGATCCGTTTTATCAACAAACTCATTATGGTTTGGGATACGATACATCCCACATGTTTAATGAAGATATGGAAGAAGAATTTTCTTCCAGTTCTTTACAATCCTCAGATTCTGAAGGAGTCCAGTATGTTGAATCTGAGCATGTCTTTTCAGTTAATATGGTTGAAACCGATGATGAGTCTAAACTATTTCAAAATGACCCATGGACACAACAAATGGACACTCAATAGGAGCTTCGGTTTGAATAGCGACAGCCACCCACAGAAGATGAAATCGTCCAGATTGATGTTGGAGATGAAACTATATCAAAACCTATATTTATCAGCAAAAATCTTTCTGAAGACGAAAAAAAAAGTTGATAAAGCTGATAAAAGAATATATTGATATCTTTGCATGGAGTTATGAGGATATGCCGGGTCTGGATCCCAAGGTAGTTACCCATAAACTCAATATTCTTCCTAATGCCAAACCTGTAAAACAACAGCAGCGGCGTTTTCGACCGGATATGATGGATGCAATTGAAGCAGAAGTTAAAAAGTTAATCACATGTGGTTTTGTCCGTGAAGAACAATATCCATATTAGGTTCCAATATTGTTCCTGTCATGAAGAAGAATGGAAAAGTTCGAATTTGCATAGATTTTCGAGATCTCAATACAGCTTGTCCAAAAGATGAGTTTTCACTTCTGATCACTGATGTCATGATAGACAATAGATGTGGTTTTGAACGCATGTCTTTCATGGGTGGATTCTCAGGATATAATCAAATTAAGATGCATCCAGGAGATGAAAAGCATATTGCTTTCCATACACCCCTTGGAGTTTATTACTACACAGTTATGCCTTTTGTTCTGAAAAATGCTAGTGCTACATATCAAAGGGCCATGAGCGATATCTTTCAAGAACATATGCGAAAAACAGTTGAATATTACGTAGATGATATCGCTGTCAAAAGTCGATTAAAGGATGATCACATTCAAGATTTAAAGACAGTGTTTGAGTTTATGCGTCGACATCAATTAAATATGAATCCCACTAAGTCTTTTTTAGGGGTTTCCAGTGGCAAATTTTTGGGATTTGTCATCACTTCTTAAGGTATCCATGTTGATCCTGATAAAGTTAAGACAATTCTTGAAATGCATCCTCCACGTAATCTGAAAGAACTCCGTGGTTTTCAAGGTCGCATTGCCTATATCAGAAGATTTATATCCAATCTTTCTAGGAGATGTCAACCTTTCTCTCATTTATTGAAGAAGGGTGTGTCATTTGTTTGGGATTAAGCATGTCAAAAAGCATTCAATGACATCAAGCAATACCTTACAAATTCACCTGTTTTAGTACCCCCGGTAGTGGACAGACCATTTTTGCTGTATGTTCGAGTATTAGATTATTCTTATGGTGCTCTTCTTGTACAAAAAAGTGATAAAGGTCATGAACAGACAATTTATTATCTTAGCCGAATGATGGTTGGAGCTGAACACGGGTATACTCCTGTGGAAAAAGAATGTCTAGACCTGGTCTTTGCCATCCAAAAGACAAGACATTATGTATCAGGGCAGACTATTCATGTCATATCTAGAATAAATCCTATTCGGGTATTAATAAAAAAAGTCGAGTATCCTTAACTCCCGGTTAGCTACTTGGGTAATATTGCTTACCCCTTATGATATGGTCTACATACCTCAAAAATCAGTAAAGGGTCAAGCATTAGCTGACTTCTTAGCAGCTCACCCTATACCTAAAACTTCCAAGCTATATGACGATATTCCAGATGAAGTCATAGATTGTAACATGACTTTGAGAGATGACATTTGGCAACTATATTTTGATGGAGCATCACGAGTTGGACCTAAAGGCAATATTGTCTCCGACGTAGGCATTGTCTTGGTTTCTCCTGATAAAATGGTTATATACCCTGCTTATTCCCTCAATGAACCATGTTCCAATAATGTGTCAAAATATAATACTTTGCTAATTGGTCTTCAAGTAGCAAAACAATTGGACATTGAGTTCTTGGAAGCTTATGGAGACTCTCAATTGATTGTCAATCAGGTCAGAGGGACATATGAAGTCAGAAATCCTGACCTCATTCCCTATCATTAAGTGGTAATCGAATTGGTTATTTCATTCAAAGGGTTCTTCATTGAATTCGTACCACGTTCTCAAAATTTGGAAGCTGACGCACTTGCTAGTTTAGCTGCAGACTTGGCGGTTCCAATTAGAAGATAAAATACCATCACTTTGTTGGATAGAGATATATTCTGTGTCAAGAATAATTTGCATATTGAACAAAGTTATACTACCGAATCAAATTCTCAGCAAAAGGATTGGAGAAGTCCATTTATTGATTATGCGGTTTATGGGATTTTGCCTGAAGATCCAAAAGAAGCTGCATCAATCAAAAGACGATCATTTCGATTTTATTATGATTCTTCTTTGCATATGTTGTATCGTCGTTCTTATGACGGGCTTTTATTACGTTGTCTTTCGGAAAGTGAGGCCAAACAAATACTTCGTGAAGCTCATGATAGAGTTTGTGGTGCACATCAACCAGGTCTGAAATTATAAGACCGTATTAGAAGAATGGGTTATTATTGACCTTCTATGATCGCAGATGTTGTAGATTATGCCAGACGGTGTAAAGTATGCCAGATTTATGCTGATTTTATTCACCAACCCTCTAAATTTTTACATCCTACAGCAGCTTCTTGGCCTTTCGAAGCTTGGGGTATGGATATTATTTGTCCGATTAATCCCCCTTCTGTCAAAGGACATCGATTTATCTTGGCCATAACTGATTATTTCTCTAAATGGACGGAAGCAGTTCCTCTTGTTGAAGTAAAAACGTCTAATGTGATTAACTTCATCAAACATCATGTCATTTATCGTTTCGGGATTCTCCGAAGGGTAATCCATGATAACGGACCACAATTTGCCAGTCAGGCGTTTTATCGATTTTGTGACAAGAATCGGATCCAGAACTTAGCTTCTACAGCTTATAATCCAGCTGCTAATGGTTTAGCAGAAGCTTTCAACAAAATAATTATTAAACTTCTCAAAAAGTTCGTCTCTTCTAATAAACGTGATTGGAATAAAAAACTTGGAGAATGTTTATGGGCTTATCGAACAACAGTCCGAACTCCAACTGGTTTTACACCATTTTTATTGGTTTACGGATGTGAAGCTGTTCTTCCACTGGAAATCCAGATACCATCTCTTAGAATAGCCATTGCTAATGAGCTAACTACAGAGAATAATGACCGCTTAAGACTCCAAAAACTTGAAGGTTTGGATGAGAAGCGTCTTCAAGCACAACAGCACATTGAGCTGTATCAAGCCCGCATATCTCGAGCTTTCAATCACAAAGTTAAAGAAAGGGTGTTTAAAGTAGGAGAGCTAGTTCTAGCTGTCCGAAGACCTATGGTTATGACTCATAAGAGTAAAGGCAAATTCCAAGCTAAATGGGAAGGACCTTATGTATTCGAAACCGTATTCTCCAATGGTGCTTATAGGTTATCTAAACCTAATGGAGATTTGCTCATGATGCCAATTAGTGGTAAATTCTTGAAGAAATATTATGTTTGAATTTCTTCTTTATTCCCCAGCTACCAAGGTTTGGTTAAGCTGATTATTTATTCTCCTAAAAGAGAATTTTTTTGTCTTACCAACTGATTTCAGAAAGAAAAAGATTTATTATTTATCATGTCCTCATTACATCTGAATAAATATTAAATCTACTTCTTTTTATTATTATCTATTATTTCCATATTACCTCTGAATAGATATTAATCTATTTTCTTTGAGTTATTACGATCTATTATGTTCATATTACCTCTGATAGTATTGTATACTCTAAAAAGAAAACAAGATTTATTATCTATCATGTCCACATTACCTCTGGATAGATATAATCTACTTTGTTGAGTTTGGAAAACTTATCATGTCCATATTACCTCTGATAATTATTTTCTATTTCACACATATTTTAAATACATTTCATTTATTTTATGATTGGAAATAGTACATCAGCAAAATAAAGGAAATGACAAAAAAAAGTTTTCTTTATTGAGTACAAAAAATTTCTAAGGTGGAGCAGATAAATCTTCAATCATCTTCTGCAACTCTGCCAGACGTTTTTCACGAGAGCCCACTACAGTTGTGTATGCTATAGATTTTTGAGCTTCCGCAGTGCAGAGGTGAGAGAGTTCGGCAAAGGCAAATATCATTTTGTCTTTGGCTTCTTCAAGAGTTTTGATTTTTGATTCAGAACCAAAGATTTGTTCTTCCAAAATGGAACTTTGCCTCAGGAATTGATCTCTATCTGCCGTTATCCGGTTGTGCTCCTCCTTTAACCGAGCCAGCTCAGTCTCGACTTCATGAATTTTATCATTTTGTTCATGAATTCTGATATTCATTGAGTCATAAGCTTGTTGATGCTGCTCCAATAAGGGTTTATTCTCTTTTAAAAAGGTTCTCTCCACAGCAACCTTATTGTTATAATCTTGAAGAGATTCTTTGAAGATGGTTTCTCGAGTTGTGTACTCATTGGTGAGAGCATCATACTCGGATTGGACGAGGCTTTCTATAGTCCCACTTGACAACCTTAGATATTCCTTGATGGGTTGTTCAAGTCCCTGGACTATTTTCTGCAGAGCTGCTGCCCTCTCGGTATCATTAAACATTGCTATATTGTCTATGGTAGTAGCAATAGCACTTTTTAAGCTCTCATAATTGAGACCTTTCTTCAAGACCATTTTGATCAACGCTGCCAAAGTTTTGTACAAAGTTTCAGTATGAATCTCTACTAAAAGATTCATGTCAGCGTTGGAACTTGGTGTATCGGCGATATCTGCCAATCCCTTTTCCTGAAAATTGGAGGCAGGTGCTGTTGTTGCTGTGGTAGCAAGTTGAGTTAACGATATATCTGTTATCGTTACCATAGCCAATTGATTTTCAGGGAGTTCCGGGACTGTATCTTCAGCAACTTTTTCTGCTACCACCGAAGGATGAGTTTCAGTGATAGAGGATGGTATCATGGAGGTGCTGCCTCCTATGTTCGATTCAGACTCGAACACAACTGTCTCAGGAACTTGAGCTGGACTGACAGTAATAATTGGTGTTGCCGCTACATCTACAGCCTCAGCAATCTGTTCTTGAGCAGTAACTGATTGTTGGAGCACTGCTGGCTCTTTTACTGTGGTTGATACCTCTTCTCTTTCTTCAGCAAAGGAAGGCAATTCTTGATATGCCTCTACTACAGGCTCTGGTTGTATCTCCATAGATGGAGAACATTCTTTAGAAGCAGAATCTTCTTTTGAAGAAGAACTCTCTTCTTCAGACTCTATTTCTTCTTCATGGATAGTCTCTTGAGGAGGAGGAGACACGGACTTTGCTACAGTGATGATACCTACAAAGATTAAGCAAAATAGTTAATATAAAAAATCATAATACATATTTTTGTATAAATTCTGTGTAATTTATCTTTACCTGGAGTAGGTGCAGGACGCGACAAGAGTGCGTCATAATCCATATCCCAGTCATCATCTTCTAATTCAAGGGCCGGTTCATCCGAGGGGATGGGTTCCGGATCAACAGCATGAGTGGTGGCGATGTCTTCAACAACTTTCGCCTTTTGTGGCAAAGTTAGATGTAGTGAAGTGCTGAGGCGTCCGGGAGATAGGACTCCTATAACTTCTGTTGCTGCTGCTGGCTGGGATGCTGAAGACCCTTCTCCAGGTTGAGCTGAAGAAGATGTAATATTTTGAGGCTCCTCAACAGGAGTTTCGCTTTCTGGAGTAGCGGCTCTCTGTCTGGAAGGCCCTTTAACAGTAGTCTTCTTCTTCTTTTTTGGAGAATAACAGTTGTATCTGTTTTCCGCTTCCGGGTTGTAGTGATGGTAATCGGTCCTGCAGCTGTTTCCCCCATTCCCATAGGAATTGCTTCCCGTATTCATCTGGAACAACATCATCAGGTATGTCCGAAGGTACCATAACTGGTTCTTCGGCGTTTTCTTCCTTGTCCCATCGAAGACTTCCCTTCATGTTGTAGTCATTTGCGAAGGAACGAATGGAGGCATAAAAATGAGCATACGAATGAAGCATTCGTAGCTCAGTTGTACTTTTGGAAGTTGACACACGGAATTTAGCACCGGTACAACCAGCGCTAAAATACCTCCATGCCCTTGCACCATCAACTAATTTTCCATAATAGTTGAATGTAGTGGAGGGATTACCAACGTAAAGTTGGTCATATCCAAACTGACGAGCGAACCGACTGGGTAGATACGGTTCGAAGATACAGTTGTCTTCAGTTCTATACATCAGATGTGAGGATCTGATGCATATTAACCAATTAAAGACTGGCGCAGGTATCTCAGTCCTCCCTTGACCTATATCTTCAAGCTGCACACCAAAGCAGTTAGCTGGAACTGTTGGTCGGGTACAGAAAAAATTCTACCCATGGAAGAAGTTTAGTGTTGCCCGGGTATCCGCCACTGAAGTCGCAGTCCACGTGGCTTTACTAAACTTCTGGAGGAATACCTCCGCATCATTTTCAGGGCCTGGTGGCAATAAATTGCAGTTGTGATACAATAACCATCCTATCAAATAAGTATAGGACATCTCTACCCTAGGTAAATCTTTACGGTAGAGAGCATTATTGATCAGTTCGTCACCAAATGCTCGCAAACTTGCATTTATCCGACATACCATTGTCGGTAGTAGACTGAGTCTGGCTTTGAATACCAAACGTACTGATGGCCATAGTACGTTTCGGTGAATCCTGTCGACTGTACCAGTCCCTGGTACAACCCATCTTCGCAGCCACAGGGAAAGAAAGCCCGCCAGCAAGGCTTCCTTTGAGAGCTTTCGACTGCCATATCTCAGAAAGCTCAATGCTTCGGTTCCTGCAGGGAATTCTCCAGCCTTGGTGGTCAAATACTTGTCTGGAGACTTATATGTGATCATCCAAGTGTTTATCATATCAGCAGAAATTATTGAACAAGGGTTGATGGGTTGAGCCTTGTTGTCTTAGAATCTCTCCTTGTCATCCTTGGATATCCTATTCTTATGATAGAATAGATATGTTGTCCATTTATTGATGTATGCCAAATGTGATCCACTTTCATACATAGTGGTACAAATCAGATAATGGCACATCAACTCTTGGTATACCTCAACTAAGTGAGAATTTTTCTCGCTGACTTCTGCTGGTTCCCGGTTGGAGGGAACGTACTCTTCTGTCACGCCTCAGAACCAGAATACTGGAGAGCGGGGGAATGACTCAGCCAGCTACGTATTACAGGTAAATGAATACCGTATAATACGATCAATGCTGTCTAAAAAGACGAGGGGGTGCATACTACATGAAAGTCTTACTAGGGTTACTCAACATCTATTGTCTCAATCATTCAAACAAGAAACAAAAATAGAGAACATGTGAGATAAAGTAGTAAGGCATCCCAAACGCTCAGTCAAAATGTTCTTGAGATCTGACTTTACAAAACATAGCCAGACGATGTAGCAAAGTATACACAATTATTATCAGCTGCAGTCTGACTTAGTTATAATTATGTAAAAGTAAGTACAAGACAATCCGACTAACATGTCGGTGCCAAACGGCAAAGTATAAAGTAAGTAACAAAACGAGTGGGGAAGTAAGGAACCCACTCGTGTCCTCTTGCGATCATTCCTCTAGTATTGACCATCTTGGAGGTGGAAGTAAGCTGAGTCCTCGGAAACTGACTCTAAATCTGGCAATACAAAACTAGAGAGATTAGACCTCTAATAGCAAGTACCACAAGAAAACATGACATAGGAACTAAATCAGTGATAAGAGTTAAGAATATAATAATCAGTCTCCGTTTGCTACTGGGATTCACATAACATCATGATACTTCAAGCCAACTTTCCAACCAAACAAGGACAGAAGTTGACCCGTCATGTCCTGACATTCTGATCATCTTGGTAGTTAACAGAGTGGGTACAGTACACAAACAAATCAATTTAAACGGCCATACAATTACTACGGCTTGCTACTGTAAGTTCCAAGTTACCTTGGAAATATGCAATAAGGATTCCTCAGTTCTTACTATATACGAGCAAGGCTAGTCTACCCAATCAATCAATTGCGCCAATCATGAATTAGACGAGTCCCAGCGAGACGCCCGTCATCAATATACAATAAATAATATAAGCAGATACCGTTTCCTGCCCGTGTGACAGATTTGCAGTATCTGTGGGAACCAGCCGGCATGTTGGGCACTAATAGTCCCAAAGATGGCTGCCATATAAGAACTCGGGAATCCATTCTTTCTCCATGCAATCATAATTTTATTTAACTTAGTAGCCTCTATGTTAAGTGAAATCCCATGCCGTGGATCATGGTCCTTCAGATTGAGTACTTTCGTACAAAGTACGATATGCACAACTCTACAACGATGTCCGTGCGGTTAGGTTGTAGGTCTTTCATAGCGTATTGCAACAATCAAATCTAGCTACGAAATAATCATGCCTTGACCATAAAGTACACATGCTACTTTTGTAGAAAAATAAATTAAAATCTGCATGTGCCTATATGCCAATATTCGGGATCGGCCAATCGATTGTAATAGTTCATAGTTAATATGAACGTGTCTCATTCAATTTCAATAAGACGACTAGCCAGTCTCTTTAGTTCCAACTAGGAACGCATGATCAATCATTCAGTCAAGGTAACAATCAATGTCAATTTGTGACAAGGCATGAAAATCAACTAGTATTTAGTATGGTCGAGTCTATAACTCTCAGGGTTGAGTTCCAGTTATTCTGGTTATCCACAAACCAAATCAAGAAACATGGTACATTCCACACGACAATCATGTATTAACAATATCAACCTATCATGGTTATATCAAGTTCATGCCAAAAGACGTAAGGATATAATAAAAAAATGCCATGCCGACATAAAGTGAATAAAGTATTGATCAATAGAAACACCGAGGTTGGACTACGCCAAGGTTGAGCTATGCCCTGACTAGTCTATGCCCAAGCTTTACGCTAAGGTCACCGGTTCACGCCAAGGCTTTACGCTCAGGCAAAATACGCGCGTAAAGCAAGTACGCGTAAGAAGTAACGTTGCACGTAAAAACTCGCATGCGTAAAAAGAGTCGGGCGTAAAACTTGTCTTACGCCAAACTAGAAGAGTACGCATAAATCATAAAGTTATGCATAAAAGTAAAGCTTGCGCGTAAAAAGTACACTACCAAAATAAGTCATATCAGCGACGTATTTAACGACTCCAAGATAAAACGTCGCTAATATTTGGGGGTTTAGCGACGTTTATCTATGACGTCGCTGTTTGTCGCCAACAGCGACTAAAAGTGACGTCTAGCAGCAACAATTTGTTAAATAGGAATCTGCGTCGTAAGTTCATCGGTACACGTCGCTGATATAGCGACGTGTAGCGACGCATTTTAAGTAGTGTCACCGTTTATTAAATATCAGCGACGTTTAGCGACGGCAGAGAAGGACGTCGCTAAGTGTTTCATATAGGCGACGAGGGTTTCCTTATCGATCATTCACAAATTTTTCCCTCCAATTTTTCATGCGCTCCTCCTCCGCGACGCTCCTCCGGCGATTTTCCTCCTCCGGCCTCCTCCTCCGCGGCGCTCCTCCGGCGATCTCCCTCCTCCGGCCTCCTCCTCCTTCCTCAGGTAGCTCCTCCTCAGGTGATCTCCTGTCCCCGCTTCCCAGTTTCTTCTCGTCTTCTAGCTCTCTCTCTCGCTTGTAGTTCATGTCCACGAGAGCATGGACTCGCTGCGGGGGACACGAGAGCGTGGACTCGCTTCTAGTTCGTGTGACACCTATTTTGTTGGTTTGGACACGTCGTGTCCCACTGTATGGACACGAGACTCACAATGTGACACCTATATACTGATACTGGGAGTTTTTTGGGCATATCAACTGTCAATTTGATGTTTTGCTTGGATTCGAATTCTAATTTAGAGTTCGAGCCCTATTTACTGATACTGGAAGATGCCTTTGGCTGAGAAAGTCAAATAAGAAGAAGGGAAGTAGGGAGGATCAGATGGGTCCAGAGCCATGGTAGAGGAGAGGAGAAGGAAGATGCTTGATCAGAACTTGAGGTGGAAAAGTTATGACGTTGATAGCGTGAGAGAGGGAGGGAAGTGGCTGCATGCCTTTGGCTCACTCGAGCGGTATTTGTCCTCCGACCCTCATCCCTCGGTAATGATGATACGACAACCTATCACTATATCTTATATAGTAGTAGATGATGTCTTAGTATTACATTATGTGAGTTCATCTTGATTCTGTTACATTCTTCAGATACTAGATACGATAAGAACATATACTACACCATATGTACAGAACATAGATGATTCACACTAATGTATGCTAGAATGAATTTTGGGTTGTGTTCTGAGCCATTCGTTCCCATACTTGGCAATTAAGTTGTGGACCATTATGTTTGACATTGTTGTTACAAATTTTCATATATCTGTGTTGATTGATGTGATTGTGTTTCAAACGTGTTCGTGATTGTGTGTATCTGTGTTATTTGATACTGTGTTCGTGATACACACCGTCGTTGTTGTAACAAATGGTGCAGGGGATGCTGCAAATGCTGCAGGGGATGCTGCAAATGCTGTATTTTTTTATTTTTTTAAGATTAGCGACGTTCAGCGACTCTCAGCGACGTCCAGCGATGATGGTAACGTCGCTAAGTAAGCATCACAACGTCGCTAACTGTGATGAATACCGTCGCTGATCGTCACTAAACGTCGCTAAGTAAGACGTCGCTAAACGTCGCTATATGTCGGTACTGTAGCGACGTAGAAAAGTCGCAGAACGTCGCCATTTGGCTCTCAAGCCAGGTCAGCATCGATGCATGTCAAGTCGCTCAACGTCGCTAGGTTGCGTCGGTAAATGATGACGTTTTACGTCGCTGGTAGTCACTGAATTAGCGACGTGTTCGCGTCGCTGAGTGTCGTCGCAATAGTGACGTATTGCGATATTTTGTTGTTTAGCGACTAGGTTAATCGCAACTACGTGCAAACGTCGCTAAATACGTCGCTAATCGATATTAGCGATGTATTTTCCCTATTTAGCGACGTCCTGAGGCGTCGCTGATTTGATAAATTTTAGTAGTGGTAGCATTACGCGTAAAACAAGGTATGCGTAAAAGTCAAGTTTACGCATGAATTTGTATGCGTAAAAAGTAACGTGTAAAAGAATGAACACGCGTAAAAACATAGCTATGCGTAAAGAACAGGGTTACGCGTAAAACAATTTATGCGTAAAATAGCATCACGTGTGAAATGATACGCGTAAAGAGTTAAGTTTACGCATGAATGAGTATGCGTAAACGTAATACGCCAAGCCAAGTCGACTTGCGTATAACAGATTCACGCTGACCTGAATGATCGTGGGCGTAGAGCTCAATATTACGCTAACACGTAAAAATGTGGGCGTAGAGTCCGATATTACGCTAATACGTAAAAACGTGGGCGTAGAGTTCGATATTACGCTAACACGTAAAAACGTGAGCGTAAAATTCCTTCCGAACTCTAAATTCCATAAAACCTTCATTCCAAGCCGAAAATAGGATTTCCATAGGTCAGAATGGCGTATAACACAATCTCAACAATCTGGAACGAACAGAACTTTGAAACAAGGAAGTCTGATAGATCAAAACCACTAAAATCCGAAAAATAGCAATTTCTAGATCTACTAAGAATGAGACTTCAAAATGCAAAATGCCAAGGTCTAAGCTATCTTAGAATTACGAGATGGAGATAACTGAACCATAAAAAGAGGCTCTCATGTAGAGCAAGATGTACTTGCCTATGGGTAGGTGGAGAGAGTTATGAGGAAAAAGAAGAGTAAATGAGAATGAGAAGTAATGGAGAGAGAGAGAGAAAGGGGTGGGGCTTAAATGGGGGTGTTGGTAGATGGGGAGTTGGGTTCGGTTCATAATGAACCATTATAATTCCGAAAATAAACCGACCTAGGCCGAACCCAAAGCAAAGCTAAGGCAGAGTATAAAAGCAGAAAGTTAATTAGCATGAAATTAAAAGAATTTAAATACAGAACAATTGCATGATAAGTATTAAATAAATACATTGAAGCAGTACACGTATAAAAATACGTATTCTAGGAACGGGGAGTGACATCTCTATCCTCCTTAGAAAAATTTCGTCCTCGGAATTTTAAATCCAAGCAGGATAGAAACATCAGAAAACTAATCTAAGTATAAGCAATATGAGCAAGCAATCATTTTAAAATGCCTATAGCAAGTAATACATTTATATTTATCCATCTACGACATCAAGCAGTTCTACTCATAGGGTGACAAGCATGAGGAGTTAAGACAAACAAGGTATACGGAAAGAAATATACCTTGTGAGTCAAACAAGTGCGGATACCGTGATCGAATATCATCCTCACGTTCCCAAGTTGACTCTCCTAAGGAATGATGACCCCAAGCAACCCGGACAAGGCTAATTATTCGGTTCTTGAGTATCTTCTCCCTTCGGTCCAAGATGGACACCGGCTGTTCCTCGTAAGACAGGTTGGTACTAACAACTAGCTCAGAATGATTGAGGATATGGCTTGGATTCGATACATACCTACGTAACTGAGATACATGAAACACGTCATGCACCTCTCGTAACGAAGGTGGAAGGGACAAACAATAAGCAACATCGCCTACCCTATCAAGAATAACAAATGGGCCTACGTATCGTGGACTCAACTTCCCGTGAACGCCAAATCTAATGACCCCACGGGTAGGTGAGATCCGCAAGAACACGTGGTCCCCAACAGAGAATTCTAGCGGTCTATGATGCTGGTCTGCCCAATGACGATGCCGATCTTGCGCAATTCGAAGTCGCTCTCTAATTTCCTTAACCACTTCAACTGTCTGAACAATCATCTCCGGGCCTAATATCTTCCTTTCCCCGATATCATCCCAGGCTAGTGGCGACCTATACTTCTTACCAGATATTGCTTCAAATGGCGCCATCTGGATACTGACTTGATAACTGTTGTTGTACGAGAACTCAACTAAGTACAGGTGACTCTCCCAAGATCCTCCAAAATCTTGGGTGCAAGCTCGTAACATATCTTCTAGAGTCTGAATTGTTCTTTCCGATTGCCCGTCTATTTGTGGATGGTAAGCCGTACTAAATCTTAACTTGGTACCCAGACTATGATGTAAACTCTTCCAAAAATGTGATGTAAAGCAAGTATCTCTGTCTGACACAATACTGACAGAGACTCTATGCTGCCTGACTATCTGCTGCATATACAACTCCGCCAACTTTTCTGTAGATTTTCCTACTCTAAAAGGAAAAAAGTGTGCTACCTTTGTAAGCCTGTCCACTATCACCCAAATAGCATCTTTACCACTTGGTGATCTCGGTAAACCGGTCACAAAGTCCATGGTAATATGCTCCCACTTCCATTCCGAAATAGGAAGAGGTTGCAATAACCCAGCTGGCCTCTGCTGTTCTGCCTTCACTTGCTGACATATCAAGCAACGGAAAACGAATCTAGCTATCTCCTTCTTCATTCTGTTCCACCAGAAGTGCTGCTTGATATCTTGGTACATCTTGGTCCCTCCAGGGTGTATAGAATACTGAGAACTGTGGGCTTCTGTCATAACCTCATGTCTGATATCTCTACTAGGCACACACAGACGTGATCCAAATCTAAGTGTACCATCCTCATGAATTTGTATCTCCTTTCTGAGTCCTGACTCGTATTCTGTCCTAAGCTTCTGAATCCTTGGGTCCTGTGCCTGAACTGCCTTGATCCTGTCTACTAAGTCGGATTGAACTTGTAGACTTGTCAAAATCCCTACATCGCTAGGAAGTATAACCTCGATGCCCATCTCCTGAAGGTATTCTAAAATATGCTTTTATGTTGTCAACATAAATGTGCCACCTCTCCTGCTAAGAGTATCTGCTACCATATTAGCCTTGCCTGGATGATACTGGAGCTCCACATTGTAATCTTTGATCAACTCTAGCCATCTTCTCTGCCTCATGTTCAGTTCCTTCTGAGTAAAGATGTACTTCAGACTTTTGTGGTCTGTGTACATGTCCACTCGATCACCGTACAAGTAATGTCTCCATAGCTTTAAAGCAAATACTACTGCCGCCAACTCCAAGTCATGAGTTGGGTAATTCTTCTCATGGTCTCGAAGTTGCCTAGATGCATATGCTATCACCTTTCCATGCTGCATGAGGACGCACCCAAGTCCTTTTCCTGATGCATCACAATATACTGTAAAACCTCCGGGTCCAACCGGTAATGTAAGAATAGGTGCCGTGATCAACTTCTGCTTCAAAGTCTCAAATGATGCCTGGCATTCTGCCGACCAGACGAATGGCACATCCTTCCGTGTCAAGCGGGTCATGGGTGCTGAAAGTCTTGCAAAGTCCGATACGAACCTTCTGTAATATCATGCCAATTCTAAGAAACTCCGTACATCTCCTACGGTCTTGGGTACGGGCCAACTCTCTACTGCTTCTACCTTCCCGGGATCCACTGCTACTCCAGCTCCTGATATGATGTGTCCCAAGAATAAAATGTGATCCATCCAGAACTCACACTTGCTGAGCTTGGCATACAACTGGTTCTCTCTCAGAACCTGTAACACTTTTTTGAGGTGGTCTTCATGCTCCTCTTCACTGGCAGATTATATGAGAATGTCGTCGAAAAACACAACGACAAATTGACCTAAGTACGGCATAAAGATGCAGTTCATCAAATCCATAAATATTGCTGGAGCATTGGTTAAACCAAACGGCATTACTAAAAATTTATAATGCCCATACTTCGACCTGAATGCTGTCTTGGAAATATCCTCCTTCCGAACCCTCACTTGATGATACCCTGAACGAAGATCTATCTTGGAGAAAACTCTAGCTCAGTTCAACTGATCAAACAAGTCGTCGATCCTGGGTATTGGGTACTTGTTCTTTACTGTTGCTGCGTTAAGCTTCCTGTAGTCAATGCATAATCTGGATGACCCATCCTTCTTCCCCACAAGTACCACTGGCTTCGCCCACGGTGATACGCTAGCTTGGATGAACTTCTTCTCCTTCAGTTCCTCTATGTGCTGATACACCTTGGCATGTTCTGAATCTGCCATTCTGTAAACTCGATCTGATATCGGTTTAGTTCCAGGTGCCAATTCTATACTGAACTCAGTATCTCTAACCGGTGGTAGACCTGGAAGTTCTTCGGGAAATACGTCTAGAAACTCTTCAACTACCTTCAGAACTTGAACTTCTTCCATTGCCGTCACTACTCCTTACTTTCACGCCCCGATCCCGGAGGATCGAAAATAAGCCACTGGGCGTGATGCCGTACAAGTCTAGATTGCACTTGTACAAGGCAAAACCATTACAGTTCCTGGTAATTCTCAGAAAACATAAATAAGGCAGCGGAACCAAGCAGATAAATTGAAGTCACACAATTTATGAAGAAATGTATCTCTTTATTGATAATCAAGAATGGATTACAAGGCTTGCAGCGGAATACAGAGTTTACAACTGTTTACAAGGCTTCATAAATAGCCGACTGAATGTATACACTTTCCCTTTAGGCTACAACTGAATATACCGACTTCTTTACAATGAACTTGCCAATATGGCTACAATCTCACTGGTACAACTGAGTTCCCCTGTTCCATACATTATGTCCCATAAAGCAGAAGACATCGTCTTGCAAGAAGAGCTTCTACACACCCATCCGATTCATCGATGCCAAGCACTGATTCACAGGATTTCCCCCAAGCAAACACCTGTAATATTGCCCACAACGTGGGTCAGTACATCATCAATGTACTGGCGAGCGGTGCTGGCCCAACTCACCTAAGAAGACAACACTAAGTAATCATGTTACAGAACATTATTATCAATGGTCTTTCTCGTTGCCTTAGGGTCAATTTCATGTTATAGCCGACAAGAAGTAAAGCATGCAAATCTCATAGCCAACATAATTAAAAGCATACTGTTATCACCCTTTGGTGATTCTTACCCACGATCGTGTAGCCATCCCTGTACATTTATAATACTTACTCTGCCTGCACAAGACATTGTTAGAAACAATATCATGATTCAATATGAATATCACCGTTCAGGTGATTCTTACCAACAACCGACATCCTTCCCTGTATTTGAGTAATAACTTACTCTGCCTGCATAAGACATCATTAGCACCTGACCTATCTATATGAAGGTCACTGGCGACACGCCATCCTGGACCGTCTTACAGGTATACGGCGCCCTTGCCAGTGCAGGTAGCTAGCCCCACTGCAAGTCCTGTATACCGTGCTACTACTTCAGCACTGCCACTACTTCGGCATTGGTTTCCCCTAGGACGAACCGGGTTCCGTGGCCTAGGAATACCGTTCGAGAAACCACCTTGTCGACAAGTTGTCCATGACCATGCAACTATATGCAACTTATCTAAGAAGAAAACATATAATGCATGATAAGGAATACTAAGCAAAACCATCATTCTCATTCGTATTGCCATCTTGCCATCTAGCCATCTTGTCTTGAGCCAAATGCTCACATTATCATCTGCCCAATCCAGGGTCTTGGCGTAATCAACATTCTACATCGGCGACAGGATAATAGAATGTTGTTACCCAATGCCTTGCCATATCTTTGATACCAAACATCTTTCCAACCAAACTCAATGTACTCACCGCCTAATTCCTGGGACTTAGCATCTGTTTGGCATTCATTCATTTGAATGCAATTCAAGCATACTCACTGCCCAGTTCTTGGGTCTTAACATCTGTATTGCCATCTATTCATTGAGCCAACGCTCGATATACTCACCGCCCAAGTATTTGGGACTTTGCCTTCACCTGTCATGTAATTCATCGCAACAGCGTACAAGCATACAATTTATTTAGCCACAATAGTTTACGTTCAGGTGATTATTATCTTTCATTATCTTTCCAAATTCCATGCAAGGTGTTATTGAGCAATTCAACAAGAAACATAGCATACTATCCTTATTTTAAGCGTGAAGCTAAAGGATCTTTGAAGGGTTCAATACTACTCACATTCGTAGGATGATTTCCGCCACGATCGCATAGCCTTCCAAGCGATTCTTCACATAATCCCAAGTCCAACAAGGCTTCATCGAACCAACCATCCATCATAAGGCATCTTGCGGGTCGGGGCACTACAATATATACCACCCAGAAAAAGTTTCGTCCTCGAAACTTAAAACAAAACTCATCCCCAAAACTTCAACCAAGCTTTCATGAAACTTCTCTACAATCAACTTGCACCATCTAATATTCTTCTGCAATCTCTCGATTGATTTCAAGTAATGTACCGTCTCGTTACAGCATCCCAATTAATTCAACATAGTTTACCATCTTTGATCTTTCCTCCAACACTCGTGCAATTCCTTAGCACATGATAATCCTTCCCGTGGCTTCGTTTGAATTCAGCATATCACTTAGTTGGAATCATACACATATTTTAGGCGTCCCCGAAATACATGCACTTCAGCCAAGTTCAGCGATAGAGAAGACGAACGAGCTACGGTGTACCTTCCTTTTCGAACATTAATAATTCTTTTCAAGCATCTCGTATAATCCCACTTTGTTTATTCCATATCTCAACCAACCAATAACGCAATAGATGTTGCTAATTCCAACTCGAGTAATTTTCCTCAACCGATCCAACATATAAATTTTCCACAATCGATCCCAACAGTTTCCAAAGTATTCAGACTTAGATGTATCAAGTATTCCTTTCAAGTTCATTGTCATCCATGCCACTAAAGTTGATAAATCATATAGCCATATTTCATTCGATACCCCAATTCTCATCGGTCAAATCCTGTACTCGTTATCGTTCGCATCCATACACTTGTTTGCAACTCATAAATTTCTCGGTCATGATCCATCTTCCAAATCGTACATATCTTCAAATTGTACCACCATTCCAATCTAGCAACATTTCTTGTTGTACTCCAACATTTTCTCGTATTGATCAAGCCAACATGTTATTCTCGCGCATAAACAACTTTTATATCCAACAACATTAATCCTGAGGGTCGTTCTTATTCACATTCGCATCTCGCCGATCTCGACTACATGTATTATCTAATTCCGTCATTACACTTATCCTCAATTCTGATTCGGTCAATGAAATTATCCCAACTATCTCAAGGCACTACCAACAATTTTTGTACCTCAATATCAATTAATCAAATCAAACTAGTCCCAACAATTTCTAGCTTTTCAACAAAGGCAACCAAATTTTTTGAAACCAACATGATCCGTCATCCCATCCAACATTATAACATCAAATTTCTCAAATATTCATTCCATCCCGAAGCCTACCTTCCAACACATCTTACTCATCCAACTATACTCACGCAACATCAATAGGGACATCCTACAGTTTTCCAATAGTCAACTTAGCATATAAATCAAGTCTCTACGGTCAGCTAATCTAAGCTAAACCAGACATTCAGCTAACCCATATGAGATGAGTAGCTATCAGGGACATACTTATCTCTTATCTTAGAGGCAACCAATTCTCAACATAGGGCAACTCTATGGTCTGACCAACTTAGGGACATGGGACACCACCCCAAATCTTATGAACTTATTCCCAACACGAACAACTGAAGATAATAGCCAACCAATCTGAAACTTAAGCAACCAACCAACATTCTAGGCAACCAACCGACACTCTAGGCAACCAACCAACACTCTAAGCAATCAACCGACATTCTAGACAACCAATCAACAATCTAGGCAACTAGCCAACAATCTAGGCAACCAGCCGACATTCTAGGGTCAAGTCTTCCTACCCGTACTCATACTCGGGTCATACCCAACGAAGTCTCATTCTAGACTTACCCGCAACCGACAAAAATCTATCCGACAATTCTATCCAACAATTCTATCCCACAATTCTATGGGTCAATCTCGAAGCTATCATATAAAACTCCTCAATAGAATATTCAACGTTCAATTTTTTACCTTGCATAGACATAGCATCACTTGTTCGGTCCGACTTGCATCCTCATATCGTACTCAAATGTCTATTCCATCGGGCCAATTATTCTGAGTCATCATCTGACATTGCTATCTCAATAGTTTATCACTTATGATTTCTTCCCGACGGTCTCTTCTCGACATATTCGTTTTCCACATTCTTAGATCATCGATATGGTCTGTACTCTCTTAACCAACAAAATAAGGCAACTAAACAATCATATTTCTTCCGAGGCATCATTATAAATTTCTAGCACCAACACGGTTATCTCTTAGCAATTCACGTTAACCGTCAATATTTATTTTGTATCATCTCCTTGTGATTCCATAAGAAGATTTACTATTCATGCACTGATCCAATCTCTATAGCACCAATCATCTAGCATTCATGCATCGGTCATCTTAGCGGACATAACATAACTCATTAGCTAAGTCATAATCCAACAATTCTATATTCCACCAAACTTGTTATTCAAGCGACAACATCATCTACCGACATGGTCTATTACATATCGCTGCACCTCGATACTTATTTGTATCTCAGCCATTCGACTCTCATAAGGGACATCTACTCTTTCATGCATCAAGGGACAAGTACTCATTCTCTATGCCTCAAATAATCAAGGGTCATAACTTGTTAATTCGGGACACTTCAATTTCTCTCAAACCCAACTGCACATCGTGCTAAGATCATCTATTCCTCAATCCCATTCTCAATCTTTTTTTGGTCGTTGATGCAGCTCTCTCTGCATCGTCTAAATCATTCACAGCATCCTGATAAGCGTCTAACATCACCATCAATTCTATCGATATCCAACATGCAATTTCTTTCACTCAATTCCAACATCATTCAAAATTCGGTCCATAGCTATTTCGCAAATCATTCGATAGAAACACCACACTATCATTACCGAGCCTACCATCCTCCTTACCCAACTGATTCAGTCTTCGTCTGAATCGGAAATTGTTTTCTTCCCAACCAAGGCATTCATTTTATATCATCAATTCTCTTATTACCCAACATAATACTAACCGACAAGGTCTAGCGATGGTTCACCCGAACACATTAAAATCTCACAACGGGTCATCCAACTTAACAATCAAGGAACACGCCTAGCCAACATGCATAAATCGTAAGCTCAGCTACGACTCGATACCATCCAATACCTTATAGGTAACGCAATCACAAAATCATAAACACATCAAGGGTCAAGGGACATCTTATCACGATGAGGGTATATGCAATATACCACCCAGAGCTCAAGCCATTCCGACACAATATTCTCTCACATCAAACCAACGTCTAACATGGACAATCTATCCTGCAGTGGTTATGCTGACCACAAATACCGACTCATGATTCTGTCGGTTCCCATTTACTGAAATCCATGCACATTCTGTTCCAACATACCAAGCCATCACCCACGGTCGATTGCTGCATAACAATCGACTCAAAAAAAATCCCACATATAAGACATCCAGCATACATCACAAACTTATCATAGCATCGCATCATTGTTATTCTTTTTGGTATCTTTTAGAAATTCAACAAGCACACATATCACAGCCCACATATTTAGACTTATTGTATGGAACACCCAGTGAGAGGTTAGAATGATCAACAGACTTTCAGTCAAGGGAACAACATAGAATAGTTTGGAAGCAACACAGAACAATCGCAGAAGCACTACGAATCATCATAGAGGCAACTTTGATTTCATCGCGGAAGCAACTTTGAGTATTCGCGGAAGCAACTTTGATTCACCGCGGAAGCAACTTTTGAATAATCGCGGAAGCAATCTTTGAATCATCGCGGAAGCAGCTTAGAATCATCTTAATAGCAACATTGATTCGAAACAAATCAAATAGGAATCCAAGGACGTAAAGCCGTGCTCTGATACCATTATGTCACGCCCCGATCCCGGAGGATCGAAAATAAGCCACTGGGCGTGATGCCGTACAAGTCTAGATTGCACTTGTACAAGGCAAAACCATTACAGTTCCTGGTAATTCTCAGAAAACATAAATAAGGCAGCGGAACCAAGCAGATAAATTGAAGTCACACAATTTATGAAGAAATGTATCTCTTTATTGATAATCAAGAATGGATTACAAGGCTTGCAGCGGAATACAGAGTTTACAACTGTTTACAAGGCTTCATAAATAGCCGACTGAATGTATACACTTGCCCTTTAGGCTACAACTGAATATACCGACTTCTTTACAATGAACTTGCCAATATGGCTACAATCTCACTGGTACAACTGAGTTCCCCTGTTCCATATATTATGTCCCATATAGTAGAAGACATCGTCTTGCAAGAAGAGCTTCTGCACACCCATCCGATTCATCGATGCCAAGTACTGATTCACAGGATTTCCCTCAAGCAAATACCTGTAATATTGCCCACAACGTGGGTCAGTACATCATCAATGTACTGGCGAGTGGTGCTGGCCCAACTCACCTAAGAAGACAACACTAAGTAATCATGTTACAGAACATTATTATCAATGGTCTTTCTCGTTGTCTTAGGGTCAATTTCATGTTATAGCCGACAAGAAGTAAAGCATGCAAATCTCATAGCCAACATAATTAAAAGCATACTATTATCACCCTTTGGTGATTCTTACCCACGATCGTGTAGCCATCCCTGTACATTTATAATACTTACTCTGCCTGCACAAGACATTGTTAGAAACAATATCATGATTCAATATGAATATCACCGTTCAGGTGATTCTTACCAACAGCCGACATCCTTCCCTGTATTGAGTAATAACTTACTCTGCCTGCATAAGACATCATTAGCACCTGACCTATCTATATGAAGGTCACTGGCGACACGCCATCCTGGACCGTCTTACAGGTATACGGCGCCCTTGCCAGTGCAGGTAGCTAGCCCCACTGCAAGTCCTGTATACCGTGCTACTACTTCAGCACTGCCACTACTTCGGCATTGGTTTCCCCTAGGACGAACCGGGTTCCGTGGCCCAGGAATACCGTTCGAGAAACCACCTTGTCGACAAGTTGTCCATGACCATGCAACTATATGCAACTTATCTAAGAAGAAAATATATAATGCATGATAAGGAATACTAAGCAAAACTATCATTCTTATTCGTATTGCCATCTTGCCATCTAGCCATCTTGCCTTGAGCCAAATGCTCACATTATTATCTGCCCAATCCAGGGTCTTGGCGTAGTCAACATTCTACATCGGCGACAGGATAATAGAATGTTGTTACCCAATGCCTTGCCATATCTTTGATACCAAACATCTTTCCAACCAAACTCAATGTACTCACCGCCTAATTCCTGGGACTTAGCATCTGTTTGGCATTCATTCATTTGAATACAATTCAAGCATACTCACTGCCCAGTTCTTGGGTCTTAACATCTGTATTGCCATCTATTCATTGAGCCAACGCTCGATATACTCACCGCCCAAGTATTTGGGACTTTGCCTTCACCTGTCATGTAATTCATCGCAACAGCGTACAAGCATACAATTTATTTAGCCACAATAGTTTACGTTCAGGTGATTATTATCTTTCATTATCTTTCCAAATTCCATGCAAGGTGTTATTGAGCAATTCAACAAGAAACATAGCATACTATCCTTATTTTAAGCGTGAAGCTAAAGGATCTTTGAAGGGTTCAACACTACTCACATTCATAGGACGATTCCCGCCACGATCGTATAGCCTTCCAAGCGATTCTTCACATAATCCCAAGTCCAACAAGGCTTCATCGAACCAACCATCCATCATAAGGCATCTTGCGGGTCGGGGCACTACAATATATACCACCCAGAAAAAGTTTCGTCCTCGAAACTTAAAACAAAACTCATCCCCAAAACTTCAACCAAGCTTTCATGAAACTTCTCTACAATCAACTTGCACCATCTAATATTCTTCTGCAATCTCTCGATTGATTTCAAGTAATGTACCGTCTCGTTACAGCATCCCAATTAATTCAACATAGTTTACCATCTTTGATCTTTCCTCCAACACTCGTGCAATTCCTTAGCACATGATAATCCTTCCCGTGGCTTCGTTTGAATTCAGCATATCACTTAGTTGGAATCATACACATATTTTAGGCGTCCCCGAAATATATGCACTTCAGCCAAGTTCAGCGATAGAGAAGACGAACGAGCTACGGTGTACCTTCCTTTTCGAACATCAATAATTCTTTTCAAGCATCTCGTATAATCCCACTTTGTTTATTCCATATCTCAACCAACCAATAACGCAATAGATGTTGCTAATTCCAACTCGAGTAATTTTCCTCAACCGATCCAACATATAAATTTTCCACAATCGATCCCAACAGTTTCCAAAGTATTCAGACTTAGATGTATCAAGTATTCCTTTCAAGTTCATTGTCATCCATGCCACTAAAGTTGATAAATCATATAGCCATATTTCATTCGATACCCCAATTCTCATCGGTCAAATCCTGTACTCGTTATCGTTCGCATCCATACACTTGTTTGCAACTCATAAATTTCTCGGTCATGATCCATCTTCCAAATCGTACATATCTTCAAATTGTACCACCATTCCAATCTAGCAACATTTCTTGTTGTACTCCAATATTTTCTTGTATTGATCAAGCCAACATGTTATTCTCGCGCATAAACAACTTTTATATCCAACAACATTAATCCTGAGGGTCGTTCTTATTCACATTCGCATCTCGCCGATCTCGACTACATGTATTATCCAATTCCGTCATTACACTTATCCTCAATTCTGATTCGGTCAATGAAATTATCCCAACTATCTCAAGGCACTACCAACAATTTTTGTACCTCAATATCAATTAATCAAATCAAACTAGTCCCAACAATTTCCAGCTTTTCAACAAAGGCAACCAAATTTTTTGAAACCAACATGATCCGTCATCCCATCCAACATTATAACATCAAATTTCTCAAATATTCATTCCATCCCGAAGCCTACCTTCCAACACATCTTACTCATCCAACTATACTCACGCAACATCAATAGGGACATCCTACGGTTTTCCAATAGTCAACTTAGCATACAAATCAAGTCTCTACGGTCAGCTAATCTAAGCTAAACCAGACATTCAGCTAACCCATATGAGATGAGTAGCTATCAGGGACATACTTATCTCTTATCTTAGAGGCAACCAATTCTCAACATAGGGCAACTCTATGGTCTGACCAACTTAGGGACATGGGACACCACCCCAAATCTTATGAACTTATTCCCAACACTCGCAGCTCAGCAATCTTGGGGACAATGGTCTCCTCGACTCGGGATGACTCGGCCTGTGACGGCTGTGAATGCGCACTGGAAGAGGGAGCCCTGGATGCCTGCGTCGCAACAAATGCGCCGTAGGACCCCGTACCGTAGTACGTACCCCTCTGAAGACTTCCAACAGCGGTCTTCCAGAGCTCGTCCTCCGACTGAGGCGGAGAGGGCTGCGATGTACCAACCCTCCCTCTGCCTGTGCACTAGCACTCGCACGCTCATCACGTAGCCTAACATACACTTCCTAGAAATCATTGTGCATCTCTATACATCAGTACTTACCTAAATTAGCCCAATAAACGTCTAAAATATTTAATTATTATTAAGTATATGGTTATCTGTATATTCTTCAAGTTGTTTTAAAAATTAACGAAATCTAAATTAGTACTTACATAGCTCTGAGTAGCCCGATCGTCGATGAGCTTCCCGTCCTTCCGATGGGTGGCCAGGAAGACGGTCACCATGTTTGCGTCCTCACCCCTCTTCACCTGCATGTTTTTTATATTTTTATTCTTTAGTAAAATAGAAAATTATATACTCCTACGACGGAAATGCTCCGTCATAGGAATCTAAATTATATACTTCTTATATTTTACAATAAATTACATACTAGACGACGGAAATGCTCCGTCATAGAAATCGATCCACCACACCACTTTCCGGCCCTCGTCCTAGCCGCCTTCGCCTTCTCCGACCGCTCTTTGTACCCGGGCTCCTCAAATCGAGACCTCATCGTGGTCCACTGGTCAGGTGTGATCCAACCAGCAATCGGCTTTCCGGAGCGCTGACGAGCTTTCTGATCGTCAATTGCATCACGGATCAACTTGGCGACGACGGCAGAAAACTGTCTCTCAATCTGCTCGGCCCGGTGTGGTGGATAAAAATAAGTCCTCTACAAGAATTATAAATTAAAATAATAAGTTCTAAAAAATGCTTAAAATTATATTAATCATACTAAATTAACTATCTTTAGTTACCTTGAAGTGGGCAAACCAGAATGCCTTCCTCTCTTCCGAGGCATCCGAGTAGTTGATCCACGGACCCCCATAGTTGGACCTTAGAAATGAGCCCAACGCTCTCTGTACCGACGAGGGACGATATCTGTATACAACGATAACCGACGTATTAATGAATATATATAGATATACAAACATGCATAATATATATATATATATTCATTTAACTTACTTCGTAGGACCGTCGGCCCAAATCTCTATCCTCGTCTCGTCCTGAGGTGCGTATGGAGGGTCGCTCTGGTATGGATCCGCCCTGGCTGGAGTAGGGACTACTGTTAGCCCAATAATTATATCATGTTTTTGAATATGGCTAATCAATTAAGTTTAACATATCGACGTCACTAATATTCATGTAATCACTATCATGTTGCTACTAAAACTTAGTATTGTCCTTATGTTAGCATTGTCCTAAATGTTCTATATCATATTGCTATGCTTGTATCATATTGGTTTGTTTGTCTAACATGTATTTGTAGACATGCAGAAAGCAAGATCAAGCTTTGTCAAACCAGGACATATGCAATGGAGAATTATTGATGGGCCAAAGACGACGTTATACAAGAAGATTTCTCTGAACCGCCTAACGACCTATCCGGGGCCTCGCATCGGGGGTTCCGCTGCCCGGTCAGTGGACAGGGGTCGAGGGGGCAGCTCCCTCCGTCAGGGGCTCAGGGGCGAAGCCCCCGAAAGGTATTCAGATTTTCAGATCTGTTTATCTTTGGACGACCGCCGTCAAGTGAAAAAGGCGTCTTCAAGTTTGCTCAAATTTCAGAAGCAAGGCATCATCAAAGGGCTATTGGTTTTCCTATTTGGTCAATATATTTTATATATTTATTGAGTCTAGAAATACGATGTATACTGCATCGTACTGGCAAATAGGCTACCCAAGAAACGTTTTTAAAATGCCCTTTCATTTTGCAAACAATCCCACTTACAAAAGCCTAAATTACTTCCTAACTGTTTGACTTTTCAAAAAGCCCAAAAACTAGTTTACAAAAACCCTGATAGAACTCCAACAGAACTCCAGGAGAATTCGGCCAGAGTTCGGCCAGAATTCGGCCAGAGTTCGGCCAGAGTTCGGTTAGTGAACGTTGCTTTTTGAACTTGGTCTTCCTGCAGTTACGGATCCCAACGAGATTTTCTCATAGAGTTCTGCCCGAATTCTGCCCGAATTCTGCCAGAATTCTGTCTTTGGAAAAACTATAAATAGAGAAGGATTTCGATCATTTCAACTCACTCATTCACTTTCATATCTCTTCTCTATAAGCTTACTACTTCTTCCAAAGTATTCTGAGCTATTCATTTTCAAATCCCAAGCCAGTTACAATCCTCTAGTCGATTTGCCAGTACGGTACGGTCTAGAAGTTTCAGAGTGGTTGTAATCAGAGGCTTGATTGAAGTTACACACTTTACAATTGAAGTTGGTCGAGTACTTCGGATCAAAGCTCGCGTTGTAGAAGTTGTAAGAACTTCGGATGAAAACTTGTGGTGATTTTCCATAGTGGATTCAACTGGAAGCTAGAGTTCTTCCGACTGGACTAGTCCTCACAAGAGGGAAACCAGTATACATCCTTGTGTTTGCGTTTGCTCTCTACTCTCTACTTTTTATTTACATATCTGTGATATATTATCTGTGATCTTGTTACTAACATTTTTAAATAGTTAATTTCCGCTGCCTACTATATTCATCCCCCCTCTAGAGTATTGCGCTTTACAACTCGTTCCTACAATCGATCCTACAATTGGTATCAGAGCCAGTACTGCAACGAGAGGTAATATATTCTGATCCCAATTGTTCCTACAATTGGTATCAGAGCAGGTACTTCAACTAGAGAGCAGGTACTGCTACTAGAGGTGCTCCTTATAAAGATATTATTGCTTAAACTAATTGCTCCTTCAATTGGTATCCTAGCAAGGACTCTATTATTTGGCTTAACATCCTTGGAGCAGATCCTCATTACCAGAGCGGGTTATACAGGTAAAGCAAGGTAATATTGTTATTATATAATTGATGTTACATAGATCACTATATCATATATGGCAAGTATGTACTTCACAACTGAAGAGCAATCCTCAAATAGACTCCCACTATTTGATGGTACAAATTACACATACTGGAAAACACGAATGAGCTTCTACTTGAAGTCTCTAGATTTTGACTTATGGTCAATTGTTGTCACCGGCTATAAAAAGCCTACTATCACTTCTATTCTCACATCCTCTATAATCAACAAGCCCTATTATAGTTACAGGGAGGAAGAGAAGAAGTTAGCTAGCCTTGATGCAAAAGCTATGCATATTATTTATTGTGCTGTAGACACAAATGTATTCAATCTTATTTATACTTGCACAACATCTCATAAAATTTGGAAAGTTCTTGAAGCTACTTATGAGTGCAGGTATGAAAGCAAAGCTAGCAACTCCAGAGAGAAGGATAGTCTTCATAATGATGCAGATACGTGCATGACGAAATTAGGATTTAAGGTACAGCATAATCCCTTATACGAAGAAGAGCTTGTATGTGACAACTACAAGAAGATAGGCCACATCCAAGAAGATTGTACTACTACTAGAAAGGAGAGTCACTATGAACAATCAAATGAAGGAAGATCGTCATCTCACAAGCACACTAGCACAAGCATATGGTGTGAAAGCGAAGCAACAGATTCTGAAGAAGAAGAAGAAGAAGAAGAAGAAGAAGAGAGACCTCATCAAGCTGCAAATTTATGCTCAATGGCATTATCTAACGAGGTACAAAGTAATTCTTTTTCTGAAGATAGTGAATTTTCTTATGATGATTTATGTGATGCTTTCAGTGATCTGTTAGAAGAACACAAGAAAGTATTAGATAAGTATAAGCAAGCTAGAAAGGATATTCTATCCTATAAGCGTGATAATGAAAAGCTTACTTGCTTATTGAATGATGCTAGAAATATTTCTACTTCTGATAATTCTACTAATATTTCCACACTGAAGTTTAGATTGCATGAGGCACTTGATTGCATTAAGAAAAGCACTCAAGAAAATGCTAAACTTAAGGAGAAACTAGAATAAAAAAAAAGAAGTATTCTATTGCTTCATGTAGAATTGATGCTCTTTCTGCTAAGTATGATGAGATCTGTGCTAACTCTAAAAAGTTAGAGATTAGACTGGGAAAGCAGGTAATACAACCTATGACTCAGTCTAACACAAGACACTTAGCACATCACAAAGTCGTACATGTCAGATCTTTTACTAAGGAAGCAAGCAAAGCTAAAGCTTCACACAACCATGCTTTCTATTACAAGTATCCACGCACATCATATCACACGACTGCATGTTCTCATACTGTTGCATATAGTACTAATATTAATTCTTTCTGTCATTATTGCGGTATGAATGGACATGCTTCTAATCATTGTCAGATTAAAAAACTAGTTGATATGAACTTGTGCAAATGGGTTCCCAAAGCTAACAAATGTGGATCCAAATATTGGATACCAAAGTCTTCGCCTAATATTGCAGGTGAAGCTTCTCATATCAAATAGAACCATGGAGCATGTTGGTGATTGCAAAGCTACAAAGGTCATCTTCAAGCAATTGCACCAACATAAGTGTGGTTACTAGAACCACTTCGGTAACATGCTTTCTAAATAGTTCTTAATATCTAGCATGTTCTTATTGATTTCTTTCTATTAGATTTAATTGATATCTTTTAAATTGTTTATTATTTGAATCAATGTGAGACATAATCCTAGCTTGATTAGCTGTTAAGCTTAAATGATTAGTTCACACTAAATAGTGTTTATTTTTATTAGTGTGACACATTTGCCTACGTACGCTCTTTACTTTTAATCGTTATTCTTGAAGCATGCATAGGAGCTTAATTTTGTTTTGGTGAATATATTTTTGACTCTTCGCCTTTAATATTTTTTTAATGGTCACTTCTTACCGATTTGTTTTTAACATATCGTATTTACTTTGACCGGTATTTTGTAAGTATGTATGTTTAGCACAAGTCTCCTATTTACTTGAAAAGTATATACATATAATTTTATTTTAATCTTGTGCTAGCATAATATACTTCACTATTGATTCGCATATTTTATTTTGATTAACTTCTTATGAATCAATAACATCTTTTCTGATAAAGTTTATTTATGCATGTTTTTGATCTTATGATTTTTTTTATATATGCTTGTTAATGATACATGAATAATTCATTTTTATTTATATATTGCAGATATGTTTCTTATATTTTTGTATAAATATCTTTATGGGGATATATGAGTTAAGTTCAAGCTCTAATTTATGTTCTTATCTTTATCAGCTTCTTCCTCAAAGCCTCTTTTAATGATATTTTTATTTTCTTGGCTTTTTGGTTGTCATTTTAGATACATGATATTTTTAATATCTTGATCTTGATAAACCTTTTTTTTGGGTATTTTATTATTTTACTTTTAGGGATTCTGGATTTCGATGTTGTTCGATGATACTGCATATATTCCTTTGAATCTAAGTTCTTAAGAGTAGAAATCATTTTAGGAACAAGCCGAAAGGGTCCTTCTGTCATACAGGTGTAAATAGCCTGAAGCGACACGGTGCACTAGTCTTCGGACTAGCGCTAGCTGGGAACCGGCCCCTACAGCTAACCCGAAGTGATCAATACTTTATAGACTTAAGAGTTATTAAGGTGCACTTGCAACTATCATCTAGTTCTGGATCCAAGGTACTGAACCCAGCCCCCTAATACATCAGCGTATCTACATCCTATATTTTGATTTACAAATATTTTATATTTTATTGTTACCCAATGATTTTGTAGCACATATGGATAAATGTAATTGATACGTCTTATACCGTATGCTACATTGTTCTAAGATTTTTTTTTTTAAGTCCATAGAATATAATTGATTTCATATTGCACTAATTTTTTTTAAATCCTCGGTTATTAAAGAAGAGATTTATTTTGGGTACAAGCCTACAAAAGGTCTGTCTGTCACCACGACTACGGTCGAAGCGAAGCGGTACTTAAGTGTTCCCCGGTGAACCTCCGTTAGCTGGGATAGTACCTTTACAGCTAACCTAAGATTAATCAACGCTTTATAAACTAAAGATTTATTGAGATCTAGTTGCAATTATTATCTGATGGATTTTGAATTTTGGATTTGAATTCTCTCTTTATATTTTCACAAAAGGTAGCATATGTTGATCTATCTTGTCGATTGTGAGATTCTATAGCATAGATCAATTTATGTCATCTTTTGACTTATACGATTATTCATCATGCTAATTTGAAATATCTTTTTATTTTTAAATGTTCATTTAATGGATATTTCTTCTTTTGTCTAAAGATGATTGTTTTTCGTATTCGTGACTAATCATTGAATATTATGGTATTGTGATTTCATCTTTAGCTTGTGTAATATTCGTAATATTAATGATTTTTAGCTTTATATTATTATCTTCTTATTCAAGTTACTTACTGTCTACAACAGTAACTTTTTGCAAGGGAGAAGTCAAGCATATTGAATTTCTCTCTCTCAAAGCGTTTCTTTTCTTTAAACCTTCCGGTTGTCATGTGGACACCGTGCTAAGGCTTTAAAAGGGAAGAAATGAACTTTAATAAGAAGATCTAATTAATTTTCTACTTCTGGAAATATGTCTCTGAATTTTATTTTAAAATTTTATCTATACCATTATTATTTTTGGATATAGCCATGTAAAGGTAGAGCAGTTAATTGTTTTAAGTCAATTATCCCCTTGACATGCCATATATCTAGAATACACTTTTCTTTGAACATTTATCAAATAGATTTTTTTTATGGATTCTTTTATTTGAAATTGTTTCCGTGATTCGAATTGCCAGCTTTCAGTCTGAGGACTAAATGCAGGATGCATTCGAACATTTACTAAGACAATTTTTCGTAATAAATTTCATATTTTTGAAAAGTCTTTTTGATGTCTTCTTGATTTAGAATCTGTCCGGTACTCAAATGTTATTATTAAAGACAGTTTTCAAAATCTTTTTATGTATTAAAATATTTCTTTTATATATATATTGGAGATATATTTTGTTTGTTCATCTTTAAGCATTTATTGGATTTCTTTTCTTGCCTAAAGATGATATTTGTTTTGAGTTTGGAATTTTATATGCATTTGATCAAAGGAAAGAAAAGATGCATATCTTGAAAATTCCTTAGATCTTGTGATTATTTATCTATTTTATGCATATAAATTATTTTTGAACTATATACGCATATTTTAAGGGGGAGCAAATTAATTGTTTCAATTATTTTATGCCCTTAATATGTGGTATACCTAGTTCACCATGGACTTATATTCTCTTACTTAAATATCTTGTTGAGTTATTCATGATATTTGGATTTGTATTAGATGAGAGAATATATGATTATTATTATGTATTTTTTTCTCTCAGTCGAGTTTCTAAAAGTTATCCTGCCAAAATTAATTTAATTTATTGCTAATCCTTTTTGAGTTTAAACCGATTTGGCATTTCTTATTGAAGTTTTATCTCAAAGTTCATGATTATCTATATTTAGACTGATCATACTTTGCGGGGGAGCATTCAAGTCGACTGAATTTTTCCTTCTCAAGTATTTTGTCTTCATTACCTTCTTGTTTATCTGATGGATATTCATATATCATGTTATGGTAATTGAATTCCAATGCATGAACTTTGGTATAGATTTTATATAGATTCTAGTATACTTATTTTTGATTCCTTTTCGATGATTATACTCTTTATGGAATTGATTCACTAATTTGTATGGACAAATTATGAATCATATTTTTTTGTGATCATTGTTAAAAGTCTCATTTTTTTAATATATACTAGATCTGCGAATTTCTATTCCATATAATTTATTTATGACCAATGATTGATTCCTACTATATTGATAGATTTTTTTTGGTCAAATGATATTTCAAAACATATGTCATTTTTGGATTTCTTGTTGGTATACTATTTATTGATTGATTTTTTTTTACCAACTATAAGTTTATTTTTGATCTTATGCTTGAGTTTATTTTAGCTCTAATTACGGGGGAGCTTATTTTTGATCATGTCAAATGGGGAGAAATAAGTTTAAGGGAGAAATAAGTTTAAGTTAGCATACAATATTTTAGTATTATGTGTTTATTAGTGATACATGCATCTATTGTATATATATTAAACTTAAAGGATTTGCCATAATCAAAAAGGGGGAGATTGTTAGCCCAATGATTATATCATGTTTTTGAATATGGCTAATCAATTAAGTTTAACATATCGACGTCACTAATATTCATGTAATCACTATCATGTTGCTACTTAAACTTAGCATTGTCCTTATGTTAGCATTGTCCTAATGTTAGCATTGTCCTAAATGTTCTATATCATATTGCTATGCTTGTATCATATTGGTTTGTTTTTCTAACATGTATTTGTAGACATGCAGAAAGCAAGATCAAGCTTTGTCAAACCAGGACATATGCAATGGAGAATTATTGATGGGCCAAAGACGATGTTATACAAGAAGATTTCTCTGAACCGCCTAACGACCTATCCGGGGCCTCGCATCGGGGGTTCCGCTGCCCGGTCAGCGGACAGGGGTCGAGGGGGCAGCTCCCCCTGTCAGGGGTTCGGGGGCGAAGCCCCCGAAAGGTATTCAGATTTCCAGATCTGTTTATCTTTGGACGACCGCCGTCAAGTGAAAAATGCGTCTTCAAGTTTGCTCAAATTTCAGAAGCAAGGCGTCATCAAAGGGCTATTGGTTTTCCTATTTGATCAATGTATTTTCTATATTTATTGAGTCTAGGAATACGATATACACTGCATCGTACTGGCAAATAGGCTACCCAAGAAACGTTTTCAAAATACCCTTTCATTTTGAAAACAATCCCACTTACAACAGCCCAAATTACTTCCTAACTGTTTGACTTTTCAAAAAGCCCAAAAACTAGTTTGCAAAAACCCTGACAGAACTCTAACAGAACTCCAGGAGAATTCGGCCAGAGTTCGGCCAGAATTCGGCCAGAGTTCGGCCAGAGTTCGGTTAGTGAACGTTGTTTTTTGAACTTGGTCTTCCTGCAGTTACGGATCCCAACGAGATTTTCTCATAGAGTTCTGCCCGAATTCTGCCAGAATTCTGCCTTTGGAAAAACTATAAATAGAGAAGGATTTCGATCATTTCAACTCACTCATTCACTTTCATATCTCTTCTCTATAAGCTTACTACTTCTTCCAAAGTATTCTGAGCTATTCATTTTCAAATCCCAAGCCAGTTACAATCCTCTAGTCGATTTGCCAGAACGGTACGGTCTAGAAGTTTCAGAGTGGTTGTAATTAGAGGCTTGATTGAAGTTACACACTTCACAATTGAAGTTGGTCGAGTACTTCGGATCAAAGCTCGCGTTGTAGAAGTTGCAAGAACTTCGGATGAAAACTTGTGGTGATTTTCCATAGTGGATTCAACTGGAAGCTAGAGTTCTTCCGACTGGACTAGTCCTCACAAGAGGAAAACCAGTATACATCCATGTGTTTGCGTTTGCTCTCTACTCTCTACTTTTTATTTACATATCTGTGATATATTATCTGTGATCTTGTTACTAACATTTTTAAATAGTTAATTTTTGCTGCCTACTCTATTCACCCCCCTCTAGAGTATTGCGCTTTATAACTCGTTCCTACAATCGGTCCTACAACTACCTCCTCCACCTGCTCCCTACCCGCCATGCTGCTGTCAGCGGTAGGAAGGCTAGGGGAAGGAGTATGATCAGCAAGCCTGGAACTGCTCGTTGCGACATGCATCAATTTTTTCATACCCCATCCAGAGCGATCTCACCATTCTCTTGGATCGGTAGAAGTCTTTAGGTAACTTGCTACCCTCCGGCAATATATCTTTAATTAACTCCAGGATTCGGTTGTAGCATTCTTGAGACATGTTAAAATCTGATTTTATGCTCAACAATCTTGTAATCACCTCCAACGGTGAATGGCCATCACAATCAGGATATAAAGGAGTCCTTGCATTCTCCACCAACTCCATGAACTTTGCAGCATTGGCATTCGGTGCCTCCTCAGCTGCATATTGATTGTTCAGATCGAAACTAGGCCCCGTAGCATCGAAAACCATGTTCGTCCATCCTTGGTCGTAATCAGCATGCTCGTGGACATCTACATAAGGCTCCACATAAGGCTCCGGCTCGGAGGCTAAAGGCACAAGTTCTCCGTGTACGGTCTACTGATAATAATTTGGCATGAAACCCCTCGAATACAAATGATATGTCACATCCACTTTCGAATGATATTTCAAGTTGCGACATCTCATACATGGACACTTAATTTTTGTACGGTCCATGTACTGAGGGAACGCCTTGGCAAACTGCAGGAACTGTTGAACACCCTGTATAAATTCATCCCGCACACCGCACATGTCATCAGGATGACGATTGTACATCCACAAACGGTTCCGCAGATAGTAATTCATATCCATTTTAAGATAATTCTGCAAAGATTGACACAGATAATAATTCATCAGGATGACGATTGTATATCCACAAACGGTTCTGCAGATAGTAATTCATATCCATTTTAAGATAATTACTGCAGAAAGTGAAGACCGACATGAACTGACGCACGAAAGTGACGATTGTACGACCACAAGTTTTATGTTCTTCAACGATATATTTCACATGCATAATTGCCAAGTGTGGGGACGAATGGCTCAGAACACAACCCAAAATTTATTCTAGCATACATTAGTTTGAATCATCTATATATGTTCTGTACATATGGTATAGTATATGTTCTTATCGAATTTAGTATCTGAAGGATGTAACAGAATCAAGATGAACCCACATAATGTAATACTAAGACATTATCTACTACTAAACGATGTAGTGATAGGTTGTCGTATCATCATTGCCGAGGGATGGGGTTCGGAGGACAGTCAACTTTATCTACGGCTACATAGTTTCTGCCTCGCCAGTCGAATGGCTGCAGGGACTATGTCCTGATCACGATGTCGTACCGTAGATTAATGCAAATTCCTTATAGCAAATGTCATACATAGATTTCTGTCTCGCCAGTCGAATGGCAGATAATTATACAAATCAAACTAGCCTTAAATACTGGTACCAACTACCTGAACATGACAGTCCCTAATTTGTACTGGATTTATCCTACCTCTGAGTTTCACACATATTAAAAAGGAAGGCATTTACTGTTAACAAGATAACCTGTCATGAATTGAACAACAGGAAGACTTAGATTTAGGATTTAAAATATGGTATTCAGGTCAACTTAATTCAGTCAAAGGGTACTGAACATAAAGTCTAATTAAGACTTTCAACTAAGCAGGCAGCCTGGACTGCTGTTCAGAACTTGGCAGGCAAAATTCTATACCATCTGATGACAAACCTATACACACCATTGCCCAAACCATTTGTTTCAGTAGGTAAAACATTCCAGGTGACTCAAGTAACCTGTCGTACAATATTTGGTGTCAACAGCATTCCTTGTTAATTGTAACATGCATACTATCATATCCCAACTCTGCCAAAACCTGACCAACATACCCT
This sequence comes from Iris pallida, assembly GCA_029216955.1. NCBI lineage: Eukaryota > Viridiplantae > Streptophyta > Magnoliopsida > Asparagales > Iridaceae > Iris > Iris pallida. The sequence goes on along the minus strand of JANAVB010014398.1, from coordinate 5,456,552 downwards.
ACACTAATCATTCCATATTTCAGTAATGTCAGTGAGCTAAATCCTACTCAACTGTCGAGAATACTTAGGAGAAAACTCATTCACATGATTAGTATCCATCCTTCGTGACATAGCTAAAATTTTATAGGGCTCGATAATAATTATTAGTCAATTTATTCATCATTTCAAAACCCTGAAAATGCCCAAAAAACTCCTAGTATCAGTAAATAGGGCTCGAACCCTAAATTAGAATTTGAATCCAAGCAAAACATCAAATTGACAGTTGATATGCCCAAAAAACTCCCAGTATCAGTATATAGGTGTCACACTGTGAGTCTCGTGTCCACACAGTGGGACACAACATGTCCAAACCAACAAAATAGGTGCCACACGAACTAGAAGCGAGTCCACGCTCTCGTGTCCCCCGCAGCGAGTCTACTGTGAGTCTCGTGTCCCCCGTAGCGAGTCCACGCTCTCGTGGACACGAACTAGAAGCGAGAGAGAGAGCTAGAAGACGAGAAGAAAATGGGAAGCGGGGACAGAGGAGAGTTACCTGAGGAGGAGCTACCTGAGGAAGGAGGAGGAGGAGAAGGAGGAGGGAGATCGCCGGAGGAGCGCCGCGGAGGAGGAGGCCGGAGGAGGGAAATCGCCGGAGGAGCGTCGCGGAGGAGGAGCACGCGAAAAATTGGGGGGTGTAGTGCCCCGCTCTGCGAAGGCACTAGATAGACAAAAAGATCGAATAGCTGGCTTTACAACAGAAGACGATTGATCTGGGTGAGTGGACGAAGTCTCATTTGCTGATTCGCTTATGCCTTAAGAATCTGAGTTTTTGATTGAATACTATTGTTAATAACAAGATGGTAAATCACTGAGTATGCTTTAAAAGAATCATCATATTGCCATACTAAGAACAAGAAAAGAGTAACCTGTATGCTAAGAAGAATTGTTGCCTGCTAATAAGAAACGAACTGATGCCTGTATGCTAAAGTAGAGATGTTGCCTTTGATTATTGAACTGTTGCCATGCTAACAAGAAAAGAAAAGAGATTGCTTATATGCCACGAACAAGATGCTTTCAAATGTAAAATGATATGCTATATCTGTATAGAACTATTGTTATGTTCCAAGGAAGTGAATTGCTATTTAATGCTATTGAATGACCGAATGTGAGTTGAATGCTATCGAATGACCGAATAAGAACTGAATGTGAATGAATGACCGAACGAGTAAAGACTAGTTATGAACTGGTCGCTATCTGTTGCACTGTTATGTTTTATCTGATAGAAAGTACAAGTCATGCATTGGTCTCGGACAACTTGTTAACAAGGTAATAGTCTCTCGACGATACTGGCGGCACCCGGGATCGATCGGCCTAGAAGAGATTGTAATAGCACCCCGAGGTAAATGCTACACCTCGAAAATATTGTGTCCTTAGCGACGAGCTGAACCCAAGTGAGTCACAGCGGCTAATCATGGGGGACGGGCCCATGGACCATCATATAGATAGGTGTTGGATTGGTGCAGAGCTGAACTGGAGAGTCGCAGAATCGAGTCTACATGTGTCTATCATATGTTTTGCTAAGAGCTAACGATGCAGAGACGAACAGAAAATGACAATGTTGGTTTTATAATATTTATGCTAATCCTTGTCTTGTGCAGGAATGGACGGTCGACTATGGTAAGAATCACTGAAAAGTGATACACATGTATTGCTTGAGCTTGCTATATGAATTGCTTGCAAATATTAATCTGTTACCAAGAAGTGCTATGTTCCACTAAAAAAAAGATAATGTATCATGCTTGTCATTGACCCTAACAGTTGCTTGAACAAAAGAAATGATATGCTCATGAAACACGCTGCGCACTGCACATAAAATGAATAGTCCGCGTGCTAGAATTGAATAGTCCCTTGTATGCTTGAAATGAACTGAATTGAAATATGGCTTTTCAAAGATATTTTCAAAAGAGATGTAAACTGGCTCTGTATGTATGGAATGAACATAGGTAAAAATTAACAAGATCACATCATAAGAAACATTTTCTCACTAAATGAACAGTGATCGTTTCAGACAAATGTAGCTCTTTGTCCATAATTTACCAGTATGCTGATATACTGACCCACCATCAGTCTGCATGCAGGTACACTATGCATCGAGAAGGATAGTCCGAAGCGATAGCCCGAGCCTCATCCTCAGGAGCCAGAAATCAGAAGAGATGCCCATAGATGACATCTGTTGCAAGAGTTTGGTTTTGTATATAAAGTGAGGTAATGTATGGGAACGGGATCATTGTAATCTGTAAAGTTCTGAGAGAATGTATATTGTATCAGAGAGAATCAAGAGCTTGTAATCTGTTCAAATGAAATCAATAAAGAGAATTTCTTCTTGTTACCATTGTGTTCAATGCGTAAATTCTGAAATATGTCCGCTGCTGCTTCAATTATCTGCAATACGTTCCACTGCGTATTGTCAACCTTGTCTATCGTGTCTTGTTCCAGGTCTTGGCCTTGTGCAAGCGTAACTTAGGCTTGTACGGCATCATGCCTTAGCGAGGACGAACGGTCCCAAAGAGCCCGAAGAGAGGACGAAAGGACTCTACGGGATCGGGGCATGACAGGGGAGAAAATTTGTGAATGATCAAAAAGGAAACCCTTGCCGCCTATATGAAACATTTAGCGACGTCCTTCTCGGCCGTCGCTAAACGTCGCTAATATTTAATAAACGACAACGCTGCTTAAAATGCGTCGCCATCTCAGCGACGTGTACCGACGAACTTGCGACATAGATTCCCATTTAACAAATTGTAGCCGCTAGACATCGCTATTAGTCGCTGTTGGCGACAAACAATGACGTCTTAGATAAACGTCGCTAAACCCCCAAAAATTAGCGATGTTCTTTCTTGGAGTCGCTAAATACGTCGCTGATATGACTTATTTTGGTAGTGTGTTGGTGCTGGCCCCTGCCTTGGTATTTGGGTGGTCTGTGTTGTTGCTGCTGCATCAGCGGTCCCTACTGTCGAAACATCTGAGCCTGCGACATGAACGGGCCTTGTGCCAATGGTCTCACTGCCACCGCTGGTCCTCGATACTGGCCTGTCCCTGGTGCTGGCAGAGCAGGAAATTGTTGTACTGGTCCTCCTGACCTCGAATTCATAGGACAGGTGGTAACCCATGATCTGGACTTCAACATATCAAACACTGCCCGTTCAATGTCCGATATACATCTCTAGTGTGCCCTATCTTTCCATAATAAGTGCAGCCCGCTGGGGGTTGCTGGTTCTTTCTCTGCTGCTGTTGCTGCCTTGTTGGTGGTGTTGGCCCTCGCATCGCTACATCGTGAATGCGAACGCCAGGGGATGGTGCTGTCGTTCGGGGCGCTACTCCCCTCCTCCTTCATTCTGACTGTGGGATCTCTTCTGCCCTCCAGTCCTTGCTGCAATCCTCTGAATGGTGATCTCATGCCTTCGGGTCGCCGTCAATACCTCATCGAAAGTTTGGTAGTTGTGTCCCTCTATCAATTGCAAGAGCTCAAGATGAAACCCTTGCTGGAACCTCATAGCCCTCCGGCTCTCTGTTGCTACCATTTTTGGGGAAAACCTACTTAGTCTGCAGAATTCTGCTGCATAAGCGTCCACTGTCTTGCCAGCCTACTTCAGGCTGATAAACTTCTGTTGTAACTCAAACTGTGCCACAACTCTATTATACTTTGTCTTGAATCTCGCAATAAAATCATCCCAAGCAATAGGACGTCGGATGCCTACATCCTCTGAATCCCACCAATCACGTGCGAGATCCTGAAGTAACAACTTCACTTGATCCACACGTTCTTCTGCCGGAACCTTAGCCGCTGTCAGAATAGCCTCAATATCCTTAAGCCATGCATCTGCCGAAATGGCATCTTCTGTGCCCTCAAAACGACGGGGGTTGTACTTGCAAAATCTGGTTGATGCCCCTGAATCGGTCCTAGCCCCTCTTTCCAAAGCCATCTGCAACCTTTGGTTGAGCAACACATTATGCTCTTACAACTGAGCGTGCATGCGTTGCTGGACCAACATCTGATGTTGCTGAGTAGCCATCATCCCTCTCATGATCTCCAGAAGGGCTGGTGTGTCCACTTCTACAGGGGTAGGTGGAACTATTGGTAGTGTTAGAACTTTCGGATACTGTGGTCCAGCTGCTGGTTCCACTAACACTTCTTCATGGACGGTCTCTTGAGGTAGTATTGTCCCTTGTTGCTGATCAACACGGTCAGGTTGTCCATGTTGCCCTTGTTGTTGTTGTCCACCCATGGAAGAAGTTTAGTGTTGCCCGGGTATCCGCCACTGAAGTCGCAGTCTATGTGGTTTTACTAAACTTCTGGAGGAATACTTCTGCATCATTTTTAGGGCCTGGTGGCAATAAATTGCAGTTGTGATACAATAACCAGCCTATCAAATAAGTATAGGGCATCTCTACCCTAGGAAAATCTTTACGGTAGGGAGCATTATTGATCAGTTCGTCACCAAATGCTCGCAAACTTGTATTTATTCGACATACCATTGCCGGTAGTAGACTGAGTCTTGCTTTGAATACTAAACGTACTGCTGGCCATAGTACATTTCGGTGAATCCTGTCGACTGTACCAGTCCCTGGTACAACCCATCTTCGCAGCCACAGGAAAAGAAAGCCCGCCAGCAAGGCTTCCTTTGAGAGCTTTCGACTGCCATGTCTCAGAAAGCTCAATGCTTTGGTTCCTGCAGGAAATTCTCCAGCCTTGGTGGTCAAATACTTGTCTGGAGACTTATATGTGATCATCCAAGTGTTTATCGTATCAGTAGGAATTATTGAATAAGGGTTGATGGGTTGAGCCTTGTTGTCTTGGAATCTCTCCTTGTCATCCTTGGATATCCTATTCTTATGATAGAATAGATATGTTGTCCATTTATTGATGCATGCCAAATGCGATCCACTTTCATACATATTGGTACAAATTAGATAATGGCACATCAACTCTTGGTTGTTTGCAAAAACAAAAGTTGATCTTTATTTCAACAAACTTTGTAAGAAGATTACAAGAATTCTGGGAAAGTAAAACTATAGGAATCCGATCTGATTGACGATCGTTTTATCCCTTGGACGATGTAAACTTTGAAGACGATAGCCTCTGAAGATTGCAGCAGCACTTTGGCCAGAACTCCTGATCTCTGGTGATGATCTCTGATCTCTCTGTGTGTCTGTGTGATGAAGGCTTGAAACTCTATTTATAGAGTTCTGGAAATAACTAACTTTTAGTTATTCTGACTTACGCAGGTTGGATTGCGCACACTTTGGATTGCGCAGGCAATGAACTGCGCATGCAGTTACTCGATCGTGGACCATCTGTATGTGATGCGTGGTATTATTTGATTGAAATACGCTTGATTGTGTACAGACGGTTGCCACATGGTGAGTAATTGATGGCATGAAGGCCACATGTACATTGCCAGTTATCTTGATGAGTGCGTCACCTGAATTGCGCTGGCTTCGGATTGCGCTGGGATGGACCGCGCTAGGATGGACTGCGCTGCAGAGAGTCTAGCAGATTGTGCTGCATGTACAGCTGTCCTCGAGCGCTGTGATGTACGATAAACGAACAGTTTCCTCGTTCTCCGTGCTGTCAGTTGTCAGAAGATCTGATTCTCTGTCTGGTAATGATGACGAGGCCACGTCAGCTTGCGCACTTGGATGAGTGCGCAATTCAGCCTGCACAAACGAATTATTGCACAATTTGTCTTCTGCGCAGTTCACTTGAAGGATGTCCAATTTGATTTTCATGACTTTTTTGATGGATGCAACTTGATTTTTAGGACCTACAAGACCCCCTTCAAAGTTTTCGAAGTTTGAAGATAGTCAAAGCTTCGAAATACTTTGAATTTTTGATTAAAAATCAAGTTGCGTAAGTAATGACTTGTCTGCGCAATTGAAGGAGTTAGCTCCCATTTTTTCGGCACAATCTGAGGAGTCTGTTGCTCTTTGAAAAACTATAAATAGTTCTCTTTGTTCTTCTTGTTTTTCTTTACTTGTTTTTACTTTGCTAAAGAGAGAAAAAGTTCCCGAGCCTCCTCCGACTTTCTTCCTTCTTCTCTGTCAACTTTCAGATGGCCCCGAACCGCTCCACCGCCGAGAAAGGCAAGGCCCCTGCCGAGTCTTCGGCTCGGGCTGCGTCGTGCCCTTCTCCACATGAAGTTGCTCATCCTGCACTGCAAGGTAGTAAACCCGATCGAAAGACCCCTTTTTAGGGTTCTTTAACACTGTTGATCCTTCGAACCTATCACTTTTTAGAGATTTGGTTATACTGCGCCGCCCTGTTTAGGGTTTTGGTTGCACAAACCCAATAGTTTTCATTTTTATGAAGACTATTTTCTTGCGCAATCGGTTAGAACACGCTGGCAAAAGTCAGCACAGTCTGCTGATTTGCGCAAGGCTGTCCAGCGCAAACTGATGCTTTGCGCAAGTTATTCAGCACAATCTGATGGCTTGCACAAGTGGATGAGTTGGCACAACTGGATAGTTTGCGCATATAAGCTATTGTTGCGTAATCTGATGCTTGCGCAATCTGATGCTTGCGCTGCGCCATTTGCTGACAGAATCTTTGATTTTACTTGTACTGAATTCTGTTTTTTCTGTTTGATGCAGTTAACATCAGAGAGGACCCAGAGTATGAAATATTTGCAGGGTCCCTTGCTGAACCGGAATTTAAAGAAGATTTGTCCCATGTGCTTTTTTTCCAATATGCTCTGCCATCCTCCCGCCAAGCCATCTTGGTAGCTCAGGACAATGAGACTTTATTAAGTCTGATGAATGGGCAGCCCCTACAGTCTGCTGACGCCATTACCCCTAAGAAACCCATGTTCTTATTTGGCGAAGCTATTGACAAGAGTTCTCAGCCGAGACCCCGTGTTGAGCAGAGACTCTTCTAAAGAAAGGAGAAACTAATCCTGTTACCGGACATTGCTAGATGCCTCCCTATAGCCCGCTATGCCCATACAAGCCATCCCAGGAGGATGGACTGGGATATTACTCCCCTCCAGCAGGCAAGGACAGGAAATATTTGTGTCAAGAAAGGACCAAACAACAGAGATATGTTCTATAGCTCCTCTGAGCGTCATAGCACTTTGCTCAGAGGGTTGAAGCCAGGCTGCATCCCTCCAGAGAACTCTTCCTTGCTGCTGCCGGTGAGGACACCAATCTTTGCTAATGAATATACAAAGGTTGAGGGCAGATACCCGGATCAAGACATCCGGCTGACAGGTCTGGTGAACCCAGACAACAGAAGGTGGAACTGCATAGCCAACTGGATATTGGCTCAGTTCGAAGACAAGCTTAAAAAGATCGAGCTATATCATGCGGTATATGCTACCGTGTATGGATTCCTCCCAAACCCTCATCTGTTTATGGCCTTGGCAGAGAGGTATAATTATAGGACAGGGACATTCATGATACCCTGCGGGGAAATTGGATTAGCCCTTCATGAGATGAAATACATCTCGTGCCTACCAACGGAAGACTTCCCTTATGAGGAGTATGTTCCAACAAACGACGAGTTAGACAGACTACGTCGAGAAAATACAGAAATGGTGGTTGTTTTCGACGAACTATTGTGCCATTACAACATATGCTCAATGTACTATAAGAGCGGTTCTTCCGGCACCTGTTATTCATCAAAGTGGTTACCTTATCTTTTTCTTAATCATATCATTGAAAAAAAGACTAAGGATCATGACACATGCAACCCGACTTTCTTCCAATCCTTCAGCCACAGTGAAGTAATAAGACTGATGGAAGAAAATAAGAAAATGGATATCAAAGTTAATGATGAACATCAATACCCTCCACTCAAGACTGGAGATTTTGTCGAGAGTTTTATGAGAATGGGCTACAGGCCCATGTCAAGAGAAGCCCAGCTGGCGGGTTTTCTGACATACTGGCTCCGTCAATTCGTCATACCCGGAGCAAGCGCTGTGGACCGCTTCCACCGTAGCGTACTTTTTGCTACTGTCCGGTTAGTCTTTGGCTACCGGATGGATTTGCTGACAGCGATGACCTGCAGAGTGAATGCAGGTCTTCATCTTTATGTTGACTCCATCATCAAATGGAAGGGTGAGAAGGGGAACTTCCCTCGATTGGAGTTGCCTTACACCTATTTATTCGGGTGGTTGCTTCTGCACCATCCGTCCTTGATGAACCCCGACATGGGAGCAGTCGGTGGTAGTTATCTGCGAAGATTCTCCCGAAGCAAGTGGGTGTACACTAGCCTAAAGGACTGCAGACGTGCCCTGAACCTTGGGAAGGGATGGAATTTTTACTGCGTTGCCCCTCCAACCGGTTACGAACATATGTCGACAAATTTAGTTGACCTTGGGAGGCAGCCGTTGGGTCGGGCAGCTTTTGACTGGCTGAGGACGATTAGGCCATCGTATTTGGTGTATAAATTTGAAGATGAGTGTTTCTTGGAACCATATCTGCCAAGCCGCTTCGCTCGTCAATTTGGTTACGACCAGTTCCATGTAGGCAATGCTATAACTTGCCTACAAGGAAAAGGGTATCTGATTGATGGTGCCAGAGCATGGGCCTATTACAACGCTCGAGACACAAGGACAGTGTTCTCGATGCCAACCAAGAATGATTATGGCCCTCGAATGTTATATACTTATTCACTTTTTTACACAGCTGTAAATACTTTCGTCGAGAATTTCAATCTGGTAGATAGCTTCGCGACGGCGACGCATTTGAAGAAATGAGCAACTGCTATGCTAGATCCAGAAAATGATGAACAACATGAACCAGTGGATGATCCCTTGGAAGCCTCAAGGGAAGCTAACTTCCCTGAGGAAGGTTAATGAACCACTGAGAATTTTTTTAAAAGTTGTTAAGTCTCCAGCCAGGGAGAGGAAAAGAAGGATTAATGAGCCTTCCTCCCCGGTTGCAAAGAAGAAACTCCTCTTAGACCCATCAGAGAAAGTCACTACCAGGTCGCAGTCTCGACAACTGGCCGAGTTGACCCGAGAAGAAGCTACCACACCGACTTCTCTTCCACAGCGGGTTGATGTGGTAAATGTTGAGAGTCCAGAGAGACCTCTTCATCGAAAGAAACTGGCTTTTAGGAAAAGAAAGAAGGTGATCCTGTCCTCGGTGGTGGCCAGTGCTACTGCTGGAATTACTATATCATCTCCTACTCCTGTCTCTGAGCCTAGGCATGAAACTCCTAGTCCAGAACAGAGGGATGAGACTGGTCAGAGAGAGGAGGCTGCAGAGCCTAGGGAGGATATTGTAGAGGAGGAGCACGAAGCTCTGCGATCTCCTTCACCGGCGGTAGAAACTACTCAGCTTCCTGTTACACCAGGAACAATCTGCGAAGAGGAGGATCGTTTAATGATTGAAGCATTAAATGATTGCGACTTCGGTCTACAAGATGATGTTGATCATACCGCTGCTACTGCCAGCGAAGAAGCACCTGAGGATAGCATGAGCACTGAAGATACATCAATAGAGGTTATTGATGATACTTTGAATCAAGAAGAGGACATTGATGTCCATAAATCTTCTGAAGCTGTTGAAGACACACTAGCTCCTGAAAAGGATGTTGAGGTGGATGTGTCTCCTGAAAAGAGTATGGGTAAGGAAGTAGCACTGGAGGAAGCTACTACCGCTAATCCCAAAGGTATTAAATAAAATTATCATTCTTCGTTTCATAGATTAATGGCTGACATCTCTATTTTTGATCCATGTAGAAATCGAATCATCTTCGGTTCCTCCTTACACTGATATGGTGCCGATAACGGTTATCGCTAGCGGTAGCCGACATTTCTCGGGTGGTTCTGAGGCCGGAAGTAGCTAGGCAGTAATGTCTGAGGCTACCTCTGCTAGACTGGAATATGTACCAACAGACGAAAGGCTTGTTGCTGGGGCAAGTCATGGTAAGATTGCCTTTGGTCTTTTGATCCTTTTTTAATTAATTGTTAATGACAACAACAATCAATGATAGGTTCATTTGTCCTTACAGAAGAACAACCGGGAGGAGCAACCAGTTCTACTTTAGCTCCCTTGTTTAAAGAACCCTCTATTCAAGTGCAAGAACGTCCATCGGCACAGGCACATGCTGCTTCATCATCAACGGGAGTAGCTGCTACCCCTGGTGCTTTGGCAACTAACCAATTTATCATTAGTTCTTTCAGCAACCTTTTCTTTAATGTATTGGGACCCCTAGTAGATAGGGTACTAGAGAAAGAAGTTGTTGATTTCACTACTGTTAGAAGCCCAACCTTTCATTTGATAAATGCCATCCAAGGTCAAGGAGATGAAGCTCAAGCTGTTTTTCTTGAGCACATACTAGATGAGCTAGAAGCATCGGTTAAGATCTACAAAGATCTCAATCGAGGGGAAGTGGAATCCTTAGTACAAGCTGAATTTGAAAGGATGTCTCAAGAAGTTGCCATTGAGAATGCTAATTTCCAGACTTTTATAGACACTTATACTGCCAAGGCTTCAGAATATGATTCTCAAATGGAGATAGCCACCTCTGCTGTTGGAGAGAAGGAGGAGAAAGTTACTGAGTTGAAAGCGAAATCTGTTCATCTTCAAGAGGAGATTGCCCGTCTCCAAGAAGAGTTGAAACTGGTTCAGCATACTCTAGAAGATGAAGTCACATAGCATCAAGCTGCCACTCAGCAACTGGACATTCTGACTCAGGAACGAAATAAATATATCACAACTCATCAGGCTGAAATCTCCTGCCGCTTAGTGACCTTACCGACTTTTAATGAAAAGTCTGGAATGGAGGAAGCTAGGAGGCGAGTGATGGACTCCCGTGAGGAGCGACTAAAATCTTTAAAGCAGCAGATGGTTAACTTGATGACACCACCGACCGAATAGAAAGATTTTCTGTATCTTCTTGTTTTGTAATATGTATCTTTGTAATGCCTTTCATCTTTGATCAATAAAAAGACATTTTTTTTGTGGCTCTATTATTTGTTGCATATCTTATTCAGATATAAATAATAGCGATAGAAAATATATTCAGAGGTGCAAGACATGATATATTTCTTGATTCTGGAAAATAATTATATTCAATTATATCTGCTCAGAGGTAATATGGACGTGGCAAATATAATTTATCGAATATCATTATTTCAATAGACAACTTAATCAAAGATGACAAGTTGCTGATAAGAACAAACTGGATGATTCGTCAAAATAAATGAACGAAATGAATCGTCGGGATGAATGTGACGAACGGGTGAACCGTCAAATGAATTAAATGAACGGATGAACCGTCAAATGAATGTAATGAACGGGCGAGCCATCAGATGAATGGAATGAACGGGTGAACCGTCGGATGGATGGAATGAACGGGTAAACCGTCGGATGAATGTGATGAACGGGTAAACCGTCGGATGATGAACGGGCGAACCGTCAGATATAGAATGTGATGAACGGGTAAACCGTCGGATGATGAACGGGCGAACCGTCGGATGAATGTGATGAACGGGTAAACCGTCGGATGATGAACGGGCGAACCGTCGGATGAATGTGATGAACGGATAAACCGTCGGATGATGAACGGGCGAACCGTCGGATGAATGTGATGAACGGATAAACCGTCGGATGATGAACGGGCGAACCGTCAGATATAGAATGTGATGAACGGATAAACCGTCGGATGACTGTGATGAACGGGTGAACCGTCGAATGAATGTGATGAACGGGTAAACCGTCGGATGAATATTTCGCTTTGTTGTCTTACGACTCTCTGTCTATAAATAGAACAAAAAATCAGATGGGATGATCACTTTCACTTTTCAACATAAAGATGTCGTCTGTAGATGCATCCAAGAAGACTGAGATCGCCTCAAAGGTGGAAGCGGGTACTAAGGAACATCCAGTCGAACCGGCTCAACCAAAGCAGATAGCAGCGGGCGAAGGTTCGCCTGCCCCCAAACCGCCAAAGGACATCTTGGACTTCCTTCTTGGACCAGGAAAGACTGAAGAAGAAGAAGAAGCCATGAGGATAGCTGCTTGCAAGTTCCTGGTGGGTTCCAGCAAGAATGTTCTCGACTCTTTTGCTGATCATGTTTTTGATAATGACGGTAATGGCCTGCGTCCCAATTTTGAGAAGGATGATAGTGACCTTCTTTGATATTATGTACTATCATTCAAGATAAAATTAAATTAAATTTTATTTATGAACTTGTCTGATAATTACAAGCAATGTCTGTTACATTTATACATAATACTTTTTGAGGAATTTGCCATTGATGGGCATCATTGCAACTCGACCGTCTAGCTCTGTGAGTTGATAGACTCCATTTAAAAAGACTTTGCTCACGATATATGGCCCTTCCCACTTCGCATCGAACTTGCCTTTGCTCGAGTGAGTCATAGTCATAGGACGTCTGACGGTCAGAACGAACTCTCCTTTCTGAAAGGCTCTGACCTTAACTTTGCGATTAAAAGTCTTTGAGATGCGGGCTTGGTATAACTCAATATGCTGTTGAGCCAATAGCCGCTTCTCATCGAGCGCTTCTAACTCTTGAAGTCGGAGAAGATCGTTATTCTCTGTCGTGAGTTCGTTGGCGATAGCAATCCTCAAAGACGGAATTTAAAGTTCCAGAGGTAGAATTGCTTCACAGCCGTATACCAAAGAGAAGGGTGTACAGCCTGTAGGGTTGCGGACCGTAGTACGATAGGCCCAAAGACATTCTCCAAGCTTTTTACTCCAATTTCGTTTGTTAGTGGATACAAACTTCTTGAGGAGCTTGATGATAGTCTTGTTGAAAGCTTCAGCTAAGCCATTAGCAGCAGGATTGTAAGCTGTCGAAGCGATATTGTCAATCCGGTGATCGTCACAGAACCTTGTGAACTTTTGGCTGATGAATTAAGGTCCATTATCGTGGATGATTCGTCGAGGTACACCAAATCGATAGATGACATGGTGTTTGACGAAGTTGATGACGTTACTGGTTTTGACTTCAGCCAGAGGTATAGCTTCGGCCCATTTGGAGAAGTAGTCGGTTATTGCCAGTATGAACCGATGTCCCCTGGAAGAAGAAGGATTGATGGGACCGATGATATTCATGCCCCAGGCTTCAAAAGGCCAGGAAGCAGCAGTCGGGTGAAGGAATTCTGATGGTTGGTGAATGAAATCTGCATGGATTTGACAAGCTCGACATTTTCTCGCATATTCGATGGCATCAGATACCATTGAGGGCCAGTAATAACCCATACGTCGGATGCAATCCTGTAGTTTAGGACCGGGTTGATGCGCTCCACAGACACCGTCGTGAGCTTCACGCAGTACTTGATTCGCTTCATCACCAGCAAGACAGCGCAAGAGTAGGCCGTCATAAGTTTGCCGGTAAAGAGTTTTGGTGGTCTGATTGTAGTAGAATCGTAGAGACCGCCGACGAATACTTGTAGCTTCCTTGGGATCTTCAGGGAGTATGTCATGGACCAAGAAATCGATGAAGGGAGTTCTCCAATCTTCACTGATAACATTGACTTCAGTAAGATTACTGAACTCAATATTTCGATTGTTTTCAATACAGAACAATTCCCGATTAGAGATAACCACCACCTGCTGTCTTTTGATAGGGATGGCTAAGACTGCTGCAAGATTGGCCAAAGCATCTGCTTTAGTATTGCAAGCTCGCCGTACATATTCGATGAAGAAAGCTTTGAATGATGTAGCTATGTTGATTGCCGCTTCAAAGTAAGGCACTAGATCTTGATGGCGAACTTCATAAGTCCCTCTAACCTGGTTAACAACCAGCTTGGAATCACCATAAACTTCAAGATACTCGACGTCAAGTTGTTTGGCTAGCTGAAGGCCAATAAGTAGAGCATTGTATTCTGCCACGTTATTGGAGCAAGGCTCATCTAAGGAGTAGGCTCTTTGGATAGCTGACCCGTCTGGAGAAACAAGGACAACTCCAACTCCTGCGACAATGGCACCATTGGGTCCAATCCTGGATGCACCGTCAAAGAATAGATGCCAAGTAGGAAATTCTTCGGAGATTGTATTAGATTCTAATGTCCCATCTGGAATTTCATCATAGAGCTTGGATGTCTCTGGAACATGATGAGCTGCTAAGAAATCTGCCAGTGCTTGCACTTTGACAGACTTTTGAGGAACATATACCATGTCATATTGGGCTAGCAGAATGGCCCATGTAGCCAGCCGAGAATTGAGTGTACTAGGCTTCTTCATCAGTATCCGAAGAGGATTAACTCGGGATATGACATGAATAGTTTGGCCAATGATGTAATACCGAGTCTTCTGAACAGCAAACATAAGAGCTAGGCATTCCTTTTCAACCGGACTATAACGGTGTTCGACACCAATCATAGTACGACTGAGGTAGTAAATAGCTTGTTCGTGGCCTTCTTTGTTCTTTTGGGCAAGTAAAGCACCCAATGAATGGTCCATAGCACGGACATACATTAAGAATGGTATACCTGAGATCGGTGGCACCAAGACTGGTGGATTCATGAGATACCGCTTTATGTCGTCAAATGCTCGTTGACATTCTTCAGTCCAAACGAAAGATACACCCTTCTTCATTAGTTGAGTAAATAGTCTGCAGCGTCTAGACAGATTCGAAATGAATCTCCTGATGTACGCAAGTCGACCTTGGAATCCTCGTAGCTCTTTTAGGTTGCGTGGAGGACGCATCTCTTGAATGGCTTTGATCTTCTCGGGATCCACGTGTATACCCTTAGAGGTAATAACGAAGCCGAGAAATTTGCCACTAGAGACACCCAAGAATGACTTGGTGGGATTCATTTTGAGTTGATGTTGGCACATGAGATTGAAGATAGTTCTCAAGTCTTGGATGTGATCTTCTTTTAGACGACTTTTGACAGCAATATCGTCGACGTAGCATTCGACAGTCTTGCGAAGGTGATCTTGAAAGATGGTACTCATGGCTCGTTGGTATGTTGCACCAGCATTCTTGAGACCAAATGGCATTACAGTGTAGCAGTAGATTCCGCGAGGAGTGTGGAAAGAAGTGTGTTTTCATCTTCAGTATTCATCCGAATCTGATTGTATCCGGAGAATCCGTCCATGAAAGATATTCGCTCGAACCCACAGGTGTTGTCGATCATGACGTCCGTGATAGGGAGAGAAAATTCATCTTTTGGACATGCTTCATTAAGATCCCGAAAGTCGATGCAGACTCGAACTTTGCCGATTTTCTTTAGAACTGGGACGACGTTAGCTACCCAATCAGGATGCTGCTCTACTCGAATAAAGCCACAAGCGATGAGCTTCTTGACTTTATCATCAATTGCATCCATCATTTCTGGCTTGAAGCGCCGTTGTTGCTGTTTGACCGGTTTTGCATTCGACAAGATATTCAATTTGTGAGTAGCAACTTTGGGATCTAGACCTGGCATGTCCTCATAGCTCCAGGCAAAGACATCAATGTATTCTTGAATAAGAAGAATTAATTCTTGTTTATTTGTCTCTGGAAGGTTCTTGCTGATGAATATTGGACGAGGTGACCCGCTCTCTCCTACATCAATTTGAACTAATTGATCTTCAGTAGGAGGTTCTCTTTGTTCGAATCGGAGTTCCCATTGGGTATCCATTCGTTGAGCCTAAGGATCTATTTCGAGATTTTCTTCAACATCCTCGTCATAGCCTTCTGGAAGTTCGACGGAGACCATATTAGAAGATACAGTCAATCGATGAACTTGACCGATGCTGGTGTCAGAATCCCATGATCTGGAATCAGAAGAGCTAGAGCGCTCTTTACTATCGGATTTAGAGGCTGCTGGGGATAATACCGAAGGTGAAGCATATCCGAGACCTCTTTTGGTCCTGTTGTAGTACATCTCTGACTTCCCTTTCGGCACAGCCATACGGATAGGAGTTCTTCTACCCTTACCGTAGTTGAGGCCATTCTTGAAGTCGTAACCCATCTTTCGGATAATGTCTTTTGATTGTTGACTGTAACGACGGAGTTGAAGATGCCCCGTATCATTACTTTTGCTATCATCCGTATAGCTGAATTGTTGTTCCGGTCCTATACTAAAAAGTATTGGACACTCGCCTTTCTTACGAGCGGGAACAATACGATATGAATCCTTTGGGTGTTCAAATAAGACTTCTGTTTGAAGAGATTGCACAACTCCTATCGTAAATGATTGAAAGCTATCTAACATATCCAAATAGCACTTAGCATGATAAATGACATCAGTATACTGGAAAGTAGATGCTTTTTCATTAATTTGTACATCTGTAATTATAGCAGGACCTTTAGCCTTAGCAGGCTTGGTCAGATTGATTACAAGAGGGGAAGAAGAAGAACGTGGAGGAGGATTGGCTTTGTTACGACGGAGGTCGATAACAAGCGGCTCAGAGGAGGTGAGCTCCCTTTATCCTTGTTATGAGATAAATCAATAACAAGTGGCTCAGAAGAGGTGAGCTACCTTTTTTTCTTGTTACGACGTAAGTCTATAACAAGTGGCTCAGAAGAGGTGAGCTCGCTTTGATCTTGGCCATCATCAGTTGGTTGCTTCTGAACTGGCAAGTGAATAGCCAGTGGCTTGGAGGACTGAGGACGAGAAACACGCCCTTTGACAGGTATGATGAGGGTGTCATTAGGCACTGCTTCTTGCTCTTCTTCAGTGTCCAGAGATAGGACAACCTTCATGAATTCATCCTTGTACATACGGGCATCGTTGCAGTATGCTTCGACGCCTTTGAAAGGATAGAGATCAGCAACCTCCTTTTGCACCTCTCCATTGTCATCGACATGTTTGAAACATTGATGGAGAGTCGAAGAAACAATGTTATGTTCATGCAGAAATGGTCTTCCCAACAAAGCATTGTAAGAACAACCATGATTGTCAATGATGTAGAAGGTCACCTTTGTGCGAAGATTGCCTATTTTGAGTTTTAGACGAATCTTGCCCAGAGGTTCACTCCTTCCCTGATTGAACCCGAGGATGGTGGTGATTGTACTGGAAAGACTATGCACTGGGATCTTCAATGCATCCAACATTGTCTTCGGCATGATACTGAGAGCAGACCCTGGATCTATCAGAATACGATCGACTTTCATCGAGTCGACATATCCTGTATAGTAAAAATGACGGTCGTGCATGTTGTCTTCCATCAGCATGTCATCCTGTATGAAAGTTATGTTTGGAATTAACTCCAACACACTATGACAATGGAGGCAAGAGGCTGGCTCTGCTTTCGGCTTCTTTAGCAGGGCTAGACAAGTTTCAGCTTGCATGAGAGCCTCACTCAGAGTTTTTCGAATCTCTTTGGAGAGGCACAAGAGCTCGAAGATTGACAGTCGGGCCGGTGTATTGGCTAACTGAGCCAAGATATCAAAGTTGTAAGGCTTTTCAAGTCCGGAAGGAGATGACTTTTTCAAAGGTTTGTCGAAGCGGACTTGTTGTTTGCCTTTGTCAGTGACCGTCGGCTTGGGAGGAGTGGGTTCTACCACCGATGAGGAGGCAGAAGGAATATCCTCAGTAGAAGTAGGCTGCACTGGAGCAGGCTCAGAAGAAGAAGCAGGATTCTCTTGAGCTTCGGAGTAATCCTTTAGATAGGCCTTCCCTGATCTGGTGCCCAACAGGATTTCCTCGTCAACTATGGGGTCAAAAGACACCATATTGCAAGTCTTTGTCTTGCCCTTAGAGCGGTCCTTCTTCTTGGAGGAAGAGGGAAGTTCGAACTCCGAGACAAGATCCGGATGAATCTACATAATCTCGCCATTGTCAAGAGACAAGGGGACGAGACCTTCACTTCGTGGAGGAGGGAGATTCTCGATCTCAAGAGTGGCTTTGGGGATAGGAATGACACCATGCTGTACCATCTGTGGAGGGAAGTCACCGAATTGAACTGAGACCATGTTTGCGGTAACAGTCTTCTCGTCTTGCTGCAAAGTGACAACACCAGCGTTGACCAGCTCTTGAATTTTGCCTTTGAGCACATATCATGCTCGAGTGGGATGCCCAATGAACCTGTGATAAACACAGTACTTAGGATGATCAGTCTTACCGACTTCATCAAGTTTTTTGGGATCTGGGAGCTGGAGCTTATTTCTTTTAATCAAGCAATCAAAAATGCTCACTGTGTCATTCTCATCAAAAGAGTACTCTACTTTCGGACGAGGTTCCCTTGGTGGAGGTGCTGAAGGAGTTGAAGTGGACGTAGGGGGAGCTACGTTGACCGCTAGAGATTCTTTGTTCTTATTCGTCAAGTTGATATTCAAAGTTTCTTTTCCCTTGCGGTTGTTCTGGCGATTGCCACCACCCGATTTCTGGTGTTCATCTCGGTCGGGGTTAGACATTTGTACCCCTAGCTGCTTGAACTTGTCGACGCTAACTTCAGCTGCTTTAGCATTGACAATGAAGGATGGCCAGTCTTGGAACTGAGTAGATCCCGTCCACATGCTGATGATAGGCAAAAGATTTGCCTTGCAGGTGTCTATGGTGACAGCAGCCGGAGTTCCAGGAGGCATTTTCAAAGCTTTCCGGCGAAACCTTTCAATGAAACTCTCAGCAGTTTCATTGTGTCTTTGTTTGATTTTATTGAGGGCTGACATAGTCATGTCGTTGATCCCCTCATAGAATCGTTCCAAGAAGATTTGTTTTAGACCAGAGAATGAGGTGATACAACCATCGGACAAGCTTCTGTACCAATCGTATGCTACGCCGGCTAAAAGCCAACGAATAATCTGGTAAGAAGAGCGTCATTTGGTTGAAGTTGGACAGTCATTACCTCAAAGTGGTTAATGAACTGACTGGGAGAAGTTCTGCCATCAAACAGCGAGATTGTTGGGATTTTGTACTTAGGAGGAAACGGGACTTCCTTCCATTCAACTGGGTAAGGTTGCTTGATCCCCAACCTCTACAAGTTTTTCTTCTCTTTGAAGGCCTCAAACTAAGTATGCAGGAGTTTGACAGCTTCATTGGCATCTTCTACTGATGTAGAAGGAGCAGGCTGAATCACGGTGTTAGGGAGAGGAACAGCGTGATAAGCACTACCCCCAGCACCTGACTGACTGGATGTAGGTTGAATCTGTACAAGAGGTACTTGAGTAGATGCTACCTCCAGCCCTGCATTGACAGGCACCGACGATGCTATGATTTCAGGATTTGTAGGAGGTACGGTCGGTGGTACCGTAAGCTGGGCCACAATGATGAAATGCATACTTGCAACCATTTCGGCCATGGTCTTCAACTTGTCTTCTAATGCAGCTATTCGTTGTTCTTGACTAGCCGAACTGGAAGCATCAGGATCTTCAGTGACAACATAAGCTGTCACTTCTCTAGGTACAATAGAGGACACTATCTGTTCCGAACTTTCACTGTATGCATCATAGTCGGAGAAAGAATCATCTCCTGAGTGAGAAAGAGGAAGATGACCGGAAGGATCTTGAAGATTCCTTTGACCGATTGTGTCTCGGCTTCGGGATCGGGTATGTTGGAATACTCCATCGGAAAATTCTTGGAGTAAATCCAAATACCGCTGGCTTGGCTTGCGAGGCTTGCCATGCTTGGAGCACTTCCTACCCCCAGTGTCTCTGGAAGTCATGTTGACAGAAGCATACAGAACTTCGTCTTCGTCTTCTGACATAGGTTCAGAGTGTGAAAAGTTCAGACGATCGAAGACAGATTGTCTTGTTGTCTGACAACAACACTGGATGACAACCTTATGGTTACAATGGTGTCCAAGTGGTTGCACTGGGGATGTTGAGATGTTGTTCCGTTTTTGCTTGAGGTGTTCTCGGAGATCGGGAACAGCAACGGGACGAGAAGAAGTTCGAGGGATGTGTTCTTTGACAATATTCGGAATATGGTTCCGGTTCTTTAAATGTTTTGTCCCTTGAGTGTACAGGGAAGTACTCATTTCATTGGCATAGGTGTCCGGATTTTTGATCCTGGAAGTTTGCTTTTGATGCTGGTTGGTCTTCGGCATTGGCTATTTGCGTTTCACCGAAGTTGGTCGATTGAGATAAGTTCTTAGATCAGCAAACTCACCCCCAGGGGTTTCTGTCTGAGATACCAACAATTTTCCCTGTTTTGAACGGGATATCTTGAGAGTTGGGAGATCTTGGAACTCTGCTACCGAAGTAGGCAGAATACCTCTCTGATCAGTACATTTCCCTTTGGCAATAAGAGAAAAAGAACCCTTATTAGAAAGAGTTCTTGTACTGACTAGTGCCGGAGCACTTTCAGATTGATCTTCTACAGTAAAAACCGAGGAAGACTGAGAGAAGACCAAAGGGCCTTTTCCTTTGTTTTGTTAAGAAAGGTTAGCTAAAGAGCGTTTTCCTCTGTTGTCTTCCAAGTCGTGGGACGAGGAAGTTTGAGAAAAGACCAACGAGCCTTTTCCTTTGTTCTGGGGAGGAGGAGGAATAGCCAAAAGACTACCCCCAGTGGATTGCGCAGGAGCAAAAGGGTGCTTGAGAGGAGGAACAGAACTTTTTCCCTTGCTGTGGGAAGAGGAGAGATTAGCCAAAGGGCTGTCTCTCTTAAACTGCGCTGGCGCAGTGTGCGCATGGACTGGAGTGGTTGTTGGCGCACTGGCAACTTACGCATGAGTAACTCTGGCAGAAAGTCTTCTGGCCTCTGTCACAGTGGCTTGCGCAGCAGGAGTCTTGTTGCCAGAGTGTTTGTGTTGCACTCTGGTTGCTGGAATGGTGGATTGTGCAGGCAAAGTGGCAGCCAACTGTGCCAGAGGAATAGGAGTCTTGCATTTTGACAGAGCAGCATAGGAAGTATGTTGTGCACTGGCAAGGGAAGCAGCATACTGTGCATGAGCAGTAGCAGTAGACTGCGCAACAGAGACATCAGTCTTAGGAACAGAGGCAGTGGACTGCGCAGCAGGCTTTGCAGCAGAAGCAGTGGACTGCGCAGCCGTCTTGGGGACCCACACTGGGTGAACTTTGCTCGTGGCAGAAGTTGTAGCAGTGCGAGGGGTGGTCCTGGAGTTGATCATCGCCTCGTAGGCCGTCTGGTTGACCTTTACAACCAGCATCTTCTGCATCTTTTCGATAGACGCAACGTCACATTGAGTTGTCACTTCCTCGTCGGAGGAGAAAGTCGTCCCCAGCAGAGTCGCCATTTTGTTTGCAAAAATAAAAGTTGATCTTTATTTCAACAAACTTTGTAAGAAGATTACAAGAATTCTGGAAAAGTACAACTATAGGAATCCGATCTGATTGACGATCGCTTTATCCCTTGGACGATGTGAACTTTGAAGACGATAGCCTCTGAAGATTGCAGCAGCACTTTAGCAAGAACTCCTGATCTCTGGTGATGATCTCTGATCTCTCTGTGTGTCTGTGTGATAAAGGCTTGAAACTCTATTTATAGAGTTCTGGAAATAACTAACTTTTAGTTATTCTGACTTGCGCAGGTTGGATTGCGCACACTTTGGATTGTGCAGGCAATAAACTGCACAGGCAGTTACTCGATCTGGACCATCTGTATGTGACGCGTGGCAGTGTTTGATTGAAATGCGCTTGATCGTGTACAGACGGTTGCCACATGGTGAGTAATTTATGGCATGAAGGCCACGTGTACATTGTCAGTTATCTTGATGGAGTGCGCCACCTGAATTGCGCTGGCTTCGGATTGCGCTGGGATGGACCGCGCTGGGATGGACTGCGCTGCAGAGAGTCTGGCAGATTGTGCTGCATGTACAGCTGTCCTCGAGCGCTGTGCTGTACGATAAATGAACAGTTTCCTCGTTCTCCGTGCTGTCAGTTGTCAGAAGATCTGATTCTCTGTCAGGTCATGATGGCGAGGCTACGTCAGCTTGCGCACTTGGATGAGTGCGCAGTTCAGCCTGCGCAATCGAATTGTTGTGCAATCTGCCTTCTGCGCAGTTCACTTGAAGGATGTCCAATTTAATTTTCATGACTTTTTTGATGGATGCAACTTGATTTTTAGGACCTACATTGGTATACCTCAACTAAGTGGGAATTTTTGTAAAACCCCTAAAATTCTACTATATTTTTTTTCTAATAATTTGTACTGATTTAAAATTTTGTATTGTACGTCACGTAGTCGTATTGTACGTCGTGTACGAAAATTTTATTTTTTGAAATTGCTCAACGAGTGCGAATATGTGCGAGCGTACATATTTTTAGAAAAACATTTTTTTATTTATTTATTTTTATGGTTTCAAAATAATATAGGTAATAATTATTTCTAGCTATCATTTTCAAATTTATGGTTTTAATTATGAAAAGCCTTTCATTTATACAGTTATAATGATAAAGTATTTTCCTATAAAATGGTATATTAGAAAGTATATTTATGTAAATATTATTTGTACATACATATATATTTAGTAATTATTTATTAGTTATTTTAAATAATAGTGTATTTTTAAAATTATTATTATAGCTTTTTTAGAAAACATATTTTGAAATTATTGTACCAATTTAAATCTTGATATGATTTATGGATATGTTTAAAATAGTAAATTAATATCTATATTTGAAATTTGAATTATCCCATTGATTTTAAACCAAGAATTTAATTAGATTCAAATTTGATTTGCATTTGGAATTGGATTTATATTTAGATTTGGATTTAAATGATTTTAAATTAAATGGTAAATTATCTACTTGGGTTTTAAACCAATCCTAATCCTTATCTTATTGGAAATTCCCACATCCTATAAATAGGCAGGTACTCCTCCAATTTATTATTGATCCACAACAATTAATCTTCCACAAATTTTTCCACCACAAAGTGAGTGCATCGTATCCATGACCGTGTCCGAATCCCATCCACTATGTGTTTCATTATACAAATACAGTTCTCCACCCCGGGTCCGACAGATCCGAACCTCCGTCCCCGTCGTGTCGGACACACCCGACACAACTCATCCAAACTCAACCCCGTCTCCGTCAACCGCTAAACCCAGCCATCCACAACTACCACGAACACCGCCACTGTCACCAAATCCCCGGCCAGCCCGACCCGTCCAGTCGACCACCACCGTCACCGGTGCCAACGCCGACGACCAAAGGAAATCCCAAGCCCTAATCTTGATCCCTAACCTAACCAGCACCATCTCCCCCAAGCTCACCTGAGCACACCCCGACCAAGCCACCGAGCCATCACCAGCATCACCCCACCACCGGACCGACCATCTCCTCCAGAGCCATCAACGGATCAACACCCGCACCAAAACCCACCAGAAATTTAAAACCAAAAACCCTAACCTGACTTCGACGCCTCGTCGCCGGCGTCAAGCCCAGACCCTCTCCGGACCGTCCACGGCCATGACCTCCGCGCGTGTCTGCCGTGACTCCCGCGCGCGTCTGTCCCCTCCGCGTATTTTATTACTATCATTATGTGTATTGCTATTAGTAGTACGGAGGTTATATATTATTTTAGAAAATTTATATCTTATGTATTTATATATATATATATATATATATATATATATATATATATATATATATATATATATATATATATATATATATATATATATATATATATATATTGGTTTTGGACCTAAATTAAGTTTGACAAAATTAGGATTTGTCCTAATAAAATTTTCTAGATTTTCAAGGATCTATCTAAAGATATACTTGACAAAGATATAGTTTTTATTTATTTATTAATATTTTTTTGAATATTTACTTAAATGTGTTTTCTTTTATGGAGTGTAGTTTTTATCTAAAAGCATATTTTTACAAACTAGAGAAATTTAGCGTAGAACGATTTTTAATATTTTAAGTAATTTTCTAAGAATATTTCAACTCATAAAAATCTAGTTTTCGCATATTATAAATATTTTCTAAAAATATTATAAGTATTGTTTACGCAAATTTCTTCTATTTTCCTCCTGCCCGTAACCAGTCCTATTATTCCTATTCCTTCGCCCATTTCGCGACTACCTTATGTCCACCCTAACTAACTTGACCCTTCTAGACCCAATGGAACTGTCCGTGCCACTGTCAGAGGTCACCTTGCTTAGTTGTTGCACCGAAGTCGCAGTTCGTGCCACCTTGATCATCGCAGCACACCAGGCTTCCTACCAGGCAAGACACCTTGCCTTCACTGTTTAATTTCTTGCTCAATTCATGCATGTTTTTTTTACTTATTCTAGAAAATATAAATTGTACTTGCAAATTATTATATTTTAGTTGCATATGGCTTAGAGTTAAGGGACCACCTTTGTTTGTGTCGCATTCATTGGCCCGACACTTGTGTATCACGAGTCACGAGTCTCATATAGATCTCGGACGTACGTATCGACTGGCCATCGGTGTCATGCCCCGAGTCGACAAACCGTTCGTCCCCGGTGTTACTTTGTCGATTCGATCGTCCTCGCTAAGGCGTGATGCCGCACGAGCCAGGAGTTGCGCTCGTGCAAGGCAAGATGACAAGTTCTCAAATGGTTATCTTTTCATTTTGATATTAATACGCCAAGTCGAAACTTCACAATTCACATCAGAATATAAGACGCAGTATAGGAAGATAGAAATGCTTTTCATTCATAGCTTGCAACGAAGTGCAAGTCGTAATTACATTGAATGCCGTTGCGGCTACATTGATTGAAAACATAAAGAGAATACATTCGACAAGTTGCCTGAAATACGCTTGTCGTCCCATACATTCGCCCCTTTATACAAAGCCGTCGACTTGAATTGGCTTCAATACTTTAGCATAGGAAGAGCTTCAAAACGCCTCTCCGTACTCCAGCTCCAGTTTAGTTGGGCGTGCCCGTCGCACCTGGGGAGATTGGAGGAATGGGATTAGCACACTTGCTAAGTGGACGAGATGAACCCACTCGTCTAAACCGACTCTGATTGTTAGGGTAGTCATGCTTTAGAGTTGTCTTTCTATTAGAACTAAATGAATTCAATTCATTTTCGATAGCCATCTTTGCGTAATAAAGCATACAGTGAACAATAGCAGTTTATCATATTTCTTACCACGGCCGTGCTCGTCCCTGCATAAAAATAGAGATAATATTTACACCTGTATAAGACAATAGGTGAGCATGCTACTATCTTATATGCGGTCATTGATGTTACACATCACATGGGACTATCTCAATGGCATTTTGTCCCGCTCAGTCTAGGTTGCAAGCCTGACAGACGGTCCGAAATGCATCAGTGCCGAAGCACGATTAATCATTCCCCCTAGGTCGAGTCGATTCCGATGCCCCGGATATCGATTCGAGGAAAATATCAACTTGTGCACAAGCTGTCCATGACCATGCCAATGCGTGAACAGTTTCTATATGCAACCAGTTTTGTATAGCGCGGACAGTATTGAACGACATTATCATTTCCCTCAACTCAACAACGTTTCATTTTCCCCAAGCCGTACTCCGATTTAGCGTCCCGTAGGCACCAAATTGTCCGAGGCATCATAACCCACGATCGACATTTCATAATATTTTGCAGCACGTAAAATAGTCTATCTTTTTACTAGAACCTTAAACTTTCTGGTTTATGTGATAGACTTGTATTTTCAGAGTGAATTACTCTAAATTTATACGTTTTCCCGAGTTCTTGGACTTAGTGGATTGGCATGCAATTAACTTGGCATCGTTCGATTTGAATGAATTCGAAACAAGGAATAAGTTTGCGGGACAGAGTAGAAAAGAAGGGGCCGAATCACCCACCGATCACTTTGCTTTGTGTAGGTCGTCGAAGCGTTACGCAACGTCAATCCTTAGTTACGAGAGCTCCTGCAATGCATCAACACTTTGTTAGATTTCCTACTTTTCCCCTTGCATCGAAATTTGTAATTGCATCCATGAAAACGACGCGAAAGCACTTCATCAAGCCCAGCGGCAAAGCTCCAAGAAAACCATACAGCGGTCCGGTCCCGTCGAAGGGACTCTTATAGAGAGCTCACTTGCCGAGACGCAGCCCGCTGCATCTAGGACTTATTCCAATAGAAGTCGTTCCATTAGTTGGATCGATTCTCGTAACTTCCGTCCAAATCGATTTGAATCGATGCCGTAAGGCGTTAACGTTTACCAAGCTTAGCGATCGAGTCAGATGGCCATCTAAGTTCCCGGCCGATCTGACTCGGCGCTAGCATATTATGAAGTTTCCGTCGCCTATCGAAAGCGGGGCGCTACATAATATACCACTAAGAAAAAGTTTCGTCTCGAAACTTAAGAACAAGGGTCTGACCTTAATTTAGACAAACAACGCGGGGTACTTCTCTTTCATCTCCGCCTCCATCTTCCATGTCGACTCCTCGACTGAATGGTTCCGCCAAAGCACGCGGACCAAGGACATCGACCGATTTCGCAGCACCATCTCCTTGCGGTCTAAAATTTGAATAGGCTCCTCTGAGTAAGACAAGTCAGTACGTAGCTCCAACTGATCGAAGCTAACCACATGACTTGGATCGTGTACGTATTTTCATAGTTGTGAAACGTGGAAAACATCGTGCACATCAGCTAAGGCAGGAGGTAGTACGATCCGATAAGCAACCGTCGCAACTCGTTCAATGATCTCGAAGGGGCCTACAAATCTCGGGCTCAACTTGCCTTTAACGCCGAACCGCATCACACCGCACATGGGCGTTACTTTCAGAAACACATGGTCCCCGACCAAGAACTCTAGCGGACGTCGACGAAGATCTGCGTAGCTCTTTTGTCGACTTTGCGCGATGCGGAGTCTATCTCGAATCAAGCGGACCTTTTCGACGGCCTGCTCCACTAGTTCCGGTCCAAGCACTTGTCGCTCTCCGACTTCATCCCAGCATATCGGCGAACGGCACTTCCTCCCGTAGAGTGCTTCGTATGGAGCCATCTGAATGCTCGATTGATAACTATTGTTATACGCAAACTCCGCAAGCGGCAAATGCGTATCCCAACTAGTCTTTAGGTCGATCGCACACAGACGCAACATATCTTCTAAGATCTGATTGACCCTCTCTGTCTGACCGTCTGTTTGGGGATGGTACGCCGAACTAAAGTTCAGTTTGGTCCCCATCGCCGCTTGGAGGCTCGTCCAGAAATGCGATAGGAATCGCCCGTCTCTGTCCAAAATTATAGAGGCCGGTACCTCGTGCAGTCGAACAATCTCATCGTCGTAGATTTGTGCTAACCGATCGACGTTCCATCCTACTTTAATTGCGATGAAGTGAGCCGACTTGGTCAATCTATCAACAATGACCCAAATCGCGTCATTCCCCTACGGCGTCGTCGGAAATCCCACAATGAAATCCATCGAGATATTGTCCCACTTCCACTCGGGAATGGGGATGTTCTGCAGCTCGCCGCCTGGCCGTTGGTGTTCTGCCTTCACCTGCTGACACGTCATGCATTGCGATACGAACGTAGCCACGTCTTTCTTCATGCCGTGCCACCAAAAGTTTGTACGCAAGTCCTTGTACATCTTGGTGCTTCCAGGATGTAATGAGTACTTCGCATAGTACGCCTCCGTCAGAATTTCTTTTCTGAGTTCGACAGTTTCAGGAATGCAGAACCTTCCCTTTAGTCGCATCGTCCCGTCTCCGTCTTCCGCAAAGTCAATCGCCCTTCCCGTTGAAATCAGCTCGCGCATTTTCTTCAGGAATGAGTCGTCCCCCTGTGCGGTCTTTATCTTGCTAAACAGGCTCGATCCTAACTTCAGTTGAGCTAGGTGCAGGTGTCGATACTCAATTCCGAGTTCGATACCCATCGCTTCAAGGTCTCGCTTTATCTCCTTGTTTATGGCCAGTGTTCCCATAAACATTCTGCTGAGTGCGTCGGCCACTATGTTTCCCTTGCCCGGTGTATACTCGATCGTTAGCTCGTAATCTTTTATGAGTTCGAGCCAACGTCGCTGTCGTAGGTTGAGTTCCCGTTGTGTAAATAAGTACTTCAGGCTTTTGTGATCTGTGTAGATTCTGCATGCCACACCATAGAGGTAGTGCCGCCATAACTTCAATGCAAAGACGATCGCCGCCAATTCTAGGTCGTGTGTCGGATAGTTTTTCTCATGCTGCTTCAACTGCCGTAAAGCGTAGGAGATGAATTTATCTCTCTGCATGAGTACGCACCCAAGGCCAGTTCCCGACATGTCGCTGAATATCTAAAAGCCTTCTGGACCGTCTGGAAGTGCAAGGATTGGAGCTGAGACGAGCCGTTGCTTCAACTCTTGGAAGCTGGATTCACAATCGTCGCTCCATTCAAATACTACTCCCTTCTGGGTGAGGCGAGTCAGAGGCGACGCTAGTTTTGAAAAGCTTCGCACGAATCGACGGTAGTAGCCCGCTAAGCCAAGAAAACTCCGAATGTCGCTAGCCGAGGCAGGTCGTTTCCAATCCACCACCGCATCAATCTTCTTTGGGTCCACCACGACACCTTCGACAGAGATTACGTGCCCGAGGAATGTCACGCTACTCATCCAGAACTCGCACTTACTGTGCTTGGCGTACAATTTGTTTTCACGCAGAATCTGCAGTACCGTCTTCAAATGTTCTGCATGTTCTTCACGATTCTTTGAGTAGACAAGGATATCGTCGATGAATACGACTACAAATTTATCTATTTGAGGTCGGAAGACTCGGTTCATCAGATCCATGAACGCGGCTGGGGCATTCGTCAAACCGAACGGCATAACGAGGAATTCGTAATGACCATATCGAGTACGGAAGGCAGACTTCGATATGTCGTCGGACTTGATCTTCAATTGATGATAGCCTGAACGAAGATCGATTTTTGAAAATATTGCCGTGCCTTGCAGTTGGTCAAACAAGTCGTCGATTCGCGGCAAAGGATACTTGTTCCGCACGGTCGCCTTGTTGAGTTCACGATAGTCGATGCATAGCCGCATCGACCCATCCTTCTTCTTCACGAACAATACGGGAGCACCCCACGGAGAGACGCTAGGGCGAATAAATCTGCGGTCTAGCAACTCTTGTAATTGCACCTTCAGCTCCTTCAGTTCTGCTGGAGCCATTCGGTAAGCGCCTTGGATATCGGCCGTGTATCCGGAAAGGTGTCGATGCTGAATTCAATTTCTCGATCTGGCGGCATCCCGGGCATCTCGTCAGGAGAAAAATCTGCCACAACATCAGTCTGCATGTTTGTATTATCCTTTCGCGTGTCTCGAACTGATGCCAAGTATCCCGTACAGCCGGAACGCAGCATACGCCTTGCCGAGATTGCCGACACCATCATTGCCGCCTTCGAGACCGTACCGCACGAATAGGAGAACTCTGTCTCGCCAGGAAGACGAAATACCACTCTCTTTTCTGCGCACTCTATCGTTGCACGACAAGCGCCCAACCAATCCATGCCCAGGATTACGTCGTAATCTTTGATGTCTAGTACGACGGCATTCAAGGATAGATATCTTCCTCCGATGCAAATATGGCCATCCCTACAAATAAAGTTTGCTGGCATATCGACTCCTGACGGAGTGCTAACGCTAATATTTATATCTAGTGATTGCATGGTTATTTTATTTTCTTTCGCAAAATCAGCAGACATAAAGCTATGCGTCGCACCCGAATCGAATAATACTCGAGCAGGTATATCTTTGTAGAGTAATATACCTGTTACAACCGTATCGGATGCAAGCGCCTCATCCCGA
The DNA here is from genome assembly GCA_029216955.1 of Iris pallida. Lineage (NCBI taxonomy): Eukaryota > Viridiplantae > Streptophyta > Magnoliopsida > Asparagales > Iridaceae > Iris > Iris pallida. The sequence goes on along the minus strand of JANAVB010014398.1, from coordinate 5,427,009 downwards.
GTTAAGGCATAAACTCAGCCTTGAGCTCCGTGGCGTTGGTTCTGATGGTTGACGGGCACCGCATTCGCGCCTTGCAGTGTCGGCGCTTTATGCGGATTCGGGACGTTCCTCGGTAGGTTATGTTGATTTTGAACTCTCTGCAGGCAATACGTTGTTATGTGGCCTACCTCGCCACACTTGAAGCAGGCTCTGGTCAAGCAATCGGTGGTTCGGTGCCCACGCCTACCGCATCTACTGCAATGTGGTCCGCCATTGGCCCGGTTATCAAATGTGTTTCGACGTTTAGATATTTCCGATCCCCCGGCGTCGTTAGGACGCTTGTTGAAGTTGTTGCGAACGACAGGCATGGCCCTTTGTGACATACGGCCAAAGATTCGCTCGCTATCAAGTGCGGCTTCGTAGGATTCACGATAAGTTCGGCATCGTTGGTTCATGACGTCCCTACGCAGTTCTTCGTTGAGGCCTTGCTGAAAACGCTCGCACCATTCTTCCTTGTTAGGCAGAAAGGCACCGACAAATTTTGCAAGTTTTGAGAAGCTTGCATCATAATCTTCGACACTCAAATTCCCCTGCCTCAACATCATGAACTCGTCCGCCTTCTGTCGACGGATGGCGCGAGGAACGTACTGCTCAAGGAAGGCTGTCTTGAACATTTTCCAAGAAATCTTTTTGTTGGAATCGGTTTCACAGATCTCTTGTTTCTTCGCCGCCCACCAGTCATGTGCTCGTAGTTGTAACTGCAGCGCCGCACAGGCCACCCTCTGGGACCCTTCGATGCAGAGGAGATCGAACAAGTCCTCCATCTCTGCGAGCCATCCTACTATCACGTCGGGCTCTGCTCGGCCGTTGAACTTCGGCGGATTCATTTTGCGGAACTCCTTCACTTTGAACATGGAAGGAGAGTTCATCATTTACGGGGAGCCATCTTCCTCCTCGTATTCTTCTTGATCATCTTGCTTTTCCTCGGGCTCTTCGTCCGTCGTCTTGGTATCGCCCGCCATTCTGCTCACTATCTGAGTCAGGACATTCATCTGTTTTTGTTGTGCCTCAAATTGGGCTTTGAATTGTGTCTGAAGCTGCTGCTGCTGCAGTTCCATCAACTGTAGCATCTTCTGCATAGTCATCTCGCTAGGCTCAGTGCTTTTTGTGCTCGACGTACTATCTACAGTTTGGGTTGTTGGGCCGACGATTTTCTTGTCTCGCTTAGTCATTCCTATAAACAGTGTAAACCCGTTAGTATTTTTCAAAAATATCTACGGGCTTACCTGTATGGAACTTGTATTTCATGCAGCATGCCGATAAGCATTCAATCAAGCCATCGCAACGGACATTCCAACAATGAAACATATTTCAAAAATCCGAGGAAACATAACTGGGCTCTGATACCAATTTGTCACGCCCCGAGTCGACAAACCGTTCGTCCCCGGTGTTACTTTGCCGATTCGATCGTCCTCGCTAAGGTGTGATGCCGCACGAGCCTGGAGTTGCGCTCGTGCAAGACAAGATGACAAGTTCTCAAATGGTTATCTTTTCATTTTGATATTAATACGCCAAGTCAAAACTTCACAATTCACATCAGAATATAAGACGCAGTATAGGAAGATAGAAATACTTTTCTTTCATAGCTTGCAACGAAGTGCAAGTCATAATTACATTGGATGCCATTGCGGCTACATTGATTAAAAACATAAAGAGAATACATTCGACAAGTTGACTGAAATACGCTTGTCGTCCCATACATTCGCCCCTTTATACAAAGTCGTCGACTTGAATTGGCTTCAAAATACTTCAGCATAGGAAGAGCTTCAAAATGCCTCTCCGTACTCCAGCTCCAGTTTAGTTGGGCGCGCCCGTCGTACCTGGGAAGATTGGGGGAATGGGATTAGCACGCTTGCTAAGTGGACGAGACGAACCCACTCGTCTAAACCGACTCTGATTGTTAGGGTAGGCATGCTTTAGAGTTGTCTTTCTATTAGAACTAAATGAATTCAATTCATTTTCGATAGCCATCTTTGCGTAATAAAGCATACAGTGAACCATAGCAGTTTATCATATTTCTTACCACGGTCGTGCTCGTCCCTGCATAAAAACATAGATAATATTTACACCTGCATAAGACAATAGGTGAGCATGCTACTATCTTATATGCGGTCATTGATGTTACACATCACATGGGACTATCTCAATGGCATTTCGGCCCGCTCAGTCTAGGTTGCAAGCCTGACAGACGGTCCGAAATGCATCAGTGCCGAAGCACGATTAATCATTCCCCCTAGGTCGAGTCGATTTCGATGCTCCGGATATCGATTCGAGGAAAATATCAACTTGTGCACAAGCTGTCCATGACCATGCCAATGCGTGAACAGTTTCTATATGCATCCAGTTTTGTATAGCGCGGACAGTATTGAACGACATTATCATTTCCCTCAACTCATGCAACGTTTTATTTTCCCCAAGCCGTACTCCGATTTAGCGTCCCGTAGGCACCAAATTGTCCGAGGCATCATAACCCACGATCGACATTTCATAATATTTTGCAGCACGTAAAATAGTCTATATTTTTACTAGAACCTTAAACTTTCTGGTTTATGTGATAGATTGGTATTTTCAGAGTGAATTACTCTAAATTTATACGTTTTTCTGAGTTCTTGGACTTAGTGGATTGGCATGCAATTAACTTGGCATCGTTCGATTTGAATGAATTCGAAGCAAGGAATAAGTTTGCGGGACAGAGTAGAAAAGAAGGGGCCGAATCACCCACCGATCACTTTGCTTTGTGCAGGTCGTCGAAGCGCTACGCAACGTCAATCCTTAGTTACGCGAGCTCCTGCAATGCATCAACACTTTGTTAGATTTCCTTCTTTTTCCCTTGTATCGAAATTTGTAATTGCATCCATGAAAACGACGTGAAAGCACTTCATCAAGCCCAGCGGCAAAGCTCCAAGAAAACCATACAGCGGTCCGGTCCCGTCGAAGGTACTCTTATAGAGAGCTCACTCGCCGAGACGCAGCCCGCTGCATCTAGGACTTATTTCAACAGAAGTCGTTCCATTAGTTGGATCGATTCTCGTAACTTCCGTCCAAATCAATTTGAATCGATGCCGCAAGGCGTTAACGTTTACCAATCTTAGCGATCGAGTCAGATGGCCATCTAAGTTCCCGGCCGATCTGACTCGGCGCTAGCATATTATGAAGTTTCCGTCGCCTATCGAAAGTGGGGCGCTACAATCGGTGCGTACATGCCGTGCGATAGGCAATAACTGCTAAATAGTTATGGTTGTCTAGAAGACTTAGCGACTTAGCAGTTATTAGGAATGTCGTGATGTGGATTCAGCACGAGTAGTACATGGAGAGGGTGAAGACAGTTATTAGGCACAGGGGATTTTATTTATTTACTTTTCTCTAGATGCCCTTAGTGACTCAGTCGAGTGCTAATGGGACGTGCATTTACTTTCCTCTAGCTGCCGTTAGTGACTCACCCAAGAGCTAGTGGCCGTGCATTTATTTTTCTCTAGACGCCCCTTAGTTCTCGCTCGAGTGCTAATGGGCCGTGCATTTAATTTTCTCTAGACGCCACTAGTGCCTTGGTTGAAACGCTAACGTGCCGTATTTCTAGCTTCGGGAGCCCTTGTGTGGAACATTGTCTTCAAAATGCATTTACACCTAGAATGGTTAAGGACCTTTATTTGTGTAGTCATATATGCTTTTCTGTTGAGCTAACTTTATTCAGTTTATGGCATGATATTATGTGTCTTGTTATGTCCCTCTGAGGACCTGGTTATCTCGCCAGGTGTGTACTCTTGTCTTTCACAGGTGTTCTAGCTCTAGCCGTGATCATCGCTATTTCTTCGAGGATGATTGCATTTGGACCGTCTTTTCTTCACTCATCCAAAATCTTTCTTTTGTTATGTATTTCTTTTCATCGTTGGTAGTGGATTTGTCTCCGCCCAACTGCATGTACCAAATGACATTTTTATGGTTGATTATATGATATTATTTATTCATATATTTTTGTGTGGATGAGATTAGTTGTGGTATTACTGTATTTTACAGCTTATGTATTCATACGGGGATTCCATATATTGGTGTGTACTTCGTATGAATACAGCTGGCATGTCTACGTTCCAAGTCCTACGTATTTTGGGACTGGAGCGTTACATGTTTTTGTGGTGGCCCATGCAGGTCTAGATAAATTGTTTGGTTACTTTACCGTACCAAGCAAGCCTGCGTATAGGATTAGAAGTCTAGGATCTCATCCACATACTTGACCTCTTTCTTTGATTTTTACTACCATTTAATTTATCAATTGCATCTTGCTTGCTTCCTTCCATCCCTATTCTTATCTTCCCTTCGTGTTTGCTAGAAATTGACCCTACTAGTTAGTTGTCCCAAAACACCATTAGTTTAATTCTTTAAGTTGGGTAGAATACCTTATGAACTAGCAACCCTTTGACCTAGTGACCTATATTAGCAAGCTTATTTAGATCCTAGAATCTAGAGGGCCTAACCCGTCTAGCCAACCAAGGACTTGGACAAAAAGACTATAGGACGACTGTATGACTTAGAATCATTCTACCTTCTTTAAATCTTAATCTCTCGTACCTATGTATTTACCATTTTGACTAATAATGCTAATATAGCCTAGTTTTTGCAAGCTTATTCTTTATCGAGTTTGTTCATGACATATGCTATTGAGTGCTCACTAGCCTATTGTCTAATCAGAACCGGTGCATAATGGTCTGATCAACCAAGTGCACTTTGGTTCGCTTTTGTCTATTACTCTACGTGGATGGGGACATAATTAAACTTGGCCCTTACAATCCCATCCACGACTGCCTTGACAATTCTTTTAAAATTATTCGATCGTCTTTGAATCACGTATTCGTATTCGATAACGTCTCCTTCGAACTCTATACTGCTTTCGCCTTCACCTATTTTAGAAGGACGAAGGCGTAGTACTAGAACTCCCTCTAGCCTTCCTACCAATTATGACCGTTATCACTCAAGGTTGTTATATCCTCATCCTAAACAGATCGTTCTTATCTCGGCCCTATATGTACTCTCATGACCTTCTAATCACTTAAGTTAGGAGTGACCCAAATCGCTCTCTCAATCGTGCCAGCAACCAACTCCTAAGAAACCATATCTTTAAGGTCTCTAATCTATTCTTCTCTAGATAACACACTAGCCTTTATCGCGTGTTTTATCTGTAAACCTTACTCATTTCCTCCTTGAGCTAACCCATGATTACTCTTGCCGTTATTGAAGTCGCGATTTCCTAATGCATGATTGCGTTGGACGTTGTGAACGATTATTCCTAACCGATACCCCTTTGTGCCTTTCACCCCCTACTAATTCTTAATTTCGAGGACGAAATTCTTTTAAGTTGGGTAGGATGTAAAACCCCTAAATTTCTACTATATTTTTTTCTAATAATTTGTACTGATTTAAAATTTTGTATTGTACGTCACTTAGTCGTATTACGTCGTGTACGAAAATTTTATTTTTCGAAATTGCTCGACGAGTGCGAATATGTGCGAGCTTACATATTTTTAGAAAAACATTTTTTTTATTTATTTATTTTTATGGTTTCAAAATAATATAGGTAATAATTATTTCTAGCTATCATTTTCAATTTTATGGTTTTAATTATGAAAAGCCTTTCATTTATACAGTTATAATGATAAAGTATTTTTCCTATAAAATGGTATATTAGAAAGTATATTTATGTAAATATTATTTGTACATACATATATATTTAGTAATTATTTATTAGTTATTTTAAATAATAGTGTATTTTTGAAATTATTATTATAGCATTTTTAGAAAACATATTTTGAAATTATTGTACCAATTTAAATCTTGATATGATTTATGGATATGTTTAAAATAGTAAATTAATATCTATATCTGAAATTTGAATTATCCCATTGATTTTAAACCAAGAATTTAATTAGATTCAAATTTGATTTGCATTTGGAATTGGATTTATATTTAGATTTGGATTTAAATGATTTTAAATTAAATGGTAAATTATCTACTTGGGTTTTAAACCAATCCTAATCCTTATCTTATTGGGAATTCTCACATCCTATAAATAGGCAGGTACTCCTCCAATTCATTATTGATCCACAACAATTAATCTTCCACAAATTTTTCCACCACAAAGTGAGTGCATCGTGTCCATGACCGTGTCCGTATCCCATCCACTATGTGTTTCATTATACAAATACAGTTCTCCACCCCGGGTCCGACAGATCCGAACCTTCGTCCCCGTCGTGTCGGACACACCCGACACGACTCATCCAAACTCAACCCCGTCTCCGTCAACCGCTACTCCCAGCCATCCACAACTACAACGAACACCTCCACTGTCACCAAATCCCCGGCCAGCCCGACCCGTCCAGTCGACCACCACCGTCACTGGCGCCAACGCCGGCGACCAAAGGAAATCCCAAGCCCTAATCTTGATCCCTAACCTAACCAACACCATCTCCCCCATGCTCACCCGAGCACACACCGACCAAGCCACCGAGCCATCACCAGCATCACCCCACCACTGGACCGACCATCTCCTCCAGAGCCATCAACGGATCAACACCAGCACCAAAACCAACCAGAAATTTAAAACCAAAAAAAAAAACCAAAAACCCTAACCTGACTTCGACGCCTCGTCGCCGGCGTCAAGCCCAGACCCTCTCCGGACCGTCCACGGCCATGACCTCCGTACGTGTCTGCCGTGACTCCCGCGCACGTTTGTCCCCTCCGTGCGGTGCCGCCGCCCCGGGTGCCGCCGTCAGCTGGGTGGCCAGGGGATCAGCCGCCGTCCTCCAAGTCCGACTGTCACGTCCCGCTTCCCGAATGGAAGGGTGACGTCATAAACACATCCCCAGGCTACGCACCGAAATTCGCGATTGTCGCCCGTAATCATCAGCAGAATGGAAAATACAAGGAATTTTTATGGTATTAAAATAAATTGTAGCTATTATATAGGGAACTTTTCCAACAATACTATTACAGATTATTACAAAAGTAGATTTGTAAAATAACTACGATACTGCTGGCCATAACTGTAGGTAGTCCAGACAGTTTACTCCTCGTTGTAGTGCGGCGATACTTCGACGGAGGCGTCTTCTTCTTCTTCACCTAGTGAACAAATACTAGGTCGTTCAGAAAACAACGAGCAAGTCCTCGGCCAAGAACGGTGAAAGTTAAACAAAAATAAGAAATATGTAGTTTAGAAAAAAATGAAACAGAGTATGCCAAATTGCACTGCTATATATATATCTGCTTTAGTAAAACATGAATGAAATCAACGTCCTACTCCATGAATAATAAGATTTTCGAGCTTCCCTTGAGCTTTTAGTAGGAATTGCTTTCCTTGAGCAATTAAGGACACTGCCCACCTATAATAGGCAGCGTTGTTTCTGGAGTAAGATTGAAATGAAATGCAGTTTTGAGAACAATACTCCGAATAATCCTCTAAATATTTCTCGTGAACAATTCCGTTAACCTGGGATCAGGCTGTGATTTCCGAGCCTCCCTTGGGCTAAAATTATCTATTGATGTTACTATCAAATAGATGCATTGATTTTCGAGCCTCCCTTGGGCTAGTACACCCTAGTCGAAACTAGATGTACTGATTCATGAGATTTTCGAAATACTGATCAGCTTTTGTTATTTATGTTACGGGATATATAGGGATATTCAGTTGTTCTCCCCTCCCAAATGCTTTCTAGATAAGAAATTTTCTAAGAATTTTCGAAAGTCAGAAATTTGTCTATCTTCTAAATTTTTTCAAAAATTTCGGCAGAGTCTTCTTTGTATTTAGGAGCCCCGAAAATTTACAAGAAACACAGATATGATATAAGTAAATCCTGGGCTCGCCGACCCCTTCGGTGGAGCAACTCTCAACACCGGAACCACGCAAGTAAATAGTTGGGCTCGCCGACCCCTTCGGTGGAGCAACTCTCAACACCGGATCACGCAGTTATAAAAGAACAGAAGGAACTTGAGACTTTTACCTGAGCAAGCAATGATTACCTTTCCTTTAGCAATTAGTCGGGCCGCGGCTTGCTAATTGGATTGCAGTTTATCAAAATAAAGCTAATGTCCATCCAACTATACTAGTTAATATGCGAAGACTTTTTATATATATATCTATATATATATATACATATCATGTAGATAGTATAAGGGAAAAAAATATACATATCATGTAGATAGTATAAGGAAAAATCAAGTCAACCAAAACTTTTCCATAACAACATTTTAATTCTAGTGCATGGAGCAGAAAAATGTAAAATTTCTAACTATGACATACACAGAATAGTAAGTAGAGAAACACAGGATCCTTTGTACTTTTACCTTCCCGGCGTGTGGTCCAGTAGTTCAGTTCCAATGTGTATGTTAGACTTACCTTTGGAGAGTCCCATGTTCATGTATGTTTATGTGTTCATGGAAATTCAAGTCCCATGTTCATGTATGTTTATATGTGCATACTTACCCGTGATATGTCACAAATAATAGTTCCAGTGCCAAATTTTAATTTCTTTGCCTATGTCTATCAAAATTGAATATTTACTAGAGATCAAAATTGTAAAAATTTAGATATCTCGAATTGGGTTAAATGCTACCAAAATTTCAAAAGTTGTATTTAACCATAGTTAGAGATAATTCTATAACTTATATTCCAAATTCTTGATGAGGTGAAGAAATTAATATCTAATTATGAGACTTCAAATTTATAGTTAACCTATACAAGTTCCAATTCCTAGTATTACTAGAACTTGTCAAAAAGAAATTTGTATGTTCTTGACTTAAAATTTCAGAATTTAATATGAATTCCTAATTATTCAGAATTAACCTAGAAAAACAATTATTAGAGAAGAAGGAGGAGAAGAGGACTTGCCTTGGATTGGGAATGACCTAGGCTTCTCCACAAACCCTAATTTGAACCTAATAACAAAACAAATTTAGTTAACAAACCTAGGTTAAACTTAAGGAAAAGATTGGGGAAGGAAGATGAGAATTTTACCTAGGTTTGCTTCCTTGAAATTGAAGTTGGAAGAGGAGGAGGATGAAGAAGAGGGGGTGGTGGAGATGGCCGGGGAGGGGCGGATGGGCGCCGGCGGCGGGCGGCGGTAGGTGGCGGCGGGCGGCGTCAGGCGGCAGCGGCTAGCGGCGAGCGGGCGGGGGCGGCGGCAGCGGTTGGGGTTGGGGGGGTTGGGTGTGTGAGTGTTTGCTTTGGTTTTTTTTCTTTCTCCTGTGTAGAGGGAAGGGGGTTTTATAGAGGAAAAAGGGGCTGGTGGTGTTGGGGTTTGGGTGTGTGTGTATTTGTGTGTGGTTTTTTTTTGTGTGTGGGGGGAGGATTATATAGAGAGAAAAGGGGTGAGGTGTCCCCTTTCCACACAAGTCCATGGGGACACATGGAGGACACTTGGCCCCTTAGGATTTATGGTTGTAGGGACACTTGCCATGGCTAGGTTTAGGTTGTAGGGACACTTGGTCCTACCTAGGGTTAGGGTTAGGGTTAGGGCATGACATGGAAATAGAAATAAATACCATCATAATAATAATAATAATAATAATAGTAATAATAATAATAATAATAATAATAAACTAAGAGTATGAAACCGGGGATCATCACCGACTCCGCGCCGGCTGACCAGAGCATCCTCCCCTTCCGCGACCTTATCCGCGCGCCGCCTGCCCCTCACGCCGGAGCGCCGCCCGAAACACCCTCACCTCCTTCCCGACTTCCTTCCCTCCACCGCACGCCGCCCTCTTCCCGAAACCCTCCCGCGCCGCTCCGCCTCCGCACCCAGCGCCTCCCTCTCCCGTCCGCCTTCCTTCTTCCAACCCCGAAACCCTTGCCGCTGCCGGAAAACCCAATCTCTCCGCCAGTCTTCCGCCGCACTCTGCCCCTTCGCAGACCCCCTCCGATCCGTCGCGCACCCCTCCTCCGCCGGTGCCAGGCCACCGCCTGTGTTGCTGAGCGTCGGTCGCTCTTCCCTTCCTCTACTCCCGATCTCTCGCTCACCTCTCTCTCGCTCACTCTCCTTCTCCCCTCTCTCTCCTCTCTCTTCCTTTCTTAAACTGTTTTCTTTTTTTTCTTTTTTGTGTGAACAGCTGTTCGTTTGCTGTTTTAGTGTTAGAACCAGCTTCGTTTAATTTTTTTTCATTTATTTATATGTTTTTTTCTTTCTTTTTGTTATTATTATTATTTTACTTAGTATAGAAGGAAAAGCCAGCTTTGTTTGTATACTGAGAAGTGTTCTCCTCAGGAGAACCAGCTTTGTTAAGTTTTATTATTATTATTATTTTTCATTTATTTATTTATTTATTTTCTTTTCTTTTCTTTTTGAGTTTTGTTAATCATTATTATTATTATTATTATTATTATTATTATTATTATTATTATTATTATTATTATTATTATTATTATTATTATTATTATTTTTGTATGATTACTGGAATAAAATTTTGAAAATATATATGTATAAAAATTATTACGTATTTTATTACTATCATTATGTGTATTGCTATTAGTAGTACGGAGGTTAAATATTATTTTAGAAAATTTATATCTTATGTATTTATATATATATATATATATAAATATATATATATATATATATATATATATATATATATATTATATATATATATATATTTTTGTTTTGGACCTAAATTAAGTTTGACAAAATTAGGATTTGTCCTAATAAAATTTTCTAGATTTTCAAGGATCTATCTAAAGATATACTTGACAAAGATATAGTTTTTATTTATTTATTAATATTTTTTTGAATATTTACTTAAATGTGTTTTCTTTTATGGAGTGTAGTTTTTATCTAGAAGCATATTTTTACAAACTAGAGAAATTTAGCGTAGAACGATTTTTAATATTTTAAGTAATTTTTTAAGAATATTTCAACTCATAAAAATCTAGTTTTCGCATATTATAAATATTTTCTAAAAATATTATAAGTATTGTTTACGCAAATTTCTTCTATTTTCCTCCTGTCCGTAACCAGTCCTATTATTCCTATTCCTTCGTCCATTTCGCGACTACCTTATGTCCACCCTAACTAACTTGACCCTTCTGGACCCAATGGAACTGTCCGTGCCATTGTCAGAGGTCACCTTGCTTAGTTGTTGCACCGAAGTCGCAGTTCGTGTCACCTTGATCATCGCAGCACACCAGGCGTCCTACCAGGCAAGACACCTTGCCTTCACTGTTTAATTTCTTGCTCAATATCATGCATATTTTTTTACTTATTCTAGAAAATATAAATTGTACTTGCAAATTATTATATTTTAGTTGCATATGGCTTAGAGTTAAGGGACCACCTTTGTTTGTGTCACATTTATTGGCCCGACACTTGTGTATCACGAGTCACGAGTCTCATATAGATCTCGGACGTACGTATCAACTGGCCATCGGTGCGCACATGTCGTACGATTGGCAATAACTGCTAAATAGTTATGGTTGTCGAGAAGACTTAGCGACTTAGCAGTTATTAGGAATGTCGTGATGTGGATTCAGCACGAGTAGTGCATGGGGAGGGTGAAGACAGTTATTAGGCGCAGGGGCTTTCATTTATTTACTTTTCTCTAGATGCCCTTAGTGACTCAGTCGAGTGCTAATGGGCCGTGCATTTACTTTCCTCTAGCTGCCGTTAGTGACTCACCCAAGAGCTAGTGGCCGTGCATTTATTTTTCTCTAGACGCCCCTTAGTTCTCGCTCGAGTGCTAATGGGCCGTGCATTTACTTTTCTCTAGACGCCACTAGTGCCTTGGTTAAAACGCTAACGTGCCGTGTTTCTAGCTTCGGGAGCCCTTGTGTGGAACGTTGTCTTCAAAATGCATTTACACCTAGAATGGTTAAGGACCTTTATTTGTGTAGTCATATATGCTTTTCTGTTGAGCTAACTTTATTCAGTTTATGGCATGATATTATGTGTCTTGTTACGTCCCTCTGAGGACCTGGTTATCTCGCCAGGTGTGTACTCTTGTCTTTCGCAGGTGTTCTAGCTCTAGCCGTGATCATCGCTATTTCTTCGAGGATGATTGCATTTGGACCGTCTTTGCTTCACTCGCCCAAAATCTTTCTTTTGTTATGTATTTCTTTTCATCGTTGGTAGTGGATTTGTCTCCGCCCAACTGTATGTACCAAATGACATTTTCATGGTTGATTATATGATATCATTTATTCATATATTTTTGTGTGGATGAGATTAGTTGTGGTATTACTGCATTTTACAGCTTATGTATTCATACGGAGATTCCATATATTGGTGTGTACTTCGTATGAATACAGCTGGCATGTCTACGTTCCAAGTCCTACGTATTTTGGGACTGGGGCATTATAATTTTTCTCGCTGACTTCTGCTAGTTCCTGGTTGGAGGGAACGTACTCTTCTATCATGCCCCAGAACCAGAATATTTGAGAGCGGGGAAATGACTCAGCCAGCTACGTATTACGGGTAGATGAATACCGTATAATACGATCAATGTTGTCTAAAAAGACGAGGGGATGTATACTACATGAAAGTCTTACTAGGGTTACTCAACATCTATTGTCTTAATCATTCAAACAAGAAATAAAAATAGAGAACATGTGAGATAAAGCAGTAAGGCATCCCAAACGCTCAGTCAAAATGTTCTTGAGATCTGACTTTACAAAACATAGCTAGATGATGTAGCAAAGTATAAACAATTTTTATCAGCTGCAGTCTGACTTAGTTACAATTATGTAAAAGTAAGTACAAGACAATCCGAATAACATGTCGGTGCCAAACGTCAAAGTATAAAGTAAGTAACAAAACGAGCGGGGAAGTAAGGAACCCACTCATGTCCTCCTGCGATCATTCCTCTAGTATTGACCATCTTGGAGGTGGAAGTAAGCTGAGTCCTCGGGAACTGGCTAAATATGGCCATGCAAAACCAGAGAGGTTAGACCTCTAATAGCAAGTACCACAAGGAAGCACGGCATAGGAACTAAAACCAGTGATAAGAGTTAAGAATATAATAATCAGTCTCCGCTTGCTACTGGAATTCACATAACATCACGACACTTCAAGCCAACTTTCCAACCAAACAAGGACAGAAGTTGACCCGTCATGTCCTGATATTCTGATCATCTTGGTAGTTAACAGAGTGGGTACAGTACACAAACAAATCAATTTAAACGGCCATGCAATTACTACGGCTTGCTACTGTAAGTTCCAAGTTACCCTGGAAATATGCAATAAGGATTCCTCAGTTCTTACTCTATACGAGCAAGGCTAGTCAACCCAATCAATCAATTGCGCCAATCATGAATTAGACGAGTCCCAGCGGGACGCCCGTCATCAATATACAATAAATAATATAAGCAGATACCGTTCCCTGTCCGTGTGGCAGATTTGCAGTATCTGTGGGAACCAGCCGGCATGTCGGGCACTAATAGTCCCAAAGATGGATACTATGTAAGAACTCGGGAATCCATTCTCTCTCCATGCAATCATAATTTTATTTAACTTAGTAGCCTCTATGTTAAGTGAAATCCCATGCCGTGGATCATGGTCCTTCAGAATGAGTACTTTCGTACAAAGTACGATATGTACAACTCTACAACGATGTCCGTGCGGTTAGGTTGTAGGTCTTTCATAGCGTAATGCAACAATCAAACCTAGCCATGGAATAATCATGCCTTGAACATAAAGTACACATGCTGCTTTTGTAGAAAAATAAATTAAAATCTGCATGTGCCTATATGCCAATATTCGGGATCGGCCAATCGATTGTAATAGTTCATAGTTAATATGAACGTGTCTCATTCAATTTCAATAAGACGACTAGCCAGTCTCTTTAGTTCCAACTAGGAACGCATGATCAATCATTCAGTCAAGGTAACAATCAATGTCAATTTGTGACAAGGCATGAAAATCAACTAGTATTTAGTATGGTCGAGTCTATAACTCTCAGGGTTGAGTTCCAGTTATTCTGGTTATCCATAAACCAAATCAAGACACATGGTACATTCCACACAACAATCATGTATTAACAATATCAACCTATCATGGTTATATCAAGTTCATGCCAAAAGGCTTAAGGATATAATAGGAAAATGCCATGCCGACATAAAGTGAATAAAGTATTAATCAATAGAAATACCGAGGTTGGACTACGCCAAGGCTGAGCTATGCCCTGACTAGTCTACACCCAAGCTTTACGCTAAGGCCACCGGTTCATGCCAAAGCTTTACGCTCAGGCAAAATACGCGCGTAAAGCAAGTATGCGTAAGGAGTAACGTTGCGCGTAAAAACTCGCATGCGTAAAAAGAGTCGAGCATAAAACTTGTCTTACGCCAAACTAGAAGAGTACGCGTAAATCATAAAGTTACGCATAAAAGTAACGCTTGCACGTAAAAAGTAGCATTACGCGTAAAACAATGTATACGTAAAAGTCAAGTTTATGCGTAAAAGAATGAACACGCGTAAAAACATAGCTATGCGTAAAGAACAGGGTTACGCGTAAAACAATTTACGCGTAAAATAGCATCACGTGTGAAATGATATGCGTAACGAGTTAAGTTTACACATGAATGAGTATGCGTAAAAGTAATACGCCAAGCCAAGTCGACTTGCGTTAAACAGATTCACGCTGACACGAATGATCGTGGGCGTAGAGCTCAATATTACACTAACACGTAAAAACGTGGGCGTAGAGTTCGATATTACGCTAACACGTAACAACGTGGGCGTGGAGTTCGATATTACGCTAACACGTAAAAACGTGAGCATAAAACTCCTTCCGAACTCCAAATTCCATGAAACCTTCAGTCCAAGCCGAAAATGGGATTTCCATAGGTCAGAATGGCGTATAACACAATCTCAACAATCTGGAATGAACAGAACTTGGAAACAAGAAAGTTTGATAGGTCAAAACCACTAAAATCCGAAAAATAGCAATTTCTAGATCTACTAAGAATGAGACTTCAAAATGCAAAATGCCAAGTTCTAAGCTATCTTAGAATTACGAGATGGTGATAACTGGACCATAAAAAGAGGTTCTCATGTGGAGCAAGATGTACTTGCCTATGGGTAGGTGGAGAGAGTTATGAGGAAGAAGAAGAGTAAATGAGAAGGAGAAGTAATGGAGAGAGAGAAAGGGGTGGGGCTTAAATGGGGGTGTTGGTAGATGGGGAGTTGGGGTTCGATTCATAATGAACCATCATAATTCTAAAAATAAACCGACCTAGGCCGAACCCAAAGCAAAGCTAAGGCAGAGTATAAAAACAGAAAGTTAATTAGCGTAAAATTAAAGAAATTTAAATACAGAACAATTGCATGATAAGTATTAAATAAATATATTGAAGCAGTACACGTATAAAATACGTATTCTGGGAACGGGGAGTGATATCTTCATATGGAACTACCCCATTGGTAGCTTGGAGATGAATTGCATCTCATGGAGTGCAAAACCCATTTCGCCTATTGGGGTTGCAAAAGTCCCTGTCGAGCTGATATATAACTCCATCAAAGCTAAGAACAAGTTATTATTCATTGGTATGCCTTGACTCGTGGAGGCTACTGCTTCAAATAGTCCAATGGCTTGCAGTTCCGCTTCGAAGTTCTTCATGATCCAAGCACTGAGTTGAACCCATTTCTTATTGTAAGGGGTCATCCACCCTGGCAGTCTAGGGTTAACCTGGGGATATAGTACTAAGGCTTTCATAAACTTATTTATGAACATCGGTATCTGTACCGGTTGGATCAGAGCTGAGCCCTCGCTCGGTGTAAATCCAGACAATAAGCCGGAGAAAGGAACGACACCACCACTGGGAGTACTTGTATGATAACCCATTTGATTTTCATCTCTCTTGAATATAATTCTCTCCGGTCTTCCATGACTATTGGGAGTCAGATTCCAGATCATCCGTCTCGAATGAGTAGCATGAGCAAAAGAGGAAAGGGGATAATCTCTTGGCATTGTTGGGAGATAAATCGCCCTTTCCCCAAATTTGAACACCCAAGACTCCTTCTTGGGGCTTGTCTGGGATTTGAAGTCAATTGCATCCCCGAACATGAATGCAAGCTTCAGATACTGTTGGCCATCCAGTGATGTCAATAGTTCTCCGTTCATCAGAGACAGCAACATTCTATCTCCCTGAGCAGCTATCAATTGATGTCTTTCATAGGGATACTGCTTGTCGTCTTGTGGGAACTCGACATGGGATAAATTCTCCAGATAATTTGATCCTAGAATCCCAGCTGGTGAACCAAACACTTCAGAGAGAGGATGAGCCCCCAAGTCCACTGCAAAAGAAGTTCAAAACAAGAAAAAATCAAGTTAGTAAAGAATTTAAGTATGAACTATATGCAAATTCAAACTCTACGCAAATGACTATACATGAGTTTTACGCGTAAAAGGTTCTCTATTTTTTATGCAAGGGTTTTACGCAGTCTAACAATAAAAATTTTACGCGTGAAAGATATAGTCTTGTGTATTTTTCAATCTTACGCTCACTTATATAATGTGTGTGTATTTTTCAATTCTACGCTTCTGTTCAAGAGTGTAAAATTTTACATGTGAAAAATATATAGTCTTTTGACTTGCGTATTTTTCAATTTTACGCTCGCACGTATGACGTGGGCGTATTTTCAGATTTTACGCTCACACGTATAACGTGGACGTATTTTGAGCTTTTACGCTCGCACGTATAACGTGGGCATATTTTCAAGTTCTACGCTGGCACGTACAACGTGAGCGTATTTTTAATCTTTTAATTTACGCTGGCACGTATAACGTGAGCGTATTTCTAATTTTTTTAATTTACGCTGGCACGTATAACGTGAGCGTATTTTTTCGTTTTGAGTCGTCGTCTTCAAACGAAGTCTTTGATTCGAAATAGGGTTTTCTACATATCATGGCCGGAGCCACGTTCGGGTTGGTCAGTGGTGCTGCGGCGGCGTGAACTTCCTCCGATGATCTGGCCGTCGACGAAGAGGCAAGTTTCTTGCCCTTAGCTGAGGCGGCGGCTTTGCTCTTGGGTGCCATTTTGCTCGAAGAGATTTAGATGATAAGTAAAGAAGAGAATGGGGAATAAAAGAGATGAGTAAAGTTCTCTCTCATCAACAGAAGCCCTATTTATAGAGAACTTAAGGGTTGATTCAAATTCTAAGTGACTATTGGGTATCCCTGACTTTACGCTGATGACTGTTGGGTATCCCTAAGTTTACGCTGATGACTGTTGGATATCCCAAAATTTACGCTTTTGTTCAAAGTATTTCAAATATTAGAAAATTTGAAAACTTTGAAGGGGGTCTTGTAGAAGCGTAAATAAAATTCGAAGACCAAGTCAAGGAGATTGAGATATTTATGCAAGGATAATTCCAAATAAGACTTTACGCAAAGGTCAAACTGAATCAAATTCAAAACTCTACGCAAGCCTTACATTCAGACTTTATGCGAAGAACAGTTTAACATTCTACGCTAATGAGATGTCCATGCTGCATTAAATGCATGAAGATTCTATTCTGACAGATTGATTTTCTGACAAAATAAATGCACAGAAGCCAAAAAGTTTGTTGTTTAACGTGCCAATGGGCGGCTTTACGCTTAAGGCACAGCTTCCTCCTTACGCATAAGAGTTAGTTGAGCTTTTACGCTCAAGGCTATTTCAGCTACTCTTTTTTGCGCACGTAGTGTTTATTTGAGCCTTTTACGCTCAAGGCTATTTTTAGCTACTTTACGCAGGAAGCTCACTTTGAGTTGTTTTATGCTAGGACATGTTTAAACAATATTTTTATGCACAGTTTGTCCTGATTATGTGGGAACGTGGTTCTCTGACGTGGCCTTCATGCCACACTTTTCGAAGAACGTGTGTACGTGCTCTCCTCATTTTATTGGATTATGGGACATGTGTCAACATGCGTAGAGGTTAATTTCTGTACGTGGGCGACAGTTATCCTAGTAATTTGCGTAGAGACTCAATATTGATGCTTTTTACGCACAGAAGACAAGTCTATATAAAGACTTCTTTTTTAAGAAAGAAGGACAAGATTTTGGAGCCTAGATACTTTTAGAGCAAAGTGATTTTCCAAAGCATTTCTCTTCAACTTTTTATCAAGAACAGAGTGAAGCAAAGCAGGAAAGCATTCGACTGTGCCATCTGTCATAACCCGCACCCACTGTGAGGGTACGAGCACGTAACAACGCCTAGCCTACGTCACAGTGTCGGCGGTAGAACGCTGTTCTAGGTCACTATCTAACCAACCAATCACGCAATTATATAATGTACTTGTCAAAATATCAACTCCGAACGGAGGACAAGTATAGATATAATGTAGTCTCAATCACAGTCTAAGCACGATATGATAGCACATAAGATCATAACTAAGACTAAATAACAGAAATAAAACCAACAACTAAATAATATAATCTGACAATCTCAACTACATAACTCAACTTATATACAACTCTGTTGGCCCATTGGTCATAGTCAACCTGATTTTAATAATTGATCAAAACTCTGTCTGGATATACGAAGCTTGTTGGGACATCTCAGCTTCTTGGACATAAGCAAGATTGGATATTCACTCCGTTCAAGACTGAAGATCTGTTTGCCTACTTGAGTCTGTACTTCCTATGTAATGTAATTTTTCACTTTATTTTGAGTCTAGGAATACGTTGTACACCGAGTCGTACTGGCAAATAGGCTATCCCCAAAATAGTTCAAAATGTTTTTAAAATGACCTATCAAAATGTTTACAAAAAGGTTTTCAAAAAGGTTTTCAAAAATCACCAAAAATCTATTTTAAAACCCTAACCTAACCCTGACAGAACTCGGCCAGAGTTCGGCCAGAGTTCGGTTGGTGGCCGTTTGATTTTTGAATTCTCTGGAACTTGGTCCTCCTGCAGTTGCGGATTTGACCGAGATTTGCTCATCGAGTTCTGCCCAAATTCTGCCCGAATTCTGACAGAGTTCTCCCTTTGGAATTCCTATAAATAGAGATGGATTTCGATCATTTCAATTCACTCATTCACTTTCAATCTTCTCTCTATCTAAAAAGCTTTCTGCCTTCCAAAGAGTTTTCTAGAGCTTTCATTTTCAGATCCCAAGCCAGTTACAATCCTCTAGTCGATTTGCCAGTGCGGTACGGTCTAGAAGTTTCTGAGAGATTGTAATCAGAAGGCTTGATTGAAGAATACCTCTTCACATTTGAAGTTGGACGAGTTCTTCGTATCAAAGCTCGCGTTGTAGAAGTTGCAAGGACTTCGTAAGAAAACTTGCGGTTTTTCCTATAGTGGATTCAACTGGTAGCAAGAGTTCTACCGACTGGATTAGTCCTCAACAGAGGGATACCAGTATACATCGCTGTCTTTGCGTTTGCTTTCTGAACTCTGCCTTTACATTATTTCAACTGTGATTATATACTGTGATTGTGTTACTAACATTTTTTTAATTAGCATTATTCCGCTGCCAACTCTATTCACCCCCCCTCTAGAGTATTACGCTTTACTATATCGTTCCTACAAACTCCAGTTCTAAAACATGAAAGCTAAACAAAACAACTAGCTAATCTCCCGATCACTCCTGAGTGTCGGAGCCTTAGGTAGCTAAGCCATCTCCTGGTCCGTAATATGTAGGGCATGTGTCCTCAGGACAATCATCTGTAAAATTTACAACAGGTCCAGTCAGGACAAAAACGAGCATAATCTCATCTAGAAAACCCAAGTAAATGACAGAGAACTATAAAGCAGTTATAGACAGTTGTATTGATGAACATGGCAGTTTATATTCAGGTGATGGTAAGAAAGACAGATAAAGTGCAAGAAAAGTAAGTAACTAAACAAGAGAATAATCATGGCAATAAAGACTGTAAAAATAGAACTAGCTGAACCAGGGTAATATGATATAAGTCCAGACAGTAATGTAGACAAGTGCAACTCCAATGAAAGTCCAGTACAAGACGAATCTAATACAAGATGAATCCAGTAAGGGACGATTCCAGTCATAGTGATCAATGATTCCAGGGTTAGTCCAGCCTATACTCTAGCAGTGTGTTTTAAAATACCGAGATCGATATATAAACGGCTATAGGTAATCCGGTACATCACACACCTGGCCGGGTGTGAGATGGCTATCATTCCAGTTTGATTCCAGCATAGGGTGATTCCAGAATTGGGGTATGTCTACATGTCTTACTCTAGTATTTCCCCTCCCAGCAAGTGAATCCAAAAATCCGACACAATGATTCAAGATGAGTCCAGCCAGAATATAATGATACCAGTAAATGATTCCAGAATGATTCCAGTAATAGAGTCCAGACAATAAATGTGTGTCGTATACATGAATCCAGAAATATCCATACGTGTTGTGACAGAGAATCGCATACAACTAACTAGAACTGAAGTACAGTAATTGACAAATAAATGAGAGAACTATCAGAGAATGTACTCTCCTGATACTCTAAAAAGAGTAGTATAATATCAGAGGCCTGCACCAGAGTCACAATGTCCTAAACAGAGTAATACAGGTTATAATGTGTTTAAAATAAGATAAATGGAGTTTATGATACAATCTACATGATTCTAAGTCAATTCTAGGTCAAAGTCAACTCTAAGTCAAACCTGGTCAACTGTCTAGGTCAAACTAGGTCCAAGTCAAACTTTGGTCAACCTTGGTCATTTACACTAGTCAACTAGGTCAATCCTAGTCCATTCAAGTCTCACTAGGCCTAACCAAGTTAGCCTAGGCAATCAAGGCTAGACAATAAATGTAAAGTAAAACAATGTGAACCACACCAAGGCATATATATTTACCATATATATTTAACCATATCACAAGGTACCCTTACCATGTTTACTATATTCCATAATTAGCTATTAGCCTACATGGGTTAAACCCTCACAATCCTCATCTCACATATATACACTTGATTGGCCCTGTCTCTCACTGATCAACATGAGAGCAGGAAGCCCCCACCTACTGTGTAACTAGGCAAATAACTGAACAACAAAAATAACAGGGACTGAACAGTTGGTTCAATACTAACTTAACAAGGATAGGCAGATACTAACACCTATAATAAGGATGAACATATTGATGTTCAAGAACTGAACATTGGGTGTTCAGAACTGAATATCAAGGATATAAGGACTGATGTGGTGACTTAGAGCAATGTGGACTAACATTCAATATAGGACTGCACATGGTATTTCATATGAAAGAAGGGACTGATATTGTCTAATGCACTCACTCAAACACCTATCCATAACTGCTGCTCATCCTATCATCTCAAAACCCCCGCCTAACCGAACAATTAGACCTGCTATGGCAAAACCAGGCCAAGCCAAGTCAATGCAGGGTAAGCAGCTGCAAGGCTAACATGCTGCCTTCTCCACCTCTCACACTCCTGACCTTAAGCATCTAACACACAACTGAACTAAAACCCGATCACACACACACACTTCTATCAAGGCACACACTCTCACAAAGACACAAAGACACACACTCTCTTCCCAAAATGCCTACTGCCCTGTACTTGACAATAGTAGGCCAAGCCAAGTCCACACTGGCCTGGGCACCTCAGTGCAACTGAGGTGCACTCACTCTACTAACCTATCACATGACACTTCAAGACACTCACTCACAAACAACTCTAGCTACTCACTCACACACAAAATTAAGGATACTAGGACTGATACTAGATAGGTTGGGGACTGTCATGACCCGCACCCTAGAGTTAGGGCACGAGAACGTAACAACACCCAGCCTACGCCGCAGTGTCGGCGGTAGAACGTTGTCCTAGGTCTCAATGCATCTAACAGTATAAGACTAAACAGTTTATACTCCCCGAATGGGGGTGACATAGCAGATACAGACTCAATCACATCTAAGGTAGAGCATGATGAGGATAGATAAAACATGAAATCCAAAAGAGATACAGAAGATAGATCTAAGTGTCTAAGATACATAAACCCAGAAATACATCTCAAAGCTCAATACAGTAATCCATAGAATAAATACAACTCAATACAACTGAAATAACTAACTATACAACCTCTACTGTGTCTCCTCTAGGCTAGCAGACAACCTCCAGGCTATCTGTAAAATTTATCAACAGGTCCAGTCAGGACAGGAACGAGTACAACTCATCAAGAAATTCCAATTAAATGACAGAGAACTGTAAAGCAGTTATAGACAGTTTTATTGATGAATATGGCAGTTTATATACAGGTGATGGTATGGAGAACAGATAAGATACAAGAAAAGTAAGTAACTAAAACAAGAGAAGAATGATGGCAATGAAGACTGTAAAATAAATCTAGCTGAACTAAAGTAACATAATAAGTCCAGAATGTAAATGTAAACAAGTGCAAAACCCAAGTAAATCCAGACAACATGAATCTGATACCAGGTGGTTCCAGTACAAGATGAGTCCGGTATAAGGTGAGTCCAGTTGGTGATCAAAGGTTCCAGGGTGAGTCCAGCCTATACTCTAACAGTGTGTTTTAAAATATCGGAATCGACATGTGAACGGCTGTAGGTAATACGGCACACCGCACACTCGGCCAAGTGTGGGATGGCTATCGTTCCAGTATAATTCCAAGGGAGTGGTTCCAGTATTTGGGTATGTTCACATGCCTATTCCAATATTTCCCCGCCCACAAGTACAAGTAAATCCAGAAAACGACACGAAAATCGAGATGAGTCCAGCCAAACATAATGATACCAGCAAAAGATTCCAGAGTGATTCCAGTAGGTGGTTCCAGTAGTGATTCCAGTAGGTGATGCCAGTAGTGGTTCCAGAAGGTGATGCCAGTAGTGGTTCCAGAAATAGAGGCCAGACAAATAGTATGTGTGTCGTATACATGAATCCAGAAATATCCATACATGTTGTAAGAATCACATAAAACTATCTAGAACTGAAGTACAGTAATTGACAAGTAAATGAAAGAACTATCAGAGAATGTACTCGCTTGATGTCTGAATGTCCAAAGTAAATATACTGTCCGATGAGAGGTGTCTGGCTCCTAATTAGAACAGCACAAGTCACAACATGTCCAGAAGGGTAATATAAAGCACTACAATGCATTCTACATGAATCTAGGTCAAACTAGGCCAAAGTCAACCCTTGGTCAACTCTGGTCAACTGCACTAGTCAAACTAGGTCAAACTAGGTTATGTCCTAACCCAGCAAGTCTTACTAGGCCTAACCAAGACTATCCTAGCAAGCACACATCAATACAAGGCTATACAAGCCAACATACACCCAACTCTATATAGCATGCAATTATTCAATACTCAACTAGGCAAGAATTCACATTGGATATACACTAGGTAATCTATTACTTTAAGCTATATATGTCTATACATATATACACATACATATATTGGTATTAACATTAGGTCTATAATCATGGCATTTCAAAGGTTATATAAACTTATATATTACAACACAATATGCTAACATATATATAATATACATACATAGCTAAGTTAACTATATTTATAAATACTTATTTAAGAGACTATGTGTGTGTATGTGAACATGACAAAGGGGCAAGTGAGGGTTAAATGGGCATACATAGTGTATACATATGAAAGAGTGTCAAAGTGTAAGTGAACAATGTGTCAAGTGTGATAGTGTCAATATAGTGTAAGGGGGTACATGAGGTAATATAGGATTTGTGTTAACATAGAACATTACATCTCATTAACTTGTATATTGCATACATTACATCTATTATTACATTACATTCATGCTTGCATTCATTCATCATTCATTTATTCTCTTGCACTACTATATGCACCATACATTACATACTATGGAACCTACATATTCATTACAAGCTATACTTATACGTGCTTACATTAGATAGGATACTTACACCTCATACATCATTTATTTAAACATTTACTCATGCTTGCATTTTCTATTTAATTACATAATGTATATACATTAACATGGGTTAAAATCAAATAGAACATTATATTACACACAAGGGTGCACAAAATGCATATGCCGAATAGTAACTCCTACTAATAATCAATACTGTACCATCTCAGCATGAATTAAAATCTAGGATTAAAGTATGTTATAGATCTATGTGTTAGCTTTCCGAAACTTCAAACGGATCGCGTTTTCGTTTCCGAAAACTCCCGGAATCGCGAAAACACCGAGAACGCGTTTGTCTTTCGTACAGCTGACACTCAAATAATTCTCCAGAAAGTTACAGAAAGAATTAGGCCTATTAATACATGTTTTTGGAAAGCTAACTTCAATATCCTTCTTTTAAAAAAAACGGAAGATTAAACCGAGCTTTGCGCTAGAAGTTATGATATTTCTAAGTTATGGCTGAAATTAAAAACGTGGATAAAAATTATGACGGATTTGGGTAGTTTGAGACAAAAGAACACAAGTATATAACATAATATATCAAGAACTCACTCTCTACACTAATATATATATATATATGAGACACTATAGAACACATCTCCAATACAAAAATATGAGATTAAATATGTAATAATTCATTCATACATAACAACAACACATAGTGTGTCCAAATTTGGAATTTTCCCACATGGACACAAACACAACACAAAGGACACTCCTATGACCTCCAAATGGACACAAATGGAGATACAACCATGGGGGTCATTCCTATGGGTTCAAAATAGACCTATATACATGAGAAAATGAAAAGGAGAAGGGATTTATACCTCCCGGTAGATCGAATCGAAGAAAAACCTTCCCGGAGCGACACCGACACGTAGAGATTCCAAAAGGACACGAACGAGCTCCGAATCCTCCCAAACTTGGGTAGCTTCCTCCTTGGCTAGAATGGAGAAGGAAAGAAGAAGATTTGGTGGCGAAATAGAAGAATTTGGTGGAGAAATGGAAGGATTTGGGGAGAAATTGCTAGGGATTGCTCTCTAGAAATTTGGAGAAGAACAAGAGAGAGAGTGTGGATGAGAATAATGAAATGAACTTGAGCCTATCCTCTCCCAAAGTGGCTGGCCATATGGGACTATTTGTTCTATTATGATAAGGTCCAAAATGCCCCCACTAACCTATTCTATGAGTATTAGGAAAGGGCTAATTGGTTGGGACTAAATTAGTCATTCTTGTCACGCCCCGATTCCGTAGAATCGATAGTCGTCCCCCGGGCGTGATGTCGTGCAAGCCTAAGTTGCGCTTGCACAAGGTATAGTCATAATTGTTATCCGAAACACAACAACAGCAGAATGCGCAGAGTAAATTGAACACACATTATAGAGAAGGGAACATAAGCTTTATTGATAATGAAACATCATTTTACAGACTCGATACAAAGGCGCCGCGCGGGCTTTTTACAAACTGACTCCATTACAAAATGAAGGTCGACGAGATAGCCATTCCATACATTCATCCCTTGACTTTACAACCAAAATTACAAACCACCTGGGATGGTGGAAAGGCGCTCCATCTGTCTTCGATGCTTCAACAGCGGAGTCTTCAAACGGGTTGATCCAAGCTTCAGTGCACGGACGAAGCTTCAAAATACGAGCGTTGCCTCCCTTTACGTAGCACGCCCTTCCAGATCTATCGCACCTGTATAGAGAGCGAGGATCAGTACAATCAACATGTACTGGCGAGTGGCTAATTAATTTCCAGGCTCTCATTTGGTTCAAGAATTTGATAAAATCATACAACTTGCTCATTCAGTGGTCTTTCTAACCATCCTAGATGTTTTCATAAGAAGCATTAGGTTACACCAAGGTTTCTTCCGGCGGAGCGCGCCGTGCGACATAAAACTTACCATGTTAGTTTATAACAATTTATATCAAGTGTTTGATATGGAGGTCAATTGGCCTAACCCGCCATCTTGGACATAGCCTGGTAATACGGGACCCTTACAACGCAAGTAGCGAGCCCCGATGCAAGCCCCCGTCTTACCGATTGCCTATTACCCAGCTCGGCTAAAACCAGTTTCTTCCTAGGCCGAGTCGGTCCCGTGGCCCCGGGTCGCCGCTCGAAGAAACCATTCCCCTTGTCGACAAGTTGTCCAAGTCCATGATAGGTTAACATGGTGTATTTTTAAGATGCCGTTGGGGCTTGTTATGTGTTCGATTCATTTACTTGGTCATTTTGCAGGCATGAATTAATTATAACTCTTTTCAACACAACACATTTCTTTTTCCCTTCTAACATACAAGACTAGTATTCTGCAAGCGAATCATTCAATTTTTGTAACATTACCCGAGTTCTCATTTGAAATAGAGGGTCGAGACGAAGGGGGGTCAGCCACTCACCTTAAGTTTTGCTTGAGGCGAGGGACTTGTTGGCTGCGCTAGACGTCGCCTACGCGATCACCTGAAATCGCACAAGCAACCGATTAGAACACTGTATTATGCAAGAGTTCGATAGGAAATGCGAGCTCGAAATGTAAACCATGAAAACCATCGAAAACATTCACGAAAACGCATTCGGAAAACCAAAGCCAAAACCAACGCAAGCGGCGTGAAAAGCAGAGCAACGGAAGGTCTCTTCCGACTCAGCCGCAAAGTCAATCCTCGAGACGCAACCCGCTGAATATGGGACTTGGTTCCGAAGAATCCATCCCATAACGTGGAATGGATCTTAATTCAACCGTTCCCGTTCGATCGATTCGATCGGTCCCGACCGAGTCGATAGCAACAGTGTTCCTTTCTCGCGCACCCCGTGGACGAGTCAACGGGGCACGATGTAGGGACGGGGCACTACACCATAACCAACTAAGAAAAAGTTTCGTCCTCGAAACTTATGAACAGAACCTACCTCTATGAAAATAATGAAGGAAACTTTTCCTTCATCTCAGACTCGAGTTCTCATGTCGACTCTTCTGCCGCATGGTTCCTCCAAAGTACGCGAACGAGAGGGATCGTCCGATTCCGCAGCAGCTTATCCTTGCGTTCTAAGATTTGAACTAGCACTTCGACGTAGGATAAGTCGGACTTTAGCTCCAGCTGGCCAAAATCCACCACGTGGCTAGGGTCGTGCACGTACTTCCGCAGCTGGGAGACGTGGAAGACGTTGTGCACGACTTCGAGCGCCGGCGGTAGGGCAATTTTATAGGCCACTGGGGTGACCCGCTCGAGTATTTCAAACGGCCCAACGAATCTCGGACTCAGCTTCCCCTTCGCGCCGAACCGAGTGACTCCTCGCATAGGCGACACCTTCAGGAACACATGATCGCCCACCTGGAACTCAAGCGGTCTTCGATAGGTATCGGCGTAGCTCTTTTGCCGACTCTGTGCAATCTTCAGTCTTTTCCGAATGAGCTTGACCTTCTCCACAGTCTGTTCCACCAGTTCCGGGCCGAGTATCTGCCGTTCCCCGACTTCATTCCAGCAAATGGGCGATCTGCACTTCCGGCCGTACAAAGCTTCATACGGCGCCATTTGGATGCTGGACTGGTAGCTATTGTTGTATAAAAATTCCGCCAATGGTAGGTGGATGTCCCAGCTTGATTTGAAGTCAATTGCGCAGAGCCGTAGCATGTCTTCGAGAATCTGATTAACGCGCTCCGTTTGGCCGTCGGTCTGAGGATGGTAAGCTGAGCTGAACTGCAACTTGGTACCCAGCGCCGACTGAAGGCTACTCCAGAATCGCGACATGAACCGTGAATCCCGATCAGAGACGATGGATACTGGAACTCCATGCAGCCATACTATCTCGTCAAGATAAATCTGTGCCAGGCGATCAACGCTCCAAGTAACTTTGATGGCAATGAAGTGCGCTGACTTGGTTAGTCGATCGACGATGACCCAGATAGCGTCGTTCCCCCGTGGTGTCTTCGGCAGGCCAACAATAAAGTCCATCGTGACATGATCCCATTTCCACTCTGGAATGGCAAGGTTCTGCATCTCCCCGCCCGGTCGTTGATGTTCAGCTTTCACCTGCTGACAGGCCATGCATTGCGACACGAAGAGCGCTACATCTCTCTTCATCCCGTGCCACCAGAAGGTCGTGTGGAGGTCCTTATACATCTTGGTACTGCCTGGATGCAACGTATATTTCGTATAATGGGCCTCCGATATTATCTCCCTTCGTAGTTCTTTATCATCCGGAACGCATAGTCGGCCATTCATTCTCAGCACGCCGGTCTTGTCTTCCGCAAAGTCGGTCGCACTACCTGTTGAAATTTGCTCGCGCATTTTCTTCAGGTACGGATCATCCTTCTGAGCGGTCTTGATCTTTTCCAGCAAACTCGGCTCTAACTGCAGCTGCGCCAACCGTATATCCCTGAATCGAACCCGGAGATCGATGCCCATTTCTTCTAAATCTTGTAGTAGTCTGCGGTCGATGGAGAGCGAGGCAAGATATTTTCGACTCAGAGCGTCCGCCACAACATTTCCCTTACCCGGAGTGTAGTCGATCGTCAAGTCATAGTCTTTTATCAGTTCGAGCTAGCGCCGCTGTCGTAAGTTCAATTCCTTCTGAGTGAAGAGATACTTGAGGCTCTTGTGGTCGGTATAGATCGCGCACGCCACACCATATAGATAGTGACGCCACAATTTTAATGCGAACACAATTGCCGCTAACTCCAAGTCGTGCGTAGGATAGTTCTTCTCGTGCGGCTTCAATTGTCTCGAGGCGAAGGATATCACCTTGTTCCGCTGCATGAGCACACATCCCAAGTCCTGGCCTGAAGCATCGCTGAATATCTGAAAACCCTCTGGCCCATCCGGAAGCGCGAGTATAGGTGCCGAAATCAATCGCCGTTTTAGCTCCTGGAATGAAGCTTCACAGTCATCCGACCACTCATACGCGACTCCCTTTTGAGTGAGGCGAGTCAATGGCGATGCAATCTTCGTAAAGTCTTTCACGAAGCGTCGATAGTATCCTGCCAAACCAAGAAAGCTTCGAATCTCACTAGCAGACGTAGGCCGCCTCCAATCAGCAACGGCTTCCACCTTCTTCGGATCGACTGCAATACATTCGGACGAAATGATGTGACCCAGAAATGATACGCTGCTGAGCCAAAATTCGCACTTACTCTGCTTTGCATATAGCTGATTCTCTCGAAGTGTCTGGAGCACGGTCCGCAGATGTTCGGCATGCTGTGCCCTGTCTTTCGAGTAGACCAGAATATCGTCAATAAAGACTACGACAAATTTATCAAGAAAGGGTCGAAATACCCGATTCATCAGATCCATGAAGGCAGCAGGGGCGTTCGTCAGGCCGAATGGCATCACCAGGAACTCGTAGTGGCCGTAACGAGTGCGAAAGGCGGACTTTTGCACGTCGTCTGACTTGATCTTGAGTAGATGATAACCTGAGCGGAGATCAATCTTCGAAAATACCGAGGCGCCTTGTAGTTGATCGAATAAGTCGTCTATGCGGGGCAATGGGTACTTGTTCCGGATGGTGGCTTTGTTCAGCTCCCGGTAATCGACGCACAGACGCAGGGACCCATCCTTCTTCTTTACGAACAATACGGGCGCTCCCCACGGTGAAACACTAGGCCGAATAAACCCTTTATCGAGTAACTCTTGTAGCTGGACCTTGAGTTCCTTCAGCTCGGCAGGTGCCATTCTGTACGGGGCCTTAGAAATCGGTCGAGTATCGGGAAATGTATCGATGCTGAACTCGATCTCTCGGTCGGGGGGCATGCCGGGTAGCTCGTCCGGAAACACATCGGGGAATTCTGCCACAACGTCGGTCTGACCTACGTTTGCACCATCCTGTCGCATGTCTCGGACGGACGCCAAGTAGCCTTCGCACCCAGAATGCAGCATCCTCCGAGCAGAGATTGCCGAGATCAACATGCAGGTCGACGACGCCTCACCACACGAAAAGCAGAATTCAGGCACTCCTGGTATGCGGAAAGTGACCGTCTTCCTGGCACAGTCTATGGTTGCGTTGCACGGCCCGAGCCAATCCATTCCCAGAATGATATCGAAGTCATTCATGTCTAGGACCATCACGTCCAGACCGATCTTTTGACCGCCGATACAGATAATCCCGTCGGTGCAGGCTGAATTAGTGAGTATAGGTGTGCCCGAAGGTGTGCTCACGCTAAGGTCGAGATCTAATGATACTAATGGAAATTTGTGCTCGGCGACAAAGTCTGCCGCTATAAAACTATGCGAAGCACCTGAATCAAATAGTATGCGAGCAGGCACATTATTAAAACTAAGTATACCTGTCACGACCGTGTCTGATGCAAGCACTTCATCTCGAGTCATGGCATAGACGCGGCCCTGGGCATTGGGGCGACGGTCTTGGCCATTTTGCGGTGCGGGCTGATGGGCTCGAGGCGCTGGAACTTGATTCCCTGGACGGAGCTGTTGGGGCGCCGTTGGGTTCGGCCTTCTGGTTGGACACTCATCACGTTTGTGGCCCCTCTTGCCACAGTTCCAGCATCCATCCTCTGGTATCCGACAGTAGTCGATCGTGTGACCGACTCGATGACATCGGTTGCAGTACCGTGGATTACGCCCTTGATATCCGCCTTGGGGCCCGTTGTTCGGACGCTTGGTCACGTTGTTTCCTCCCGCGTGGCTAGGGCGTTTGTGATTGTAGGTATGCACAGTGCCGGCAGCACCTGGAGGGTATTGGCTTTCAAGGCGGAGGGCGTGGTTGAGAGACTCCCCCATCGTTGGGTATTTTGGAACGGACACATGGGCGGAAATAGATGGCCGTAGGCCCACTTCGAACCGTCGTGCACGACTCGCCACGGAAGGCAGGTATTGTCCAGCAAACTTGGCTAACTTGTTAAACTCTGCTGCATACTGCCGCACCGTCATATTTCCTTGCCTTAGCTGCATGAATTCATTTTCCTTCTCTTGTCGAACGGCTTCGGGGAGGTACTCGATCTCGAACGCCTCGCGGAAGGTGGCCCAAGAAATTGCCGCTGTCTCGTCGTCGCGTCTGATCGCTCGCTTTTGCACGCCCCACCAGTCGTGCGCGTTCGACCGGAGTAGAAGTTGAGCGCATGCGACTTTCTTGGACTCTTCGACGTCTAGCAGCTCGAACTTGTCTTCCAGTTCCTCTAAACAGTCGATCGCCAAGGAGGGATCTTCCGTGCCGTAGAAGGAAGTACGGCAACTTTTTGTGAATTTCGACACGTCGAAGTTAGAACTTCTCGGTGTTGCATATGTAGGCTCGGGTGCCTCCGGATCGACATCACTTTGTCTGGCCGTAGGCTCGGTCACGGCAGGAGTTGTCGTAGAGTTGTTGTTGTTGGCCACCACAGTCTGTACAATTTGCTGAAGAGTATCAAGCTGCTTCTGCTGCAACTTGAATTGTGCATCGAATCGGGCCTCGAACTGGGTCTGGCGCGCCTCTACCTTCCGTCGATGTGCCTCAGTCTCCCGTCGATGTTGCTCATTGAGGCGTTGATTCTCCAGAGCTTGTTGTTGTTGCGCTTCCAGCATGCGCAACATCCGTCCCATGGCATCGTTTGAGGGTCCGGGCCTCGAGCTACTCGAGCCGCTCGAAGCACTTTCTTCGTTCACCGCCGCACTTTCTGGAAATTTGAAGGCAAAAATACATTAGTCATAATACTTATCACGGACTCACTCGTATGGAATGACATATCTCATCGACACGAGACCAACGGTTTTGAGACTAGAAACTCGATACTGGAGGCCAAGGACGTAAAGCCGTGCTCTGATACCATTATGTCACGCCCCGATTCCGTAGAATCGATAGTCGTCCCCCGGGCGTGATGCCGTGCAAGCCTAAGTTGCGCTTGCACAAGGCATAGTCATAATTGTTATCCGAAACACAACAACAGCAGAATACGCAGAGTAAATTGAACACACATTATAGAGAAGGGAACATAAGCTTTATTGATAATGAAACATCATTTTACAGACTCGATACAAAGGCGCCGCGCGGGCTTTTTACAAACTGACTCCATTACAAAATGAAGGTCGACGAGATAGCCATTCCATACATTCATCCCTTGACTTTACAACCAAAATTACAAACCACCTGGGATGGTGGGAAGGAGCTCCATCTGTCTTCGATGCTTCAACAGCGGAGTCTTCAAACGGGTTGATCCAAGCTTCAGTGCACGGACGAAGCTTCAAAACACGAGCGTTGCCTCCCTTTACGTAGCACGCCCTTCCAGATCTATCGCACCTGTATAGAGAGCGAGGATCAGTACAATCAACATGTACTGGCGAGTGGCTAATTAATTTCCAGGCTCTCATTTGGTTCAAGAATTTGATAAAATCATACAACTTGCTCATTCAGTGGTCTTTCTAACCATCCTAGATGTTTTCATAAGAAGCATTAGGTTACACCAAGGTTTCTTCCGGCGGAGCGCGCCGTGTGACATAAAACTTACCATGTTAGTTTATAACAATTTATATCAAGTGTTTGATATGGAGGTCAATTGGCCTAACCCGCCATCTTGGACATAGCCTGGTAATACGGGACCCTTACAACGCAAGTAGCGAGCCCCGATGCAAGCCCCCGTCTTACCGATTGCCTATTACCCAGCTCGGCTAAAACCAGTTTCTTCCTAGGCCGAGTCGGTCCCGTGGCCCCGGGTTGCCGCTCGAAGAAACCATTCCCCTTGTCGACAAGTTGTCCAAGTCCATGATAGGTTAACATGGTGTATTTTTAAGATGCCGTTGGGGCTTGTTATGTGTTCGATTCATTTACTTGGTCGTTTTGCAGGCATGAATTAATTATAACTCTTTTCAACACAACACATTTCTTTTTTCCTTCTAACATACAAGACTAGTATTCTGCAAGCGAATCATTCAATTTTTGTAACATTACCCGAGTTCTCATTTGAAATAGAGGGTCGAGACGAAGGGGGGGTCAGCCACTCACCTTGAGTTTTGCTTGAGGCGAGGGACTTGTTGGCTGCACTAGACGTCGCCTACGCGATCACCTGAAATTGCACAAGCAACCGATTAGAACACTGTATTATGCAAGAGTTCGATAGAAAATGCGAGCTCGAAATGTAAACCATGAAAACCATCGAAAACATTCACGAAAACGCATTCGGAAAACCAAAGCCAAAACCAACGCAAGCGGCGTGAAAAGCAGAGCAACGGGAGGTCTCTCCCGACTCAGCCGCAAAGTCAATCCTCGAGACGCAACCCGCTGAATATGGGACTTGGTTCCGAAGAATCCATCCCATAACGTGGAATGGATCTTAATTCAACCGTTCCCGTTCGATCGATTCGATCGATCCCGACCTATCGGTCCCGACCGAGTCGATAGCAACAGTGTTCCTTTCTCGCGCACCCCGTGGACGAGTCAACGGGGCACGATGTAGGGACGGGGCACTACAATTCTAAAGTCTCTAATCACACTAACCTTATCCATAATAATTAGTCTAACCTCTAACTAAAATATTTCTATCATGTGGACTAAAATTAATATTATGTGGGCCATGCCTAACTAGTGTGTGGGTCCCACTAGAGTCAAACTACCCCCGGGTCCCCGTTTCAAGTCGGATTGAGCTGAAATTCGAACCCGACTCAATTAATCCCAAAATAATATCATAAATAATAAAATAAATTTCAAAAATATTTCAAAAATACAAAATGACAAAAATATCCCTGTTCCTGAAAACTGAAGATGATAAATTCCTCGAAATTAAAACCAAACAATAGTAAAATGTCAAAATCACAAGTCATAATTTTAAATAGTTTAAAAATGATTAAAAATCACCAAAAATCATAATATGAAATAATAATCAATAAATAATAATTATAATTACAAAATTTCAAAATTATCCTCATCTGAAAAACTGGGTGTTACAATCCTACCCACCTTATAAAAATTTCGTCCTCGAAATTAAGATGATCGCACCCCCTTCTATGTCAAACATAGTCAAGGGTCAATCACTAGTCAATTTCTCAACATCCAAGTACTTGGTCATCAACTGGTCAACTTCTTAGGGTTTTACCTATGCTAGCTATCTAGGTGTTGGCAACTAGAATTTAGCAAAAGAGAAACTCTATAATAGACTAGCTCTTAACTTCCCAATCCTATCAAGTCACCTATAACTAAATACCTACAAGCTAAGCACATGAATACCAAATACCACATATATATATATATGCTCAAGAACAACAACCCATCACATATATCCTAAGTATATCATCTATATATATACATGACTGATCAACCAAGGGTTAAGGCAGACTAAACTTATAAGGGTCTGAAACAATGCTTAGAACTAGGCTAAGGATGAATGGTCTGAATCAAGGGGATATGGTATCTAGTGAAGGGTCTGCACACTGCCTATAAAGGTGATCAACACAAAGGAACTCAACACGAAGGGAACTTAACTAAAATGGAAAACTGAACCAAGTATAGGCTAAACAACATGTTTATAATCCTATACAACAATGGCCTATAGATACCAACTAACCTATATCCCATATGCCAATATCATCTGCAAACTATCTATGCAAATAGACCTCTCGGTCTTAGGTGAAACTACAACTATACTCAAAGGCAGGCTCTGGTCATGGGTGCCTCACTGGAAAAGGTAAGGAAAAGTAGTAATAATCATCAAGGATGTAAGGCATACTAACATCCTATGTGTAACTGGTTGGTATTATAGATAACAGGAGAATTATCTACAATGGGTTACTATTCTAACACCAATGCTAACTATCACCTCTAGGGTACAGACACTCTACAAGTCATCATACCATTATACTATGAAGGAACTACCTATGAATAAGCTCTACAAAACTAAATATCCCTACTCCTAAGTCATTTATAACAATCAAAAGGGTATGATGTTTAAACCTTCTCAAGATACAATCTGTTAATCATATGCGTCTGTCCAAAATCATGTTGTCCAGAGTCTTCATCATGCTAGTGAGCAAGGCTACGATAATCACAGAGTCCTTGACTAAGGTACGTATCTCTAGGTTCATGGTATTTAAAATTTTCGTACTGCCGCATGCGACGGCGAAAACCTTAAATTCCCATACCCGAGAATACATCCAAAATCTGACTACATATCCTCACTATGCCAACTAACACGACTATCGAGGATTCTAGATTCCATGATTTAGGCGACCTGGCCCATATGATTTTCTCAGAAGAAAAAAAACAAACACAACAAAAGAGTAACTTGACAAAATTAATCAATCAACAAGGAACAGATAGAATCGGATTTCAAGATAATTATAAAAGACAATTGCAGAAATAGAATTAAGAAGAACGGAACTTGCAGCAAGATCTCCAATGGTCTGCGCATCCTTGACTGTCCTGACGATAGCTCGCCCTACTAGTTTTCCCTGGTCTGCTGCTGATGCTGCATGAATCACCGCTGCTGAGAGAAATCAGAAATGACGGAAGAAAATCTCTGTACAGATAGAGGTGCACCTCCAATGTAGCAGAAACGCCAACCTGAGTCGGCACAACAAGAGCTGCGGTCTCAAGGCCCTGATGAACAGGACGAGAGGTGGCCAGCCTCTCGATAGTATCCCCTGAACCAGAGCAATGAAATCGTCTTCATAACCATCATGAAGACGGGTCAAACCAAAAACCAATTACTGAGAATGAAGCAAAAAAATCAAGGGAGGACAGTTTATATTCAAGGGAAATCAATAAGCAGCAATTGGACAAAAGGAATCTGATTAAGAGTTTTTTCTAATGTGATTGAGTACCCCAAAAATAATCCTAATCCTACTGCAGGCTGTAGTGATACTCTAGTTCGAATACCACTACATAAACTCGACCTGCATAGGCCACCACTAAAAATGTGTCACGACCCGCACCCTAGAGTTAGGGCACGAGAACGTAACAACGCCCAGCCTACGCCGCAGTGTCGGCGGTAGAACGCTGTCCTAGGTTTCAATGCATCTAACAGTATAAGACTAAACAGTTTATACTCCCCGAATGGGGGTGACATAGCAGATACAGACTCAATCACATCTAAGGTAGAGCATGATGAGGATAGATAAAACATGAAATCCAAAAGAGATACAGGAGATAGAAGTCTAAGTGTCTAAGATACATAAACCCAGAAATACATCTCAAAGCTCAATACAGTAATCTATAGAATAAATACAACTCAATACAACTGAAATAACTAACTATACAACCTCTACTGTGTCTCCTCTAGGCTAGCAGGCAACCTCCAGGCTATCTGTAAAATTTATCAACAGGTCCAGTCAGGACAGGAACGAGTACAACTCATCAAGAAATTCTAATTAAATGACAGAGAACTATAAAGCAGTTATAGACAATTTTATTGATGAATATGGCAGTTTATATACAGGTGATGGTATGGAGAACAGATAAGATACAAGAAAAGTAAGTAACTAAAACAAGAGAAGAATGATGGCAATGAAGACTGTAAAATAAATCTAGCTGAACTAAAGTAACATAATAAGTCCAGAATGTAAATGTAAACAAGTGCAAAACCCAAGTAAATCCAGACAACATGAATCTGATACCAGGTGGTTCCAGTACAAGATGAGTCCGGTATAAGGTGAGTCCAGTTGGTGATCAAAGGTTCCAGGGTGAGTCCAGCCTATACTCTAACAGTGTGTTTTAAAATATCGGAATCGACATGTGAACGGCTGTAGGTAATACGGCACACCGCACACTCGGCCAAGTGTGGGATGGCTATCGTTCCAGTATAATTCCAAGGGAGTGGTTCCAGTATTTGGGTATGTTCACATGCCTAATAGTAACTCCTACTAATAATCAATACTGTACCATCTCAGCATGAATTAAAATCTAGGATTAAAGTATGTTATAGATCTATGTGTTAGCTTTCCGAAACTTCAAACGGATCGCGTTTTCGTTTTCGAAAACTCCCGGAATCGCGAAAACACCGAGAACGCTTTTGTCTTTCGTACAGCTGACACTCAAATAATTTTCTAGAAAGTTACAGAAAGAATTAGGCCTATTAATACATGTTTTTGGAAAGCTAACTTCAATATGCTTCTTTTAAAAAAAACGGGAGATTAAACCGAGCTTTGAGCTAGAAGTTATGACATTTCTAAGTTATGGCTGAAATTAAAAACGTGGATAAAAATCATGACGGATTTGGGTAGTTTGAGATAAAAGAACACAAGTATATAACATAATATATCAAGAACTCACTCTCTACACTAATATATATATATATGAGACACTATAGAACACATCTCCAATACAAAAATATGAGATTAAATATGTAATAATTCATTCATACATAACAACAACACATAGTGCATCCAAATTTGGGGTTTTTCCACATGGACACAAACACAACACAAATGACACTCCTATGACCTCCAAATGGACACAAAATGGACACAAATGGAGATACAACCATGGGGGTCATTCCTATGGGTTCAAAATAGACCTATATGCATGAGAAAATGAAAAAGAGAAGGGATTTATACCTCCCGGTAGATCGAATCGAAGAAAAACCTTCCCGGAGCGACACCGACACGTAGAGATTTCAAAAGGACACGAACGAGCTCCGAATCCTCCCAAACTTGGGTAGCTTCCTCCTTGGCTAGAATGGAGATGGAAAGAAGAAGATTTGGTGGCGAAATGGAAGGATTTGGTGGAGAAATGGAATAATTTGGGGAGAAATTGCTAGGGATTGCTCTCTAGAAATTTGGGGAAGAACAAGAGAGAGAGTGTGGACGCGAATAATGAAATAAACTTGAGCCTATCCTCTCCCAAAGTGGCTGGCCATATGGGGCTATTTGTCCTATTATGGTATGGTCCAAAATGCCCCCACTAACCTATTCTATGAGTATTAGGAAAGGGCTAATTGGTTGGGGCTAAATTAGTCATTCTAAAGTCTCTAATCACACTAACCTTATCCATAATAATTAG
Organism: Iris pallida; assembly: GCA_029216955.1. NCBI lineage: Eukaryota > Viridiplantae > Streptophyta > Magnoliopsida > Asparagales > Iridaceae > Iris > Iris pallida. The sequence goes on along the minus strand of JANAVB010014398.1, from coordinate 5,389,207 downwards.
TCTAACCTCTAACTAAAATATTTCTATCATGTGGACTAAAATTAATATCATGTGGGCCATGTCTAACTAGTGTGTGGGTCCCACTAGAGTCAAACTACCCCCGGGTCCCCGTTTCAAGTCGGATTGAGCTGAAATTCGAACCCGACTCAAATAATCCCAAAACAATATCATAAATAATAAAATAAATTTCAAAAATATTTCAAAAATACAAAATGACAAAAATATCCCTGTTCCTGAAAACTGGGAATGACAAATTCTTCGAAATTAAAACCAAACAATAGTAAAATGTCAAAATCACAAGTCATAATTTTAAATAGTTTAAAAATGATTAAAAATCACCAAAAATCATAATATGAAATAATAATCAATAAATAATAATTATAATTACAAAATTTCAAAATTATCCTCATCTGGAAAACTGGGTGTTACAGGGACTGAACTAATGATAGCTAACTAAAATAGGTGCAGGGACTGAACATTGAAGTTCAAGGCTGATACACAGCAAAGAGTTTCTTAGGAAACCTGAGAAACAAGTGACAGTGTCAAAATTCAGTTTGTGTGTGTGTGTAGACACTGAACTAGTGACAAAATCTCAGGAATTCAGTGGAGTGACAGAATTGAATCTGTGAATGTGTGTGTGTGTGGAGGAGCATAGAAAATCAGTGAATGCAAGCATGTGTCCAGAGTGTCTGAACATGGTGTGCAGCAATATAATGTGAACTTCCTTTGAAATCAAGTTGAACCATTTGAAAACATTTAAAAAAAACTACATTAAACATGTATCAGAAAAAGGGAACCTGCAAATTCGAATCCAATATTTGAAACCCAACACAATTCCTCAAAACTAAGCATATATATAGATAGATAATATTAAAACCTATATATGTATAATCATCAAAATATATATAATATCACGATACATTAAAGTTCCAAAAACTAGTTGAAAACCAAATCAATACATCAAAACGTAAACTTAGTTTTCTCATTTCAGCTCACATGCATTACATTATCATCTACATACATATCCGCTTTCATATTTACATATATATATATATACATATTAAAAGATTCAATAAGAAACCAGAATCCAATCTCATGCTCAGTATCAGAGCAATATGACTGGTTCCCAAATCAATTCCTAGTTCAACCCGAATCCCATGCAATCCCAAATCAAACACTCGTGTGTCAGGGGTACAGACATGGGACATGTCCCACGAGTCTAATGGGACACCCACGAGTCCAAGAATCAGGACACGAGGTGTCCAAACTCAATTTGAAACTGTGTCTGAAAACATGATTTCCCAATCCTCGTACACGCGTGCACATGTGTCCAACTCACGACACAGGCCACGTGGAGACACGTGGCCGTGCACACGTGTTTGCCTAGACTAGGGGGACATATCCAAGTGCCTGTCCCGTGTCCACATGGTGTCCAAGTGTCGATACGAGGCCGTATCAGTGGACAGTTGTGTACGTGTGTGTGTGTTTACAATTTCAGTGCGGGTGGATTTTCTCCGTGCACACTAAACGAAAAACCATAAAACTTTGTAGGTGTCGTGTCAGTCACTAGGAGAACGTGTCCACCGAATTTTGTGACCTGAGTCGCCGTGTCGTGTCCGCAATGGCACCCGAGCAGCAGGACAGCCGCACGAGCCCCGTGCGGTGTCTCGTGCTGCGTGTCCAAGTGCTAGAACAGTGTCCAAACAAAACTAAAATCGACCTCAGTCAATTAGGGTTGCAATATACACCTATTAGGCTACATGTACATGTAATTTATTTTGAAAATAAACAATATTGAATTCACTCAAGCATTTCATCAAACACCTTAAATAACACATAGACACGTGTCCGATTCGGACACCAAACGGACACAAAATCCACCCAAATTTTGGGGACAGCTAGGGGTCTCCTAGATCTAGCCCTAAATACAAAGAAAACAGAAATTTAAATCAATTTGGAGAGTTTTACCTATAGGTGCAAAAAGCATAGAAAAGCTCCAAATGAGGGATTCTTTCTTGCTAGCCAAATGCTCCCAAATTGTCCTAAAGCTTGGATTAAACCCCACAATAAAAAAATAAGAGAGTATTAGGTTCTAATCCAAGAAACTAGGATTAAAAAGGAATTAAAATGAATTTATGGGAATTTTTGGGAAGGGAGAAATACCTCTCTTTTCCTATGTTGTTGAAATAATAAAAAAGAGGCAAGCCCTAATAAATAAGTGTTTATATAGGGTAGGGATCCCTATGTGGCTGGTCATTTAGGGTTTGGTTAGGGTTAGGGTGTCAAATCATGGGCCATGGGCCAAGTCATAAGTCATTAAGTCCTTAAATTACTAGTCATTTCATTAAACCATAAACCATAAAATAATTCCACTTAAACTAATCCTCTCATTCTAAAACTAATCTCTAATGACTAAAATGAGATAACTCAAGCTAGACTAGGGTTATCATAGCTAGGGTTAGCTTCTAGGCTAGTCCACTAGGTCGAAACAAGTCAAGGTCAAACTAGAATTCACCAATTCACTAAATCATCAAATAATTCAAATAAGTCAAAATGACCAAATTATCCCTAGGCTAAAAATGATAATTAATCATCCTAATGACATGGTTAGGCTCTAGGTCATGCAGTCTCTAGGGTTTCACTAGCAGCACATCAAAATCACAAGTCATGACTTAAAACAGTTTTTAAATAGTTTAAAAATGATTAAAAATTACCAAAAATTATAATGTGAAATAAATATCAATAGATAATAATATAATTACAAAATTTTAAAATTACCCTCATCTGGAAAACTGGGTGTTACACCATCAGTGCCAATTGTGTCGATACCTTTCTGGTGACTTAGTTCTTCCGGTTGTTCTTCTCCAAGCAGTTCTCTTCTTCATCATCGTGTGATCCAAGGAACAAAGTGATCGCTCTCAGATCAGACTTCCATAGCAATACTTTCCAGAATTTACTTATACTTTTGTACTTTTTCTCGTTTTCTTTCAAAAGCCTTTTAAGGGCATTTTGTTAAGTGAAACAACTACTTTATCTTATATGCTCATTAAATAATGATTTTTGAATGAACGATTGAGGCATAGATGTTCTGAGTGGCCTTAGAAGAATTGATTGTAGCTTGCACTTCCAAGTCCAGTGACAACCGTGATCGTTGTGACGTCTTCGTACCTCATATGGGGTAGCTGGCCATGTCTGTCTCCGTATTCCGGTAATGGAACATGACAAATACGGCTTACAAATCGAAAGTAAGCCGTACAAACATTTTTATGACGCACTAGTTGATAAATAATAAACTAATCCTTATTTAACTAACATCGTGCCTTATGTATATCCTAATAATAATTTAAAATTCTTATAATAAATACAAAAATAACTTAAAATTCTTATAAGTATTTAAACATATATTCAAATCCTAAAAAAATTTATATAACAACTTCAAATTAAAACATATTCAATAGTTATACTATATTGAAATCAACTACACGGTATTATCTAATCGTTTATACAAAGTTCTACAAAGAACAAATTTTAATTAGAATATATTTGATATTTAAACTATATTTAAACAAACTACATGGTATTATCTAAACATATATCCAAAGTCCTACAAAGAACAAATTTTAATTAAAATATATTAAACTAACTATATAGTATTATCTAAACATATATCCAAAGTTATAATTTAACTTTTTTAACAAATTTTTTATGCACGTACGTTGCACGTTACTAGTATTATCTAATTATATAATAGGGTTAGGTATTAACTAGTTATTAAGAAAAAAAATCTAATTAGTTTTTTATTTCTAAGATTTTATCAAATGTTTAGGAAATGATAATGTGGATTTAAATTATGATTTTTATTATTATTTATTATTAATCTTTTCGGGGATGGGTTTACCAAATGAATGCGAACTAAATGTTGTGATATTAACATTTTTTATTCTTGAGCCTAAATTTATTGTGGAAAAAGTAGTACGTGCCTTCTGTCTTCATTACTTGGTTCACTAGAAAGAAGCTAGTTTAACACCAATTTAAATGCATATAGTACCAGAGAATGACCTTCAGTCCAGTTCGCAGCTTAGAGCATCTCCAACCCTATTGGCTTATTTTATGTTGTAAATCTTAGGTGGCATGGGACACAAGACAATGTCTTGTATAGATGGCAAGATTATATTTACAAATGGCAAGATTATATTTACAAATGACAATGAGTTTAAAAAGTCATCTCCAATACAAAAGTATTGAGAAGAAAATACAAAATAATTTTTTACAACTTCCAAGACAACTTTTACTCTTCTACTTCTTTTTATAAATATTTTTATTCACAAATGATGATGTGGACACAAAGACATTGTGAAGTGCATTGTCTAGATCTAGACAACCAACTTCACATTGTCTTTGCCATGTCAACTCCACACTTTATTTCACATTTGCATTGGAGAAGTACTTTTGAAAAAAATGGTTGTCATTCCTATGTGGCAACCATTTTTTTCAAACTCACAATAGGGTTGGAGATGCTCCAACCTATTGTGACTTTGGAAAAAAGTTGTTGCCACATAGGAATGACAAAATTTTGTTCCAAAGTTCTTCTCCAATGCAATTGTCAAGTCAATTGTGAAGCTTATGTGGCAAAAATTAAAGAAGACATTGTGAAGTTGATTGTCTTGTTCAAGACAATGCACTTGACAATGTCTTCACTTCCATGTCATCAATTATGAATAAAAAATATTAAAAAAAAGAAAGAAGATGAGTAGTTGTCTTAAAAGTTGGAACAAAAATAAATATCTTAATACTTTATCTTCCAAGTTCCAAAAAAAGTAAACATTTCAATACTTTTGCATAGGGTTGTGAATACAATATTGCGTTTCCTTCTACATTCAAATAATAAAATCCTACTTTTTTCTGCTTAATACTTAAAAGTTGTATTCTCTTTCCTCTCAAATTTACTCTCTAGTTTTGTATTTATTTCAATTCCTAGTAGATTATGTTTTTCTGCGTTTCCTTCTACATTCAAATAGTAAAATCCTACTTTTTCCCCAAAATTTCTAACCTAGTTTAATTTATGTGCAAATTCTGTTATCAATGGCTAATTCGAGGTTTACGCCATCAGTGCCCAATCCTTTTTGCAAGAGGACCTCATCAAAAAGGAATTATAAGAATTGTTATATAAGCTAAAGAAATTGAGAATGACTTGTCTTACTTGTATTATAAATCCAAATTAAAAAATATTATAAATCTAAATTGCAACAATCTATTTTCTTACAACCTAATTAAATTAAAGGCTAAATTACAACTGAATATCCTAAACTATTTTCATTTTTCAACTTAATACCCTCAACTTTGATAGATACTAATTTGATACCCTGAATTTAAAATAAAATAAAATTGTCCCTCCCCTCCACACCCCTAGGGGTGCAACTTGGGCGGACTAAACCCGAACCCGATCGGGTAAACCCGTTAATGGGTTGGGTTAGGGTTGAAGATATTCGGGTTCGGACTTGGGCTCGGGTTAAAATATTTGAGCCCGATCAAAAATCGGGTTGGGCTTGGGTTCATGTGTTGGGTAACCCGAAGAACCCAAAACCCGACATACATATAATTTATATATATTGTTTCATACTACTTAAATAAAAAGTTTAAACTATAATTTTTTTTCATCCGAACTCTTCAATTCCTTGTCCTAAATCTCATTTCAGTTTTATTTTGTAATGATTGAGGCTTGATTGCTATTTGATTATACATTTAATATTACTCTTGTTTAAAATTATTTCAAATATTATATTAGAGTCCGATAAACCCGACCCAACCCGAGCCCAACCCGATCCTCCGGGCTTGGTCTTGGGCTTCATATGTTGAACCCGAAGTCGGGTCGGGCTTGGGCTTGGGCTAGACTTGTGATCTATCGGGTTGGGCTCGGGTTGACCTCAAACCCGACCCAACCCGCCCGAGTTGCACCCCTACACACCCCCCCCCCCCTCCCAAACACCCCGACGATCTCCCCCACCCCCCTCCCGCTGGCGACCTCCCCCTCCCCTCTCCATCGTTCGCACCTGCGACCTCCCCTCCACCCCATATTGTGGGCCGTCCCGGAGCAGCACTGGGTAGCGGATCGCTGGAGGGGACAACTGCAGCGGCCGTAGGCTGAGCGCGGCAGCGGGGCACGCGGTAGGAGTGACGCAGGGGCATGACGTGGGCCGGCTCGGAGCTATGCGTGGCGGCGGGGTCTCGAGGTAGCGGGTTTGGAGGCAGCCGCACGGGGCACGGGGGCGGGTGTAGGGGGTGATCGCGGAGGGGTAGGACGGCTGGAGGGGGGTGCTGCTAGATAAGGAAAGGGGAGGGGGTGTTGTGGATTAGGAACATAGACATTTTTGTCTTTTTTAAAATTTTGGGTATCAACATAAAAATTATTATATAGTTGAGGGTATTAAATTAGCACCTATCAAAGTTGAGGATATCGAATTGAACAAGTTGGATAGTCCCCTGGTACAAAGTTGTAATTTAGTCTAAATTAAAATTCAACAAAATGTTGGAAATAAATAACAAAGTTAAAAGCGTTCTAAAACAACAAAACAATTGCAAGATATTTTTACGTGACCAACATTCTCCGCACGTGAGGGCACGTGATATATAACTCGATAGAGTCACAAGAATGGAAAGAGAATTGATAGACGGAGACAGCGATGGCTTCCTCCCCTCCGAAACCCGACACGGACACCGAGTCCGACTTCGACGACGAAGAAGAAGAGTCCAGCCTCCGAAACCCCGAAGTCCCATGGGCGGCGTCGTAAACCCTAGCCCTAGCTCCGCCGACCCCTCTCGTCTGCTTCCCCCGCTTCGCCGGCTACTCCGCCGCCGGCGATCTCCTCGGCTCCTTCTTCGGCTACGGTGAAAATATTCCGATCCCTATTCCCAATTCAATTTCTTAGTTCGACACGGACACGACACGTCACGTACACTCCACAATTGTTGCCGTGTCCGTGTCGGTGCGTCGTGTGCTAATTTCCCCGATAATTTTATCGTAAAACAATGAGATGCACATCAACCATTGTGCTATTGTGTTGTTTCCTACTGTGTACTGTATGTTATGAGCTTGACCCGCAATTTTTTTTCCCGGTCATCCTCGGAGAGTGGCTATAACTTATAAGTAGTTTCTATCAGTGCGTAGTTTTAGTTTAAAGAGAAATTTTGAGTTACATCCCACTTGTTTTACCCAAATTCAAGGTACACCCCACCCAATTAGCATAATGTAAGACACTCTCACTTTTGTCGGAAGACATCTTTCACTAACGGTCAACTCCTTTGACCAATTTTTTTTGAGCCAAAATACCCTTAGTCTTCTTCCTCGGGACCCTTGCCCCACGCAACCCCCCCCCCCCCTCGCGCCGCCCGCCCCTGCTGACAGCGGCTACTAACTGCTGCGCGTACCTGCCGTTGCCACCCCCCCTGGTGCACTCGTGCCGCTCCTAACTGCGCGCCCCACCGCCACCCCTATGCCGCGGCCCCCTTGTCGACAGCCCCCCTCTATTACGCTTCTAGATGCTGCTCCTTCCGACCGCCCCCCTCCTCGTTGCGCACCCGTAGCCACCCGTGCCGGAGAAAGGGGGGGGGGGGAGAGAAGGGTGTCACGTCCTGATTCCGAAGAATCGATAGTCGTCCCCCGAGCGTGATGCCGTGCGAACCTAGGTTGCGATCACACAAGGCATAGTTATAAGGTTATTCGAAACACAACAACTAATAGAGTACGTAGAGAAATTGAACAACACATTGTGGCAGAGAATCTTTTCATTTTATTGATAATAGACATCATTTACAATCATGCCGCGCGGGCTTTACAAGATGACTTGATTACAAAAAGAACGTCGATGAGATAGTCGTTCCATACATACATTCCTCAATTTACAACAAAAGTATTCCAGCCACCTGGAATAAAGGAAAACCGAGACATGTTTCTTGGACTGATGCAGAGTCTTCAAAAGTGGAGTAGCGAGAGTCTTCGACGCATGGTCGAAGCTTCAAAACACGAACGTCGCCTTGGTTAGTTGGCACGTTCCTCCGGATTCGCGGCACCTGCGGATAGCGAGGGTCAGTACGATCACATGTACCGGCGAGTGGCTAATTAAACCCAAGCTTCCATTTGTTCAAACAGTTTTATAAAAACATGTTAGCCATTTTGTGATCTTTCTAGCCATCCTAATTGATTTGCATTAAGAGGCAAGCATTCGATAGGCAATAAAACATAACTTACGATACATCTTACCCACGACAGAGCGTAACGTTGCAACGTAACTTACCATGTTCCTTCCCTGTCATATTCATAACAAGCTTATCATTTATGTGCAAGTGTGGGTCACTGGTAATTCAAGCCATCCTGGACGTATAGTCTGGTCGAGACGGTGCCCCTTTCAGCGCGGGTAGCTAGCCCCGCTGAAAGTCCCAAATGACCCGTGCTAGCATCTAGCACAGCTATCTTGCATTCCTCTTAGGCTGAAACGGTCCCGTGGCCTCGGGTTGCCGTTCGAGGAAGCGAAGCCTTGTGCGCAAGTTGTCCATGACCGTGCTTAAGTTAACAAGTTATTCAAGCATATTTTATGGTATCGTTGGGACTATTATATAATCGATTCATTTACTTGGTTTTGCAGAGCCCGAAATAATTCTGTCCCTTTTCTAGAACCTTATCTTTTCTCTTTTTGAGCATAAAACTTGTATTTTTCAAGTAAATCATTCTAATTCGATGCAGTTATCCGAGTTCTTGTTTTTTGAAACAAAGGGTCAAGGTGAAGGAGGTCGGCCACTTACCTTAGTCTTTTGCTTCAGGCGAGGGACTGGTTGGCTGTGCTTAAACGTCGTCTACGCGATCACCTGCAATCGCATAAGCAACTGATTAGACCACTGTGTTATTCAAGGGATTCGACATGCATGCGAAGTTCGAAAACGTAAGCCATGAAAACCATCGAAAATATTCACGAAAACACATTCACGAAAACCAAAGCCAAAACCAAATCAAGTGCGGCATGAAAACCAGAGCAACGGGAGGTCTCTCCCGACTCAGCCGCAGAGCCAATCCTTGAGGCGCAACCCGCTGAATATGGGACTTGATTTCGAAGAAGTCTTTCCATAACGAGAAAATGATCTTAATTCAATCGTTTCCGTTCGACCGATTCAACCGATCCTGACCTATCGGTCCCGATTGAATCAATAGTTACAGTATTCCTTTCTCGCGCACCCCGTGTACGAAAACGGGGCACGATGTAGGGACCGGACACTACACTATAACCAACTAAACAAAAGTTTCGTACCCAAAACTTAAGAATATAATCTACCTCTATGTGAACAATGAAGGAAACTTCTCCTTCATCTCCGATTCAAGTTTCCAGGTCGACTCTTCGACCGAATGGTTACTCTAGAGTATGCGGACGAGAGGGATCGTTCGATTTCGCAGGAGCTTGTCCTTGCGTTCCAAGTTTGGACTGGCTCTTTAACGTAGGATAAGTCGGACTTCAGTTCCAGCTGACAAAAATCTACCACGTGGCTTGGGTCGTACACGTACTTCCGCAACTGAGAGACGTGGAAGACATCATGCACACCCGCTAGCGCTGGCGGCAGGGTAATTTTATAGGCCACTGGAGCGATTCGCTTGAGTATTTCAAACGGTTCAACGAATCTCGGACTCAACTTCCCCTTTGCACCAAACCGAGTAACTCCACGCATAGGCGACACTTTAAGAAATACGTGATCGTCTGCTAGAAACTCGAGGGGTCGACGGTGGATGTCCGCATAACTTTTCTGTCGACTCTGCGCAGTCTTTAATCTTTTCCGAATGAGCTTGACCTTCTTCATGGTCTGTTCCACCAGCTCCGGGCCAAGAATCTGTCGTTTTCTGACTTCATCCCAACAAATGGGTGGGCTGCACTTTCGGCCGTACAAGGCTTCGTACGACGCCATCTGGATGCTGGACTGAAAGCTATTGTTGTATGCAAATTCGGCCAACGGTAGATGAACGTCCCAACTCGACTTGAAGTCAATTGTGCAGAGCCGTAACATGTCTTTGAGAATCTGATTCACACGTTCCGTTTGGCCGTCGGTCTGGGGATGGTTAGCTGAGCTGAACTGTAACTTGGTACCTATAGTCGATCGAAGGCTACTCCAGAAGCGCGATAAAAATCGTGCATCCTGTCACGCCCCAATACCGAAATACGGGGACGGACGTAGGCCAGCTACACCGTATAAGGTACGAATACGCTATACGGCGATGACGGCTGTCAAGTCTTGGTGGGTATCCTAGCATGCAATCAATCTATGGCCTAAATCCGATCTCATGTCCACAGGCAAATCACAATGAAACAACATCAAGAGAGAGAGAATCATATGGAAAGCAGGAAATACTCGTATGAAAATCAGGAATCTACAGTACAGAATAATAATGTACACTAGTATACCTTCCCACAGTTCCTAGCATAGTCGGGAACTGAAGCACATCCTCCAAGTCGAGTCTGGAAGATCCCCAGGGTCGGCCACAGGCAATCTGGGAACAATTCAGGGTTGGTCAGGCCAACCGTAGCAAGTACCAGAAAGGAAGGCTCAAGGACGGACGAAGAAAAACCAGCAGGATAAAATGTGACAGAAATAACATCTAAAAACAGTAAATAAAGTAAGGGATCGTGCGGTACCAACGCACGATTACAGAATATAAGGCAGCAATCCAACTACTAATACGTAAGTAACCAACAATCATCACAGTCATCCTAACATACACTAATGCCTGCATCGCTAACTGGAGATCGTAGTCTGTCATCGGGACAGTAATCCACCCCTACATCAAACAAGAACAAGGGAATGAAATACTGAGCCGGGACAACGTTACGCACCAGCCAGCTTAGCAAACAGCAAGCCATACAATTTATATGAATAAGCGGCCACTCAAATGCCTACGGCTTTCTATGTGGAAGTTGGGTTATCCCAACAATGCAAGTATGGGAATCCTCAGATTGTGCCGTCCCAGCAGGGCTAGCGAGGCCAAGTATAGCATGTAAGAAGAGCACCGATCCCTCGTAAGGCCACCGGACTTTGCATGTCACCACCGGTCCCTCGTAAGGCTACCGTGCCGAGCATGCCATGTATATAATGTATAGTACATAAGTAGCCGGATATTGCCTTCCACTAGTACGAATGGTAACAATATCCGTGGCGGCCAGCCTGCAGGTCATGACTAATGTCTGGGATAAGGCTGGTAATGCACGATCTCGGGATTCCGTTCCCTCCCAATGTTTCTACCAGTTTAAGTTGCCTAGATTAACCCTACATTTATCCGAAATCACATGCCGTGGTCACATGATCATCCTCCTAGATGTCGTACCTCAGTACGAGAACGCTAAGTAAGAATCAACCTCGGCACCTATAATCCCAGTTGTGATCCATCCTTAGTGTTATACAATAAGCAAGCAAGCAATCCTAGCCACGCTAAGACTATAGGCCAACTGCCAGATACCCGTGCAGGTAATCATATAATATAGCCAGAATATCAAGTTGGCATCGCAATGCCATATAATCATGGAAGTAGCACCTCAAAGTGCCAGTAGACAAGGGGCACCGCAGTGCAAGGTCAGGGCCAGTACCTCAAAGGGTAAGCTGGACTTATAGCACGGATAAAAGTAGTCATGTCTTGTACAAGGACAAATTTGTCAGTCATAAGAAGTCATCTGCCCACTTCGTGGTTTGGATATCTGGTCAAGTACAAGATCAGAACCTCTACTATAATAACATCTCAAGCATATATGGGAGCCTACAGCTCCAATCATCAAGTCGGTCCATCCACCAAATCAATCTAGCAAGAGTCTCCCATCCATGATGGAGTGAATATCACGTCAATAAAGACAACCACCAAATACCAAGCTCATCCCCCTAACAATGCTAGGTCCTCTGGCTCACAAGAATCCTCTGAATCGATGATCACAAGCTATCAGCAAATAAGTCTCACCACCACCAAGATATAGCAAACAAACCAGGTTTTGGGCGCTTGGGAAGTCGAGTAAAAATCATATATTGATACCCTCGATATTCTATTCGTTCCGCGAGACACTCGCACCAATATCAAAATCCAAAAGTCCTCAAGACATATCTGATCAAATTAGAACATCACGAAAGAACTAGCAACACTATCTAAGAATCCACTTGGTCTACCATAATCACTATCTCAATATCATATCTCCTCATAGTCAATCCTCGAATAAGATCATAATTCCAACACATGGGTCAACACTAATCAACGCCGTCGGAAGATGGCAAGGATTGTGTGAACCACTCTGGATCAGATCCACAACCCTTAAACCAAACAAGGACTAGGGTTGCAGACCTTCACCCGAGTAGAACCGCTCTCCTTACATAATCCGTCGGACAGGACAGACAATGAGATAACAAACTAAACTAGAACACCATCTAAAAAGAAGGGTCACAGGTCAAGAGTCCAATGGGTGATACCGTCGAAAAGGCAAGGATTGCGTGAACCACTCTGGATCAGATCCACAACCCTTAAACAAAACAAGGACCAGGGTTGCAAACCTTCACCCGAGTAGAACCGCTCTCCTTACACAATCCGGCGGACAAGACATGTCAAGACGCTAGGCGACTAATCTAGTCGGGAGTCTACCTAGCAGGCAATGAGATCAGGGATGCTATACCAAGAAGAACATGCATGAGTTCAGTCCCGCAAACCAAAGGAATGGTTCTGCCCAATCCTTTAAACCAAATTCCCAACCGGGAATTCTGGAAAAATTCGGCAGAGTCTCCTTTGTAATCTGGATGGGAGCACCCTACGAATAGGGGCTAGAACCACTTGGCGCAACCCGCCGCAGAATCGCAGAATCGCAGGCTGAGAACACTAAGTCTCAGCTACCAGCAGCACTACGATGCGTACTGGGAACAAATCGATAGCCGAGAACACTAAGTCTCGGCCTCCAGTAGCACTACGATGCGTACTGGAAACCAATCGAACCCGAGACCACTAAGTCCTGGCCTCCAGCAGCGCTACAATACGTACTGGACGCCAAGCCAACATGCATAATAATAAAATAACCGCCTCGCAGGGCGCACCACAATACATGTCCATAAATCCCTAATCCAAGCACAATCACCGCCACAGGTAAAGTTAGCCAAAGCCGTTACCCGACCGCGAGTCGGACACGGGGCATATGGGGACAATCCGTACAAGTGAGTCGTGCTCGTGTCCTCGGAGGTGTGGATGACCCATCCGAGTCGTCCGATACGGTCTATCCCAGTATCGGACCAAGCTAGTCTAGGTTATCATGGCAGTTCTACTGCTAAGCTACACTACTCATGGTTATACAATTTACAATAAATTAAATACAATAAAATCCAGGAGAGATGGCAAGAGCCACCTATGAGCAAGGGATACTTGTCTAGAGGGCTCGGCTAGGTAAGCAAGTCTTCGGCAATCATGATCCAAGCTTGCACGCCAATCGAGGTCCTCAGAACAAATAATAAACAATTATTAGAATTAAATAATAAAATAATAGAATAATCACAAGGGATGGCAGAAGGCTATACCGTGTGGGTCCTGCAAGCAGTGCAGGAACCGGCAAGGAAATCGAGGCACACGGACCGAGACAGACACGCAAACCGAGACGTGCACGTATATCGAGACGTGCACGAGAATCGAGATGACTCGAGGATCAAGATGAACAGGAGACAACGTGCACGTAAATCGAGACGCGCACGTAGATCGAAGAAATCACGAATATCAAGATAGCGCACGAATCACGCGACACGCAAATCGAGATATGCACGCGAATCGAGACGGCACAAGGACCGATGCGGCACGCAAATCGGAGCAAGCACGCAAGTCAACATATGCACGCAAATCGAGGCGATGTGGAGTCCAAGGGCACGCAAATCGATACGGGACGCAAATCGGTGTGTGCACGTAAATCGAGGCGGCACGGTCATGAAGAAGGCACAAAGGCCGAGGCACGAAAACCGAGGCGGTACACAAATCGAGATGGCACGGTGCACGAGGCAGCGCGGGACTCGAGGCGTCCCGCTGCCCAAGGCAGCACGTGGATCGGGGTGGCACGGGGACCGAGATAGCACACAAATCAAGGTGCACGTTCCGAGAAGCACGGAGAACGGGGGAACGTGCAAGTCAAGGGTGCACGCGGCCCGAGGAGAGCGCGACGTCCAAGACTGCACACTGCTCGAGCAGCGCGGGGCCCAAGGGCGACCCGCCACTCGAGGCTGGCGCGGCCAGCGTAGCTCGGAGGCGACGATGGTCGCCAGGAAAGGAAAAAAGGGGAAGGCGGAGGAGCTCGGGGCTCGGCCAGGTCGCGACGGCTCCGGGCGGAGGAGGAGACAGAGAGAGATGGGAGGCCGGAGGAGAGGCTCACCGGCGTCGGTCGGGCCCTGGCGGAGGGGGCGAACGGCACCAGCGGCAACACAGCCAAGTCGGGGTAGCGCGGGCTGCCGGAGAAGAAGAGGGGAGGAGCTGGTGGTGCGGTGGACGCAGAGGAGGGGGCCGCGCTGGAGGGTGGTGGCGGATGGAAGTGGTGGCGATGGCTGTCGCGGCCATGGAGGCGGTGGTGATGAGGGAGACGACGATGATGATGGTTGTGGCGGCACTGGAAGTGGTGGCGAGGATGGCAGCCGTCGAAGGAGGCGGGGGCGACGTCGGTGGTGTGGGTGGTCGCGGTGGAGGAGGCCGGTCGCGGTGAGGGGGAGAGGGAGCTCGGGTGAGGGGGCTGCTCTCCAGGGAGGGGAAGAGAGCAGTGAGGGGGAGAGGGAGCTGAGCGGGAGAGCGGGGGAGCTCTGGTCCAGTGGGGGAGAAAGATGTAGTGCCCCGTCCCTACATCGTGCCCCGTCTCCGTCCACGGGGTGCGCGAGAAAGGAACACTGTCGCTATCGATTCGGTCGGGTCCGATAGGTCGGAATCGGCCGAGTCGATCGAACGGGAACGGTTGAATTAAGATCCATTCCACGTTATGGAATGGCTTCTTCGGAACCAAGTCCCATATTCAGCGGGTTGCGTCTTGAGGATTGGCTCTGCGGCTGAGTCGGGAGAGACCTCCCGTTGCTCTGGTTTTCATGCCGCACTTGATTTGGCTTTGGCTTTGGATTTCGTGAATGCGTTTTTCGTGAATATTTTCGATGGGTTTTCGTGATGCGTTTTCGAGCTTCGCATTCATATCGAATATCCTTGAATTATACAGTGTTCTAATCGGTTGCTTATGCGATTGCAGGTGATCGCGTAGGCGACGTCAGCGCAGCCAACCGGTCGCTCGCTTGAAGCAAAGACTAAGGCGAGTGGCTAACCTCCTTCGTCTCGTCCCTCTATTTCAAACTCAACATGTGAAGTAAATAAATGCTTGTCATAATAGTGTAGAATCAAAAAAATCATGGCACGATTCTTCACGAAACACCTGCTATCAAACTGCCGGTTTTGAAAATAGAAAATGAGCTTTCTTATACAAATTCACTTAGCCTATGCAAACAATGAATGAATCGATTAACGTTTATCGCAACGATACGGCTAAGTAAGGAAATCAACTAACTCCAAAGGAAAATGGTCATTGGACAACTTGTCGACAAGGTGAAGTTTCCTCGAACGGTTACCTAGGCCAAGGGACCGATTCGACCCGGGAGGAACGAGTGTAGCAGCGCCAACCCTTCATCGGCGCGAGTTATGCGGGCACTTTCGTACAGGGCTAGCTACCCGACGCGAAAGGGGCGTCGTCTAACCAAATGCTATAGTTCGTGATGGCTTAACATTGCCAGTGGCCTTAATACCCCTTTTCACTGCTTAACAGGTGCACGGGACACGGGATGAACATGATAATTACTTAAGGATATACAAGTCCATATGCTTGCCTCAAAACATGTTAACATGCAAATCGAACAGGATGGTTAGAAAGATCATTGAAATAGCTAGCTAACATGTTTACGAAACTTCTTGAATCAAATGCAGAGCTTGGATTTAATTAGCCATTCGCCAGTACATGTGTTTCGTGCTGATCCTCGCTCTTTGCAGGCCCCGCGAACCAGGAAGGACGCGCCAGCTAGCTCGGCAGCGTTCGTGACTTTTGAAGCTTCGGCCGTGCGTCGAAGACTCTTTTTCAGCGACTCTACTTTTGAAGGCTCTCGACAGTCCAAGGAAAATGACTCAGCGTCCCTCCCATCCAGGTCAATGGAGTACTTGTGAATATTGAGGGATGTATGCAAAGTATGGAACGGCTATCTCATCGGCACTCTTTTGTAATCGAGTCATGTTGTAGCCCGCGCGGCAAGGAGTCTTGTATCAGAGTCTGTAAAAAGATGTTCATTATCAATAAAGATCAAGTTTCCTTTAATTATTGTGTGTATCAATTTGTCTGCGTACTCTCTTAGATCTCGTGTCTCGGATTACCTTATGACTAGGCCTTGTGCGATCGCAAATTAGGTTCGCACGGCATCACGCCCGGGGGACGACTATCGATTCGACGGAATCGGGACGTGACATAATGGTATCAGAGCACGGCTTTACGTCCTTGGCCTCCAGTGTCGAGTTTTAGTCTCCAACCGTTGACCTCGTGTCGATGAGAAGAGTTGTTCCATACGCTGAACCCAAGACATTTTCTGAAACTAACGAGAGTTGCCTTCCTTTTTCCTGCAGTTACGGGAGCTCAGGCGGAAGACGAGACGAGCGCTTCCAGCGGCTCGAGTGCTTCTAGGCCCGAGCATTCCGTTAACCCAACGGGAATGACGCCTACTGTAGCCGGACCTTCCGGCGACCCGATGCAACGTATGCTGCAGATGCTTGAAATGCAGCAACGTCAGAACGAGCTCTATCGTCAGCAAGCGGAGGCTCGTCAGACCCAATTCGAGAGTCGGTTCGAGGCTCAATTCAAGCTGCAACAACAGCAGCTGAATACCCTCCAACAGATCGTACAGTCGGTCGTCGGCAACAACAACAACTCAACGATGACACCTGCCGTGACCCAGCCTGCGGTTCGATCCAACGAAGCTGAACCAGAGGCGCCCGCGCTCTCACCTGCAGCACCGAGAAGTTCTAACTTCGACGTGTCAAAATTCACGAAAAGCTGTCGCACTTCCTTCAACGGCACAGAAGATCCATCCGTGGCGATCGACTGGTTGGAGGAGCTGGAAGACAAGTTCGAGCTTCTGGGTGTCGAGGACTCAAAGAAAGTCGCGTGTGCTCAACTTCTACTTCGAATGAACGCGCACGATTGGTGGGCTGTGCAGAAGCGGGCTATCCGACGTGAAGACGAGCCGGCGGCGATCTCATGGGCGACATTCAGAAATGCGTTCGAGAACGAATATCTTTCTGCAGCCGTGCGACAGGAAAAAGAAAATGAGTTCATGCAGTTGACGCAAGGGAATATGACTGTACGACAATATGCGGCTAAATTCAACAAACTGGCCAAGTTTGCCGGAGACTATTTACCTACCACCGCAAGTCGAGCAAAACGATTTGTAGTGGGCCTGCGTTCCTCTATCCGTGCTCATGTCTCGGTGCCGGAATACAAAACTGTGGGCGAGGCACTCAACCATGCCATCCGTCTGGAGTCCGAGTATCCTCCTATTACTACCGGCGCTGTTAACTTTAATAACAAACGCCATAGTAATGCGGGAGGCAACAACGCACATAAGCGTCAACATCGCGGCAACCAGACGAAGGAAAGGATGGTCTGCAATTTCTGCCACAAGGACGGGCATCTGGACACCGACTGCCGACTTAAGAACAGAGTCTGTTTCGCATGCGGCAAGAGGGATCACCTCGTAAGGGACTGTCCGGAAGCTGCGTCGACCCAACGCCCGCCCCAACATCAACAAAACCGAGGCCAAGCACCTCGGGCTCCACCGACCGCACAACAGAATGGCCAAGACCGTCGCCCCAATGCTCAGGGCCGTGTCTACGCCATGACCCGAGATGAAGTGTTCGCATCTGACACAGTCGTGACAGGTATACTGCAATTCAATAATAAACCTGCTCGTGTATTGTTTGATTCAGGTGCCACGCATAGTTTCATATCGGCGGACTTTGCCGCCGAGCACAAATTTCCTCTGACACCGCTCGGTCTCGAGCTCACTGTTAACATCCCGTCGGGCATGCCACTAGCTGCGAGTTTAGTCTGCGGAGACGGAATCATCTGTATAGGTGGTCAAAAGGTCAGTCTCGATGCGATAGTTCTAAATATTAAAGACTACGATATCATTCTGGGGATGGATTGGCTCGGTCCGTGCAACGCAACCATAGACTGCGCTGAAAAGAAGGTCACATTCCGCATACCGGGAGTGCCCGAATTTTGCTACTCGTGTGGTGAGGCGTCGCCGACCTGCATGGTGATCTCTGCAATATCTGCTCGACGGATGCTGTATTCCGGGTGCGAAGGCTATCTAGCTTCTGTTCGAGACATGCGACTGGATGGTGCAAACGCGGGTCAGACCGACGTTGTGGCAGAATTCCCCGATGTGTTCCCGGACGAGTATCCCGGCATGCCGCCCGATCGAGAGATTGAGTTCACTATCGATACCTTCCCCGACACTCGACCGATCTCGAAGACCCCATACAGGATGGCCCCTGCAGAGCTGAAAGAACTCAAGATGCAGTTACAGGAATTGCTCGACAAGGGATTTATCCGACCCAGCGTCTCGCCGTGGGGAGCGCCCGTACTGTTTGTCAAGAAGAAGGATGGCTCTATGCGTCTTTGTATCGACTACCGCGAGCTGAATAAAGCCACCGTCCGGAACAAATACCCCCTGCCCCGCATAGATGATCTGTTTGACCAGCTCCAAGGAGCCACGGTGTTCTCTAAAATTGATTTACGTTCGGGTTACCATCAACTCAAGATCAAGCCGGACGATGTGCCGAAGTCTGCCTTCCGTACTCGATACGGCCATTACGAGTTCCTGGTAATGCCGTTCGGCCTAACGAACGCCCCTGCTGCTTTTATGGATTTAATGAATTGAGTGTTCCGCCCATTCCTCGACAAGTTCGTAGTAGTCTTTATCGACGATATACTCGTCTACTCGAAGAATCGGCAGCAACACACTGAGCATCTGCGGACCGTGCTTCAGACCCTTCGAGAAAACCAACTATATGCGAAGCGAAGCAAATGTGAATTTTGGCTTAGCAGCGTCTCATTCCTCGGACACATCATTTCTGCTGAAGGCATTGCGGTCGACCCAAAGAAAGTTGAAGCCGTTGTCGATTGGAAACGGCCAGCGTCCGTCGGCGAGATTCGAAGTTTCCTTGGCTTAGCGGGATACTACCGACGCTTCGTGAAAGACTTCGCGAAGATCGCATCGCCTCTGACTCGCCTCACCCAGAAAGGAGTCGCATTCGAATGGTCGGACGACTGCGAAGCCGCATTCCAAGAGTTGAAGCAACGGCTCGTCTCGGCCCCGATACTCGCACTTCCAGAAAGGACGGAGGGTTTCCAGATATTCAGCGACGCGTCCGGTCAGGGCTTGGGGTGTGTGCTGATGCAACGGAACAAGGTGATATCTTTTGCTTCCCGACAGCTAAAGCCGCACGAGAAAAATTATCCCACGCACGACCTGGAATTAGCGGCGATTGTGTTTGCGTTGAAATTGTGGCGCCACTATCTCTATGGTGTGGCGTGCACGATCTATACCGATCACAAGAGCCTCAAGTATCTATTCACGCAGAAGGAGCTGAACTTGCGGCAAAGGCGTTGGCTGGAACTAATCAAGGATTACGACTTGACTATCGACTACACGCCGGGAAAGGGAAATGTTGTGGCGGATGCCTTGAGTCGGAAGTACATTGCCTCGTTATCCATTGACCCCCGACTGCTACGCGACCTTGAAGAGATGGGCATCGAGCTCCGAGTCAGATTCCGGAACGTGCAGATGGCAAAGTTGCAGTTAGAGCCGAGCTTGCTGAATAAGATCAAGACCGCTCAGACGGACGATTCGTACCTGAAGAAAGTGCGAGAGCTAATTTCGACAGGCAGAACAACCGACTTTGCGGAAGACGAAACCGGCGTGCTTCGATTGAAGGGTAGGCTATGCGTTCCGGACGATTCAGAACTCAGAAAGGAGATCCTGTCGGAGGCGCACTATGCGAAATACACTTTGCATCCAGGCAGTACCAAGATGTATAAGGACCTCCGCACGACCTTCTGGTGGCACGGAATGAAGAGAGATGTGGCGCTCTTCGTGTCGCAATGCATGGCCTGTCAGCAGGTGAAAGCTGAGCATCAGCGACCGGGCGGGGAGATGCAGAACCTCGCTATTCCCGAGTGGAAATGGAATCATGTCACTATGGATTTTATTGTTGGCCTGCCGAAGACACCACGGGGGAACGACGCCATCTGGGTCATCGTCGATCGATTAACCAAGTCAGCGCACTTTATCGCCATCAAAGTTACTTGGAGCGTTGATCGCCTGGCGCAGATTTATCTTGACGAGATAGTTCGGCTGCACGGAGTTCCAGTATCCATCGTCTCTGATCGGGATTCACGATTCATGTCGCGATTCTGGAGTAGCCTTCAGTCGGCGCTGGGAACCAAGTTACAGTTCAGCTCAGCTTACCATCCTCAGACCGACGGCCAAACGGAGCGCGTCAACCAGATTCTCGAAGACATGCTACGGCTCTGCGCAATTGACTTCAAATCAAGTTGGGACGTCCACCTACCGCTGGCGGAATTTGCATACAACAATAGCTACCAATCCAGCATCCAAATGGCGCCGTATGAAGCTTTGTACGGCCGGAAGTGCAGATCGCCCATTTGCTGGGATGAAGTCGGGGAACGGCAGATACTCGGCCCAGAGCTGGTGGAACAGACTGTGGAAAAGGTCAAGCTCATTCGGGAAAGATTAAAGACCGCACAGAGTCGCCAGAAAAGCTATGCGGACATTCATCGTCGACCACTCGAGTTTCAAGTAGGCGATCACGTATTTCTCAAAGTGTCGCCCATGCGGGGAGTTAGTCGGTTCGGCGCGAAAGGAAAGTTGAGTCCGAGATTCGTCGGGCCGTTTGAAATACTTGAACGGGTCGCGCCAGTGGCCTACAAAATTGCCCTACCGCCGGCGCTTGATGGTGTACACAACGTCTTCCACGTCTCTCAGTTGCGGAAGTACGTGCACGACCCTAGCCACGTGGTAGATTTTGGGCAGCTGGAGCTAAAGTCAGACTTATCCTACGTCGAAGAGCCACTTCAAATCTTAGAACGCAAGGATAAGTTGCTGCGAAATCGAGCGATCCCTCTCGTTCGCGTCCTCTGGAAGAACCACTCGATCGAAGAGTCGACGTGGGAGCTTGAATCGGAGATGAAGGATAAATTCCCTTCATTGTTCTCGTAGAGGTAGGTTTCATCTTTAAGTTTCGAGGACGAAACTTTTTATTAGTTGGTTATGGTGTAGTGCCCCGTCCCTACATCGTGTCCCGTCTCCGTCCACGGGGTGCGCGAGAAAGGAACACTGTCGCTATCGATTCGGTCGGGTCCGATAGGTCGGAATCGGCCGAGTCGATCGAACGGAAACGGTTGAATTAAGATCCATTCCACGTTATGGAATGGCTTCTTCGGAACCAAGTCCCATATTCAGCGGGTTGCGCCTCGAGGATTGGCTCTGCGGCTGAGTCGGGAGAGACCTCCCGTTGCTCTGGTTTTCATGCCGCACTTGATTTGGCTTTGGCTTTGGATTTCGTGAATGCGTTTTTCGTGAATATTTTCGATGGGTTTTCGTGATGCGTTTTCGAGCTTCGCATTCATATCGAATATCCTTGAATTATACAGTGTTCTAATCGGTTGCTTATGCGATTGCAGGTGATCGCGTAGGCGACGTCAGCGCAGCCAACCGGTCGCTCGCTTGAAGCAAAGACTAAGGCGAGTGGCTAACCTCCTTCGTCTCGTCCCTCTATTTCAAACTCAACATGTGAAGTAAATAAATGCTTGTCATAATAGTGTAGAATCAAAGAAATCATGGCACGATTCTTCACGAAACACCTGCTATCAAACTGCCGGTTTTGAAAATAGAAAATGAGCTTTCTTATACAAATTCACTTAGCCTATGCAAACAATGAATGAATCGATTAACGTTTATCGCAACGATACGGCTAAGTAAGGAAATCAACTAACTCCAAAGGAAAATGGTCATTGGACAACTTGTCGACAAGGTGAAGTTTCCTCGAACGGTTGCCTAGGCCAAGGGACCGATTCGGCCCGGGAGGAACGAGTGTAGCAGCGCCAACCCTTCATCGGCGCGAGTTATGCGGGCACTTTCGTACAGGGCTAGCTACCCGACGCGAAAGGGGCGTCGTCTAACCAAATGCTATAGTCCGTGATGGCTTAACATTGCCAGTGGCCTTAATACCCCTTTTCACTGCTTAACAGGTGCACGGGACACGGGATGAACATGATAATTACTTAAGGATATACAAGTCCATATGCTTGCCTCAAAACATGTTAACATGCAAATCGAACAGGATGGTTAGAAAGATCATTGAAATAGCTAGCTAACATGTTTACGAAACTTCTTGAATCAAATGCAGAGCTTGGATTTAATTAGCCATTCGCCAGTACATGTGTTTCGTGCTGATCCTCGCTCTTTGCAGGCCCCGCGAACCAGGAAGGACGCGCCAGCTAGCTCGGCGGCGTTCGTGACTTTTGAAGCTTCGGCCGTGCGTCGAAGACTCTCTTTCAGCGACTCTACTTTTGAAGGCTCTCGACAGTCCAAGGAAAATGACTCAGCGTCCCTCCCATCCAGGTCAATGGAGTACTTGTGAATATTGAGGGATGTATGCAAAGTATGGAACGGCTATCTCATCGGCACTCTTTTTGTAATCGAGTCATGTTGTAGCCCGCGCGGCAAGGAGTCTTGTATCAGAGTCTGTAAAAAGATGTTCATTATCAATAAAGATCAAGTTTCCTTTAATTATTGTGTGTATCAATTTGTCTGCGTACTCTCTTAGATCTCGTGTCTCGGATTACCTTATGACTAGGCCTTGTGCGATCGCAAATTAGGTTCGTACGGCATCACGCCCGGGGGACGACTATCGATTCGACGGAATCGGGGCGTGACAAAAGAGGATTCGGGAGAGAGAGAATTGGGGGGGGGGGGGGCGGCTGAGAGTGTGGAGTGAGAGAGAGTTAGGTTAGGGTTTGGGTTTTCTTTTGGGAGGGTAGATTAGAATCAAGAAATTAAAAATAATAATAATAATAATGAGGATAAAATTACCACCAAGAAAATAATAAAAATTTCAAGAATACCCCAAAATTAAAATCCTCCAAAATACGAAATACAGTCGAAATACAGTCATATACCTATTTCCAAAATAGGGATCTGACATCCTACCCACCTTACAAAAATTTCGTCCTCGAAATTTCAAAATTATCAAAATAGGGTTTTCAAAACTAGTACATATATATCTGCCATGAAAAACTATACCCACCTTACAGAAATCAAGTAATACAATAAGAAACGAACAAAATCTCAATATGAAAACATCAAGGAGAACAGTGCATGGCTACATAAATCAACTCGTAAGGTAAATCTAAACAATGAAGCAATCTCGTAAAAGCAAAATCTCGCATGCACGAAATAACCCCATAAATCAAAACAAGTACAAAATATCGAAAACAATGTTCAAAAACGCAGAATCCCAACTGCATAAAAATCCTCATAAATCATAAAATACATGATATATGTCTCGAACCGATGACCGTAGTTTCGTAATATCCGAAAAATGTGTGCCATGGTCATTCCCTGCCTTCCATCCGGAATGGCTGCAAAAGATTCACCATGACACTATAATCGAGCAGCTGCAACTTTCGTTACCACGCCGTCAAGGTATAGTAGGGTCACCCGGTACTCTTAACAAATACCCAAAACGAATCAAATCCATAACCCAAATATCCGTATCACTAAAATCACAAAATCTCTAACAATGTAATGAGAGTCCTAAAAAACAATCAAAATCCAAAATCGAGATGAGTCGTAACACACATCCAAAAATATTTTCAATAATAACTACAAGATAGCTTTTCTAGGAAAATTCTCCATATCCGTAGGAAAATACTCCAAATCAAGAATCCATATCAAAACATAATATATAGCAAGTATATCTATAAAAATAATATCTGAAACAGATAATCATGAGTGCAGAACTGTCCGGAATCAAGGAAGCCGAATCGATACAAGAATATCCCTTGGATACTCAACAAATGTTAGAATATCCAATCTCAGAGTCCTGATGAAATCTTCATTCTGCAGCAATCCAGCCAACGCTCGAAGAGGGCGATAATGATACTAAGTCAACACAAAGTCAACGAACGAAATGGATAACAGGAAATCAAACAAGGCGAAACACCGGTAGAGAGTACAGAACCCAAGATAAATAATCATGTAACCCAAATGATGGAGATAACATCTCATCAAATAAGGTGATCGACATGACCAACTATAGGATCATATCTATCAAACAAGGATCAGAGGTAGATAACACGAATAAGACATGGCCAAGCAAGATAGGTCCAAGTAGAGATGAGGACCAGTTCACAGGTTCAAGGGAGCGAAGGGCAAGTGTATAGCAAGTTAGAATCCCAAGGAATAGTGGACTGAGATCAATAATCAAGTGATACCCAACAAAATCTCAAAACGAGACCTGCATGGGCCACCACTAAAACCATGTCACGGGGACGGACGTAGGCCAGCTACACCGTATAAGGTACGAATACGCTATACGGCGATGACGGCTGTCAAGTCTTGCTGGATATCCTAGCATGCAATCAATCTATGGCCTAAATCCGATCTCATGTCCACAGGCAAATCACAATGAAACAACATCAAGAGAGAGAATCATATGGAAGGCAGGGAATACTCATATGAAAATCAGGAATCTACAGTACAGAATAATAATGTAGACTAGTATACCTTCCCACAGTTCCTAGCATAGTCGGGAACTGAAGCACATCCTCCAAGTCGAGTCTGGAAGATCCCCAGGGTCGGTCACAGGCAATCTGGGAACAATCCAGGGTTGGTCAGGCCAACCGTAGCAAGTACCAGAAAGGAAGGCTCAAGGACGGACGAAGAAAAACCAGTAGGATAAAATGTGACAGAAATATCATCTAAAAACAGTAAATAAGGTAAGGGATCGTGCGGTACCAACGCACGATTACAGAATATAAGGCAGCAATCCAACTACTAATACGTAAGTAACCAACAATCATCACAATCATCCTAACATACACTAATGCCTGCATCGCTAACTGGAGATCGTAGTCTGTCATCGGGACAGTAATCCACCCTTACATCAAACAAGAACAAGGGAATGAAATACTGAGCCGGGACAGCGTTACGCACCAGCCAGCTTAGCAAACAGCAAGCCATACAATTTATATGAATAAGCGGCCACTCAAATGCCTACGGCTTTCTATGTGGAAGTTGGGTTACCCTAACAATGCAAGTATGGGAATCCTCTGATTGTGCCGTCCCAGCAGGGCTAGCGAGGCCAAGTATAGCATGTAAGAAGAGCACCGATCCCTCGTAAGGCCACCGGGCTTTGCATGTCACCACCGGTCCCTCGTAAGGCTACCGTGCCGAGCATGCCATGTATATAATGTATAGTACATAAGTAGCCGAATATTGCCATCTACTAGTACGAATGGTAACAATATCCGTGGCGGCCAGCCTGCAGGTCATGACTAATGTCTCGGATAAGGCTGGTAATACACTATCTCGGGATTCCGTTCCCTCCCAATGTTTCTACCAGTTTAAGTTGCCTAGATTAACCCTACATTTATCCGAAATCACATGCCGTGGTCACATGATCATCCTCCTAGATGTCGTACCTCAGTACGAGAACGCTAAGTAAGAATCAACCTCGGCTCCTATAGTCCCAGTTGTGATCCATCCTTAGTGTTATACAACAAGCAAGCAAGCAATCCTAACCACGCTAAGACTATAGGCCAACTACCAGATACCCGTGCAGGTAATCATATAATATAGCCAGAATATCAAGATGGCATCGCAATGCCATATAATCATGGAAGTAGCACCTCAAAGTGCCAGTAGACAAGGGGCACCGCAGTGCAAGGTCAGGGCTAGTACCTCAAAGGGTAAGCTGGACTTATAGCACGGATATAAGTAGTCATGTATGGGACAAGGACAAATCTGTCAGTCATAAGAAGTCATCTGTCCACATCGTGGTTTGGATATCAGGTCAAGTACAAGATCAGAACCTCTACTATAATAACATCTCAAGCATATATGGGAGCCTACAGCTCCAATCATCAAGTCGGTCCATCCACCAGATCAATCTAGCAAGAGTCTCCCATCCATGATGGAGTGAATATCACGTCAATAAAGACAACCACCAAATACCAAGCTCATCCCCCTAACAATGCTAGGTCCTCTGGCTCACAAGAATCCTCTGAATCGATGATCACAAGCTATTAGCAAATAAGTCTCACCACCACCAAGATATAGTAAACAAACCAGGTTTTGGGCGCTTGGGAAGTCGAGTAAAAATCATATATTGATACCCTCGATATTCTATTCGTTCCGCGAGACACTCGCACCAATATCAAAATCCAAAAGTCCTCAAGACATATCTGATCAAATTAGAACATTACCAGAGAACTAGCAACACTATCTAAGAATCCACTTAGTCTACCATAATCACTATCTCAATATCATATCTCCTCATAGTCAATCCTCGAATAAGATCATAATCTCAACACATGGGTCAACACTAATCAACGCCGTCGGAAGATGGCAAGGATTGTGTGAACCACTCTGGATCAGATCCACAACCCTTAAACCAAACAAGGACCAGGGTTGCAGACCTTCACTCGAGTAGAACCGCTCTCCTTACATAATCCGGCGGACAGGACAGACAATGGGATAACAAACTAAACTAGAACACCATCTAAAAAGAAGGGTCACAGGTCAAGAGTCCAATGGGTGATACCGTCGAAAAGGCAAGGATTGCGTGAACCACTCTGGATCAGATCCACAACCCTTAAACCAAACAAGGACCAGGGTTGCGAACCTTCACCCGAGTAGAACCGCTCTCCTTACACAATCCGGCGGACAAGACATGTCAAGACGCTAGGCGATTAATCTAGTCGGGAGTCTACCTAGCAGGCAATGAGATCAGGGATGCTATACCAAGAAGAACATGCATGAGTTCAGTCCCGCAAACTAAAGGAATGGTTCTGCCCAATCCTTTAAACCAAATTCCCAACCGGAAATTCTGGAAAAATCCGGCAGTCTCCTTTGTAATCTGGATGGGAGCACCTTACGAATAGGGGCTAGAACCACTCGGCGCAACCCGCCGCAGAATCGCAGAATCGCAGGCTGAGAACACTAAGTCTCAGCTACCAGCAACACTACGATGCGTACTGGGAACAAATCGATAGCCGAGAACACTAAGTCTCGTCCTCCAGTAGCACTACGATGCGTACTGGAAACCAATCGAACCCGAGACCACTAAGTCCCGGCCTCCAGCAGCGCTACAATGCGTACAGGACGCCTAGCCAACATTCATAATAATAAAATAACTGTCTCGCAGGACGCACCACAACACATGTCCATAAATCCCTAACCCAAGCACAATCACCGCCACAGGTAAAGTTAGCCAAAGCCGTTACCCGACCGCGAGTCGGACACGGGGCATATGGGGACGATCCGTACAAGTGAGTCGTGCTCGTGTCCTCGGAGGTATGGATGACCCATCCGAGTCGTCCGATACGGTCTATCCCAGTATCGGACCAAGCTAGTCTAGGTTATCATGGCAGTTCTACTGCTAAGCTACACTACTCATGGTTATACAATTTAAAATAAATTAAATACAATAAAATTCAGGAGAGATGCCAAGAGCCGCCGATGAGCAAGGGATACTTGCCTAGAGGGTTCGGCTAGGTAAGCAAGTCTTCGACAATCATGATCCAAGCTTGCACGCCAATCGAGGTCCTCAGAACAAATAATAAACAATCATTAGAATTAAATAATAAAATAATAGAATAATCACAAGGGATGGCAGAAGGCTACCGTGTGGGTCCCGCAAGCAGTGCAGGGACCGGCAAGGAAACCGAGGCACGCGGACCGATACGGGCACGCAAACCGAGACGTGCACGTATATCGAGACGTACACGAGAATCGAGATGACTCGAGGATCCAGATGAACATGAGACAACGTGCACGTAAATCGAGACGCGCACGTAGATCAAGGAAATCACGAATATCAAGATAGCGCACGAATCACGTGACACGCAAATCGAGATGTGCACGCAAATCGAGACGACACAAGGACCGATGCGACACAAATCGGAGCGAGCACGCAAGTCAACATATGCACGCAAATCGAGGCGATGCGGAGTCCAAGGGCACGCAAATCGATACGGTACGCAAATCGGTGCGTGCACGTAAATCGAGGCGGCACGGGTCACGAGGAAGGCACAAAGGCCGAGGCACGAAAACCAAGGCGGTGCACAAATCGAGATGGCACGGCGCACGAGGCAGCGCGGGGCTCGAGGCGTTCCGCTGCCCAAGGCAGCACGTGGATCGGGGTGGCACGGGGACCGAGATAGCACACAAATCAAGGTGCACGTCCCGAGAAGCACGGAGAACGGGGGAACGTGCAAGTCAAGGGTGCACGCGGCCCGAGGAGAGCGCGACGCCCAAGGCTGCACACTGCTCGAGCAGCGCGGGGCCCAAGGGCGACCCGCCACTCGAGGCTGGCGCGGCCAGCATGGCTCGGCGGCGACGATGGTCGCCAGGAAAGGAAAAAAAAGGGAAGGCGGAGGAGCTCGGGGCTCGGCCAGGTCGCGGCGGCTCCGGGCGGAGGAGGAGACAGAGAGAGATGGGAGGCCGGAGGAGAGGCTCAACGGCGTCGGTCGGGCCCTGGCGGAGGGGAGAACGGCAGCAGCGGCAGCACAGCCAAGTCGGGGCGGCGCGGGCTGCCGGAGAAGAAGAGGGGAGGAGCTGGTGGTGCGGTGGACGCAGAGGAGGGGGCCGCGCTGGAGGGTGGTGGCGGATGGAAGTGGTGGCGATGGCTGTCGCGGCCATGGAGGCGGTGGTGATGAGGGAGACGACGATGATGATGGTTGTGGCGGCGCTGGAAGTGGTGGCGAGGATGGCAGCCGTCGAAGGAGGCGGCGGCGACGCCGGTGGTGAGGGTGGTCGCGGTGGAGGAGGCCGGTCGCGGTGAGGGGGAGAGGGAGCTCGGGTGAGGGGGCTGCTCTCCAGGGAGGGGAAGAGAGCAGTGAGGGGGAGAGGGAGCTGAGCGGGAGAGCGGGGGAGAAAGAGGATTCGGGAGAGAGAGAGTGAAGAGAGAGAATTGGGGAGGGGGGGCTGAGAGTGTGGAGTGAGAGAGGGTTAGGTTAGGGTTTGGGTTTTCTTTTGGGAGGGTAGATTAGAATCAAGAAATTAATAATAATAATAATAATAATAATAATAATAATAATAATAATAATAATAATAATAATAATAATGCGGATAAAATTACCTCCAAGAAAATAATAAAAATTTCAAGAATACCCCAAAATTAAAATCCTCCAAAATACGAAATACAGTCGAAATACAGTCATATACCTATTTCCAAAATAGGGATCTGACACATCCCGATCAGAGACTATAGATACAGGGACTCCGTACAGCCGTACTATCTCGTCAAGATAAATCTGAGCTAGGCGATCAGCGCTCCAAGCAACTTTAATGGAAATGAAGTGCGCTGACTTGGTTAGTCGATCAACGATGACCCAGATGACATCATTTTCTTGCGGCATCTTCGGCAGGCCAATAACAAAGTCCATAGTGACATGATTTCATTTCCATTATGGAATGACAAGGTTCTGCATCTCCCCGTCCGGTCTCTGATGCTCAGCTTTCACCTGCTGACAGGCCATGCATTGCAACACGAAGAGCGCCACATCTCTCTTCAGTCCGTGCCACCAGAAGGTCGTGCGGAGGTCCTTATACATCTTTGTGCTGTCAGGATCAAGGTATATTTTGCGTAGTGCTCCTCCGTCAATATCTCCTTTCTAAGTTCTGAATCGTCCGGAACGTATAGCCTACCCTTTAATCAAAGCACGCCGGTTTCGTCTTTCGCAAAGTCGGTCGTACTATCCGTTGAAATTTGCTCTCGCACTTTCTTCAGGTACGGATCATCCTTCTGAGCGGTCTTGATCTTTTCTCGTAAGCTCGGCTCTAGCTGCATCTGCGCCAACTGCATATCCCTGAATCGAACCCGGAGGTCAATGTCCATCTCTTCTAAGTCGCGTAGCAATCTGCGGTCGATGGATAGCGAGGCAATATACTTCCGACTCAGAGCGTTTGTCACAACATTTTCCTTACTCGGCGTATAGTCAATAGTCAAGTCGTAATCTTTGATCAGTTCAAGCTGACGCCTTTGACGCAAGTTCAGTTCTTTCTGCGAGAATAGATATTTGAGGCTCTTATGATCCGTATAGATCGCGCACGTCACGCCATAAAGATAGTGACACTACAATTTCAACGCAAATACAATCGCCGCTAACTCCAGATCATGGGTGAGATAATTCTTCTCGTACGGCTTTAGCTGTCGAAAAGCAAAAGATATCACCTTGTTCCGTTGCATCAGCACACACACCAAACCCTGGTCGGACGCATCGCTGAAGATCTGGAATCCCTCAGTCCCTTCTAGAAGTACAAGTATCGGGGCCGAGACGAGCTGTTTCTTTAACTTCTGGAAGGAAGCTTCACAGTCGTCTGACCATTCAAAAGTGACTCTTTTCTGGGTGAGGCGAGTCGGAGATGACGCGATCTTCGCGAAGTCTTTCACGAAGCGTCGGTAGTATCCTGCTAAGCCAAGGAAGCTTCGAATCTCGCTGACTGACGCTGGCCGTTTCCAATCGACAATGACTTCAACTTTTTTTGGGTCGACTGCAATGCCTTCGGATGAAATGATGTGTCCGAGGAATGAGACGCTGCTCAGCCAAAATTCACACTTGCTCCGCTTCGCATACAACTGCTTTTTTCGAAGGGTCTGAAGCACGGTCCGCAGATGTTCAGCGTGTTGCCGCTTGTCCTTCGAGTAGACGAGTATATCGTCGATGAAGACTACTACGAACTTGTCGAGGAAGGATCGAAACACCCGATTCATTAAATCCATTAAAGCATCTGGGGCGTTCGTTAGGCCGAACGGCATTACCAAGAATTCGTAATGGCCGTATCGAGTGCAAAAGGCTGACGTCGACACATTGTCCGGCTTGATCTTGAGTTGATGGTAGCCCGATCGAAGATCAATTTTAGAAAATACCGAAGCGACTTGCAACTGATCAAACAAGTTGTCTATGCGGAACAATAGATATTTGTTCCGGACGGTGGCTTTGTTCAGCTCTCGGTAGTCGATACAAAGACGCATTGAGCTATCCTTCTTTTTGACGAACAACACGGGTGCTCTCCATGGCGAGACGCTAAGCCGTATGAATCCCTTGTCGAGCAACTCTTGCAATTGTACCTTGAGTTCCTTAAGCTCTGCAGGGGTCATTCTGTATGGTGCGTTTGAGATCGATCGGGTATCGGAGAATGTGTCAATGGTGAACTCTATCTCTCGATCAGGTGGCATGCCGGACAGCTCGTCTGGAAACACGTCTGGGAATTCTGTCACAACGTCGGACTGACCCGCATTCGCACCATCATGTCTCATGTCTCGAATAGACGCTAAATAGCCTTCACACCCGGAATGCAGCATCCTTCGAGCATATATTGTCGAGGTCACCATGCAAGTCGGCGACGCCTCTCCACACGAATAGCAGAATTTAGGCACTACAGGTATACGGAAGGTGACCGTCTTTTCGGCATAGTCGATGGTTGCGTTACACGGACCGAGCCAATCCATTCCCAGAATGATATCATAGTCCTTAATGTCTAGGACTATTGTATCGAGACCTATCTTTTGGCCATCTATACAGATGATTCCGTCTCCGCAGTCTAAGTTTGCAAGTAGTGACGTGCCCGTTGGTATCTTGACGCTAAGATTTAGGCCTAACGGTGTCACAGGGAATTTGTGTTCGACGACAAAATCCGCCGATATAAAGTTATGCGTAGAACCTTAATCAAACAGTACACGAGCATATTTGTTATTGAAATACAGTATACCTGTCACAACTGTGTCAGATGCGAACGCTTCATCTCGGGTCATGGCGTAGACGCGCCCTTGGGCATTGGGGCGGCGATCCTGGCCATTTTGTGGCACGGTTTGTTGGGCTCCTGGTGCTGGACCGTGATTCCCTGGACGGTGTTGTTGATGTTGAGGCGCCGTTGGGTTCGGCCTTCTGGTCGGACAGTTTGCACGCAGATGGCCCGTCTTGCCACAGTGCCAGCATCCGCCTTCAGAGACATGACATTCATTTGCATGGTGCCCGAAATTATTGCATTTGTGGTAACGATTCCTGGATTCCGCCCTTGGTATCCGCCATGATTGCCGTTGTTTGGATGCTTGTTCGCATTGTTTCCTTCCGTATGGCTAGGGCGCTTGTGGTTGTATGTTTGCACAACGCCGGTAGCTCCTGGGGGATATTGGCGCTCAAGACGGAGAGCGTGATTCAGAGACTCGCCCATGGTCTTGTATTCAGGCATCGATATATGGGCAGGGATAGATGGATGCAGATCCGCTTCGAACTGTCGAGCGCGACTCTCCGTTGTCGGCAAGAATGCTCCAGCAAATTTGGCTAATTTATTGAATTCTGCTGCGTATTGCCGCACCGTCATGTTCCCTTGCTTCGACTGCATAAATTCATTTTCTTTTTCCTGTTAAACGGCTGCGGGAAGGTACTCGATTTCAAATGCCTTTCTGAATGTAGTCCAAGGAATCGCCGCTGTCTCGTCTTCACGTCGAATTGCTCGCTTTTGCACGGACCACCAATCGTGTGCGTTCAATCGGAGTGGAAGTTGTGCACATGTGACTTTCTTTGAGTCATCGACACCCAGAAGTTCAAATCGGTCTTCCAGCTCCTTCAACCAGTCGATCGCCAGAGAGGGATCTTCAGTACCGTTGAAGGAAGTGCGACAATTCTTCGTGAATTTTGATACCTCGAAGTTGGAACTTCTTGGTGTTGCAGGTAGACTCTCGGGCACTTCTGGTTCGATATCAATTGGTCGGACGCAGGCTCGATCACGGTAGGCGTTGTCGTAGAATTATTGTTATTGGCCACAACTGTTTGGACTATCTGCTGAAGAGTGTCAAGCTGCTTCTGCTCAACTTGAATTGGGCCTCGAATTGGCTCTCAAACTGAGTCTGCCGTGCCTCCGTCTGCTGTCGATGAAGCTCATTCTGGCGCTGGTTGGCCTCGGCCTGACGTTGTTGCGCCTCTAGCATACGCAACATCCGTTCCATAGGGGCATTCGAGGGTTCAGACCTTGAGCTACTCGAGCCGCTCGAGGCACTCTACTCGTTCACGGCCGCAACTTCTCCAGCTTCTAGAATATAAAAGCAACTCTCGCTTGTTTCAGAAAATGTCATGGGTTCACCGTATGGAACAACTCATCTCATCGACACGAGATCAACGGTTCGAGACTAGAGAATCAAGACTGGAGGACAAGGACGTAAAGCCGTGCTCTGATACCATTATGTCACGTCCCGATTCCGAAGAATCGATAGTCGTACCCCGGACGTGATGTCGTGCGAACCTAGGTTGCGATCGCACAAGGCGTAGTCATAAGGTTATCCGAAACACAACAACTAAGAGAGTACGCAGAGAAATTGAACAACACATTGAGGCAGAGAATTTTTTCATTTTATTGATAATAGACATCATTTACAAAACTCTATTACAATCTTGTCGCGCGGGCTTTACAAAATGACTCGATTACAAAATGAACGCCGATGAGATAGTCGTTCCATACATACATTCCTCAATTTACAACAAAAGTATTCCAGCCACCTGGAATGGAGGGAAGTCGAGACATCTTTCTTGGACCGATGCAGAGAGTCTTCAAAAGTGGAGTAGTGAGAGTCTACGACGCGCGGTCGAAGCTTCAAAACACGAACATCACCTTGGTTAGTTGCACGTTCCTCCGGATTCGATGCACCTGCGGATAGCGAGGGTCAGTACGATCACATGTACTAGCGAGTGGCTAATTAAATCCAAGCTTTCATTTGTTCAAGCAGTTTTATAAAAACATGTTAGCCATTTTGTGATCTTTCTAGCCATCCTGATTGATTTGCATATTGACATGTTAAGAGGCAAGCATTCGATAGGCAATAAAACATAACTTACGATACATCTTACCCACGACAGAGCGTGACGTTGCAGCGTAACTTACCATGTTCCTTCCCTGTCATATTTATAACAAGCTTATCATTTATGTGCAAGTGTGGGTCACTGGCAATTCAAGCCATCCTGGACGTATAACCTTGTCGAGACGGCACCCCTTTCAGCGCGGGTAGCTAGCCCCGCTGAAAGTCCCGAATGATCCGGGCTAGCATCCAACACATCTATCTTGCATTCCTCCTAGGCCGAAACGGTCCTGTAGCCTCGGATTGCCGTTCGAGGAAGCGAAGCCTTGCGCGCAAGTTGTCCATAACCGTGCTTAAGTTAACAAATTCAAGCACGTTTTATGGTATCGTTGGGACTATTATGTAATCGATTCATTTACTTGGTTTTGCAGAGCCTAAAATAATTCTCTCTTTTCTAGAACCTTATCTTTTCTCTTTTTGAGCATAGAACTTGTATTTTCCAAGTAAATCATTCTAATTCGATGCAGTTATCCGAGTTCTTGTTTTTTGAAACAGAGGGTCGAGGTGAAGGAGGTCATCCACTCACCTTAGTCTTTTGCGTCAGGCGAGGGACTGGTTGGCTGCGCTTAGACGTCGCCTACGCGATCACCTGCAATCGCATAAGCAACTGATTAGAATACTGTGTTATTCAAGGGATTCGATATGAATGCGAAGTTCGAAAACGCAAGCCATGAAAACCATCGAAAGCATTCACGAAAACGCATTCACGCAAACCAAAGCCAAAACCAAATCAAGTGCGGTATGAAAACCAGAGCAAAGGGAGGTCTCTTCCGACTCAGCCGCAGAGCCAATCTTTGAGGCGCAACATGTTGAATATGGGACTTGATTCCGAAGAAGCCTTTCCATAACGAGAAAATGATCTTATTTCAATCGTTTTCGTTCGATCGATTCAACCGATCCCGACCTATCGGTCCCGACTGAATCGGTAGTGACATTGTTCCTTTCTCGCGCACCCCGTGGACGAAAACGTGGTACGATGTAGGGACGGGGCACTACAAAGGGGGCTTCGGTTGCCCACGGAGGGGTGTGTGGGGGGGTGGGTGGGTGGGGGGTGGGGGGGGGGGTGAGGGGCAAGGAGGGGACAACGAAGGGGTTATGCGGGAAAGAAGGCGGGGGGTATTTTGGTCAAAAAAATGGGTCAAATGAGTTGACCATCAGTAAAAGACGGTTTTCGTCAAAAGTGGAGGGTTTCTTGCATTATGGTAATTGGGCGGAGTGCACATTAAATTTGGGTAAAACAAGTGGGGTGCAACTCAAAATTTCTCTAGTTTTAATCTAGATGGTAGGAATTGGTATGAAGTTTAGTTGGTAGATTTTCTGCCTATCCTATATTAATAAGTGAGCTATTTATCCTACATGATTACTACAATGTGTATGTACCATGATAGTGTGGTGTTGTGTATATATATATATATATATATATATATATATATATATATATATATATGCAAATGACCTCTAGCCTAGTGGTTAAGAGAGATGCATGTGGCCCGAGTGGTCAGGAGATCGATTCCCGGTGGGAGCGTTCGCCATAATTAACCTTCTTTCAAATATATATATATATATATATATATATATATATATATATATATATATATATATATATATATAAATATATATATATATATATATAAGGACGCTGCCATTTTGTTCGTGGTCTTTGACCGCAGGTCACGTGTCACCGTCCCATTGGCAGAGATTTCGGTGGCAGGTCTAAGCAAATATGGGGACGAATGGAATTCGACCACGTGGCCTGCGGTCACTGACAGCGGGCAAAATATCAATTTCCTATATATAATGTTCGGACACAATGAAACTAATGGAATCACATTGAAAATAAAAAAAAGGCAATAGTGGTGTCTTGGGTTGTATCTCACATATGGTTGAACGTCTAAGGTTCCCAAGGGAGTTGTTACAAAGCTTCGTTCAACATCGGATAGAAAGTGGGATGATGAGGTATAGTTTATGAGATTGGTCCAAGACGTAACAAGAGTTTTCCCTTTTAAGTCATATGAGCAAAGTCCAATATCATACCTCATGTATCAACTCCGGTTCGGGTCTCACCACCGTGCTTCTAACAACTAAGAAGTTTTTGTTGTTGAAAGCAAGGAAAATCACATATGCAAGCTGAAGAAATCGTTGTACAGATTGAAGCATTTGACACTTATGATTCAAAAGGAATTCACCTGAAGCAAGCATGATGATTGTATCTACTACAGAGCACTTGCGGATGGTTCATTGGTTTGTCTATTGCTATATAGGATTGTAATTTCTGTACTGTTTTTTGCAATGTGTCATAGAGAGGGATACAATTTCCTATGTCAAATTGTATCATCTTATCTCTTCGTCTATACTATTTATAGTTTAGGAGAACTTGGAGAGTGCTTATTCATTGCATGAGCTTAAACTGCAATCGAAGAGGTAGGTCTACCTATATGCTAAGTATATGACCTACCCTCTAATACTCGTAGCTATCTTGGCTAGGAATTTGACATCAACTTAGAGGGTTAATATTAGGCCAACAGTCGATCATAAAAAAATGTGAAATCTAATATGGAGCTTTCTTATGCTCAATAGTGACCCATTCCGATAGGACAAGGCTTCGATGATGATAATGGTAATATTATGTTGACGGCATGCTAGTTGCTTTGAAAGACATGTCAAAGGTTAACAAATTGAAGCTTCAACTTAACATGGAACTTGAGATGAAAGACTTGGGAGCAATGAAGAAAATTCTTGGCATAGATTTCTTCAGAGATAGGAAGCAAAAGAAGTTATGGTGGTTGAGGAGAAATTTCTCGGTATGGAGAACTCAAAGCTAGTAACTACTCTTGCAACACATTTCAGGCTTTCAACATTTTTAACATCGAGCACAGATGTAGAGCATGACTACATATGTTGAGTACCTTATGCGAGTGCAGGAGGGAGCATTATACATGCTATGATTTGCACTCGATCGAATCTCTCACATGCAGCCGATGTTGTCAGCAAGTACATGACAAATCTAGAAATGGAGCACTAACATATAACATATAATGGAGTGGATTCTTAGATACTAAAAGGGCACTTTCTTTAGGTCTTGGTTTGGTATTTGGAGACAGTAGCACATTGAGCTCTATTACAGGCTGTGTTGGATAAGCGAAGATCGACCACAGGGTATGGGTTTACATTAGTTGGAGGGATTATACGGATTCACTCCTAAGGCAAAACATCTTCATAAGGTGGTCTGGGAGCGGAGGACCCAAGGTTGGAGGGACTATACGGATTGACTTTAAAGGTGGGTCTAGTGGTTGGGTCCAAGGTGGAGCAAACGTGTGGGTGACACCCAATAGTGGTGTGATTCATAAATGTGTTGGTTTAACTCTTGTGTTCGAGTAGGATCGAGATGACAATATGTTGGATCTCCATGTTACTTGGACTCATTCCTAAACGAGCTAAGGTGGGGATTTTAGGATTTCGTTTTTGACTTTTGATACAATAATGATTAATGAGACAATTCAATATCCTATCTTGGAAATATTCATCTTAAGGGAGCATTAGTACGCGGAATACTATATAGTCGAGAATTCTATATTTTTGGAAATCAAACTTTTGGTAATTAAATTCTCTGGAAAATTATATTTCCATGTTTGGTGAATATATAAATATTCCTTGAAAAAAAAAATGAAACATAAATAAAAAAGGATAAAAAAACTGAGAAAAAACCCAAAAAAATAAATGAAAGTCATTCTTAAAATAATGAAAAAGATAAAATACTGGAAAAAATCATTTTTAAAAAGATATAATAACTAAAAATAACATAAAATAACAAAAAATCTTTAAGAAATAAAAGAAGATTAAAAAGCTAAAAAACAAAAAATAAAAACAAAAAATCTTAAAATATGAAAAAAGAACAAAAAAACTGAAACAAACCAAAGAAATAAAAATAAAAAACGAAAAAGAAAAATTTATTAAAAAGATTAGTAGGAAAAAAGTAACATTTTTTCTTTTTGCTTGGGCAAAAAATACCCACCTATTCTTAAGGGATAAGATTCCCATGTTTTTTGGGTAAATTGTTTACCCGAGTATTGGAAACCTAAATATTCTTGGGAATAAAAAAAATTCACGTGTACCAGATCGTTCTCTAATTGTCAAATGACTCGCATCCAACAGTGGTCCCTATTTAAGGGGGAAAAAAAATCCAATGGTTAGTAAAAACATATAAAAGGAAGTACATGTGTAAGGCGCATCTCACTAGGGCTTGCGCCTTACTATGAGGCCCAAAGAGGCATATGCCTTACAATGGTCGTCGTGGTTCACCTATATTGAGGGTCATAGACTGGCACCTTTTAATAACTTTGCAGTCCGGAAACAATTGTTGCTATTTACATTAGGGTTTCTGATTAGTGATTATGCACCTACATCATTTACGGTTGTGATTTTTTTATGTTGTAGTCTAGCAATTGATGTACAAAACATACAACAACAACAAAGCCTTTATCCTATGTTTTTGGGGTTGTGGACTGTTTAAATCCTTTTCTTCCATTAAGCTTTGTTAAGGGCCATGTACTTTTGAACACTAACAAAAATTATATCCTTTAAAATCTTAATCAAAGTTTGTTTAGACCTACCTCCAGCCCTAGCGGCTCCTTTAACGACTATTTTATCACTCCTTAATGGAGCATTATTGGTCACTCCTTATTGGTGCATTTATTGGTCTATGTTACACATGTCCATACCACCTAAGACAATTTTCTCTCGTCCTCAATTGATGCCACTTCTAACTTTCTACGAATGCACTTATTTTTTGTCATATTTTTTATGTATTGCCACGCATCCATCTTAGCTTTCTTATTTTTGCTATACTAATTTTTTGGATAGGTTGTTTCTTAAGTGCCTAAGACTCTGATCCATAAAGCATGACCGATGTTATAGTCATCTAATAGAAATTTTCTTTTAACATAAAAGGTATCTTTCGATCATAAAGTACTCTAAACACTCACTCCTTTATTTCAGTCATCCTGTTTTTATTTTATGCATGGCATCATTCTCAATCTCTCTGTCATGATGAATAATTAATCATAAATAACGAAAATTCTTCTATTAAATTTGTGACTATTTCATCACAGGTCTCCTAAAATTTTAACTTTGCAAGTGGTCTCTAGAATTCGATAAACCCTCCAAATTATATTATTCGTTTGAGGATGCCTATTGATTGTCCTTGTAGAAGTTCTATCTCTACTAATATAAGGGGGCTTCAAAACGGCTCAAGATTGAGCCATCTAAGCCGTGTGTATTTCATCAACCATTTCATTTTAAAAATTAAAAAAAAAAAGTCCCATAACCGTAGTTATTTTCTCATGTAG
This sequence comes from Iris pallida, assembly GCA_029216955.1. Taxonomy (NCBI): domain Eukaryota; kingdom Viridiplantae; phylum Streptophyta; class Magnoliopsida; order Asparagales; family Iridaceae; genus Iris; species Iris pallida. The sequence goes on along the minus strand of JANAVB010014398.1, from coordinate 5,349,610 downwards.
TTTAATATAAAATTAAAATCTAAAATTCTCCTAATTGCATGAATTTGTATAAATACTTAAGTATTTAGAATTTAAATTATATTTAAACTAACTACATGATATTATCTAACTAAACATATCCAAAAGTTTACAAATATATTTATAATAAATCATAACTAAAATATATTCAAATTATATTTAAAATATTCTAACATAATTTAAATTTTTATATTTCAATCTATTGTAGATTTTTATTTCTTTTTTTTAACGTGCAACGCACGTGAAAGTAACTAGTATGAAATAACACAATCTAGGGAACGTATCTCAAAATTTGCATATTTTGTTATATTACATAACAGTCAATTATGAGGACATAAGATATCCCATGCCCATTTAGTAGCATTTTGCAACAAGTTGAATCTAGTATTAGAGGACTTCTAACTAGGTTTACATTTCGAACTGCCATTTGTTGCACTATGGACCATCTTCAACTACGGTATGCGATAAGCGTCCTCTGGCGATCGGAGAAGCTTGAGTGGATTCCAAACAACTAAAGAGGCTTGGACGACATACTGTAGCAACAACGACAGTACGAGTGTACTACCGATATACAGGACAATATATTTTTCAGCAACTTTTGGGTTGGAAAAGTTCTGCATTAAGCATATTGACGGTATACTGGAGGTATATTGTCGGTATGCCGATCAGATTTAATATGCGGGTTACATTTTAAGGGTTGTTTTTTGACTGTGCGGATTGCTCCTGACTTAAGTTAGATTAAGAGAGCTTAAATTAGGATTTTTTTCCTAACCTTAATAGCTTGAAAGAGAAGAAGAGGCTTTGCTCGTGAAGAACTTGGAAGCCCAAAAGGAATATAGAGAGAGAAGAATGAGAGATCTTGTTGGAGATCTCAGGAGTATTTTGTGATACAATATTGTTTGTGAAACTCTTGTAATGTTTTTTTCTCGTGAATCAATAATGTTTTCAACCCTTGCCCCATTGGCATATGTCGATTTTGACTGAACCACAGTAGAATTTTATGTTTGTGTGCTATTATTTAAAATTTTTGTGCTTTGTTAATTGCCATCATAAAACGAACTCTTCCATTCACTTGTCATAAGAATTGGTATTATTGTGTAAGAAAACCGAAGGGATTTCACTTTCAGCAATCTGGGTCAATTATAGGTGACGACATTAGTTTGCTCCCTATCTTAGATCTTGATATGTGAAATCATTGATTTGTAAGGATCCATTGGAGAGTTCAATTAAGGTCTTCATGATGACTTATAACAAGAGGTTAATACCAAGTTCAAGGCTATGTTATGAAAAGCGCGCTTAAGCGAGATTTAGAATTAGGGCGTTTCACTTAATGAATTTTCGTTTCAGAAAAGCGATCAATGCTTAAGCGCACTTAGGCGCCGCTTAGTAGCGTCTCGCTTAACGATTTTTGATTTTTGATTTTTTTAATAAACTGAACCAAATCTTTTGTTATTTACATAGTTGGATAGTTGGAAAATTTTAAGTAGGAACTTTAGAGAGAACTTTTATTTTTGATGGTATTTTGATGACTATGTAGTATGTATGCATTGGCTTGTAGTTTGCATTTTGATTATAGTATTTATATTGTTACTTTGCTTGATTGATAATTAATATTATTATTCGTGCATATACTAGTAGGATTGTATGGAAAAATTTTGAAATTTATGTATATACTATATAGTGTATTTTACATGTAGGAGCAAAAAAAAGTGAGACGCTAACTAAGAGCCTCTTAAGTGCCATTAAGCGAGGCGACAACCTTGTCGTCTCGCCTCGCCTCACGCTTAATACAACATAGGTTCAAGGTGGAGAAGTTTCACGGTAAGTGTAACTTCTCAATATGGCACTCGATGTGGTAGAGAAGGGTTAATGCGATCCTCGTTCAAAAAGGATTGTATAAGGCCATTGCCGTGAGGAGAATGAACCTGTCAACATGCAAGGGGATGCATGGAACGATATGGACCAATAGTCACAATGCACGTTAGAGCTTTGTCTGGCTTATGAGGTGATATACAATGTCATGTCATGTCAGAGACGACTATGACAAATTTATAAAGAAACCAGAGAGCTTGTATATGATAAAACTATTTTCAAACAAGTTATATCTCAAGAACTATAAAATCCGCATGACGGAAGGGACCCCGATTCTACACCAGGTGAACAATTTTAATAAAGTGGTCAACGATCTTCAGTGCCTTGATGTAAGTTAAAGGAGGAGGACGAAGCCACTATTGCTCCTTTCGCTTCCAGGATCATATGACAATTTAGTGACAACGATCCTTTATGGGAAGGAAGTCTCGAGATGGAGGAGGTTACAATGGCACTTCTCAATAATGAGATTATGAGAAGGGCAAATTCAATGGAGGACTCATCAGGGTTGATTGTTAGTAAAAAAAGGAAGATGAAAGAATAAAGATCGAGGCAAAAGCAACAAGGGAGATCTAAATCGTCATGACGGTGATGCATGCTTTTTCTGCAAGCAGTCAAGGCACATGCACATGAATAAGCAATGTCCAAAGTACAAGTAATCGTTAGAAAAGAAAGGTAAATGTAACAGTACAAACAATTTGAGTCAAGCCAATATTGTAACGGAAACCGAAGAGTTACCATGTGATGTACTTACTGTACATATCATGAATGATATATTTCTTGAAGCTAGGATTGTTGACTCAGGGTACTCATGTCATATGTGTTTAAAGAAAGAGAGGTTCAACACCTATAAGTAGTTTAGTGGTGGCGTCTTCCTTATAGAAAACAACATATCATGCAAGACCATTGTCGCAGGGAACAACAAGCTTTACATATTTACTAGAGAGATTCGGACACTTGTGAACGTGAGAGATGTTCCATATTTAAAAAACCTTATGCATGTATTGGATACGTCATGGTGCAAGTTTGTTGGCCATGATTCAAGTCTTGAAGATTGCAAAAGGAAATCTAGTAGTCATGAAGGGACAACGTATGTCATCAATTTTTTTATCAATTGGATGAGAGCACAATTACTGGTGGTGCAACCGTCGTTATAGAGAAAGAGGTGGAGGATATCACAAAGCTATGACATATTCGTCTTAGCCACCTGAGCGAGACGGGTATTCATGAGTTGCACAAAAATGGAGTTGCTAAAAGGTTTAACGGAATCCAAACTTGATTTATGCTATTATTGTACGATATTAAATAAAATAAGATAAGCTTCAAGCAGTAAGTGCACAAGATCGAAGGACTTTTCGGTTACATCCACTCAAACCTATGAGGGCCATCACCTATTCGACAAAGGGACGTACCGAATAGTATGTTACTTTCATTGATGACTTCTCTTATAAGATTTGGGTTTATTTCTTCAAAAGTCAAATGTATTTGGTAGATTTTAAGAGGAAGATGGTCGTGGAGAAGCAAAAGGGACGAACGGTGGGGTATTTGCCGAATTGAAGGACATACATATGTAATGGACGGTTCAAGGACATCCAGAGCAGAATTGTGTAGCAGAGCACATGGACATGACACTTAGGAGAGAGCTTGGAGTATGAAGTTACATGTAGGCCATGCATAGGACTTCTGGACAGACAATTAATTATGCATTCTATTTGGCTAATAGATCCTAATCTATAACCGTAAACCTTTAGATGCCTGAAGATCTATGGAGAAGAGAGCTAGTCACCTACGATTCTTTACATGTGTTTGGGTGCCTTGCGTATTCACTCGTGAATAAGAAGGAACTAAGTTGGACTCAAAGTCTATAGGGTGCGTTTTCTAGGGTTCCAAAAAGTGGGATCTAGGAAACAGAAGGTTGTTCACTAGCCGAGATGTGATCGCCGATGAGGTTTCCATGTTGAAAGATGTGGGAAAATAAAACAAAGAGGCGAGTCGCACATCATGCGACGAGGACTTAGTCGAGCTTGAGGATTTAGATACTCAAGAGGATAGTCATCGAAGCACCATGCAACTATTGATGTTGAGGTAGGCGAGCAAATTACGACGGTGGAGGATGAGAACAAACCCCATAAGGACTTATATAGACAATACCTTTAAGGGGATCACGGTGTATACGTAAAATATCGGTTATGTATAATTTTAAAGATATAGTGTCCTTTACTTTAGCCACAAGAACTATTAAGCCAAGAGATTATAAGTAGTTCATTGGATAAGAGGACATAGATTGTTGTATAGATCACTTCGGAAAAACGGTACGTGTAACTTGGTCATGCTATCGAAAGAAAAGAGCGCGCAAGGGGGTCGTTAGGAAAATGGATAATGAGCAATACAAGGCACAACTAGTTGCCAAAGGCTATGTTCAGAAGTAGGGGATTAGCTACAACAAGATTTCTCGCATTTGGTCAAATATACGTCTTTTCGAGTATTCTTGGCATTGGTAGTGCCTCATGATTTGAAGTTGGAGCAATTGAATTTAAAGAAAATTTTTGCACAAGGAGTGAGAAGCAAAATTCTTCGTGAGGCAATCCGAAGGTTTACGGAGTCCGACAAGGAAGATCATGTATGTGAACTCAAGTGATCTTTTTATGGATTTAAATAGTCTCTGAAGTAGTGGTATCAGTGTTTCGATTCGTATACGTTGAAGACCAATTTCTCTCGATGTATGTATGACAACTACGTGTACTCGAAGCAACTGAAGGATAGTCTGTCGATATGTCTCTTCTTATATCTCGACGACATGTTGATTGTTTCTAAGGGTGGCTAAAAAAGTTGCTCAAAGCTTCATTTTCGGTGGAGTTTAACATTAAGGATTTGGGTGAAGCACATAAAAACCTTGGGATGGAAATAAGTCGAGACATGAAGGCTCAAAAGCTGTCTATCCTAAAGAAAGTATATTGATAAGGTGTTGGTTATGTTGTATGTGATGGGGCGCTAGGCGGGAGGGTCTAAAATTAGCGGGACGGGGGCGAGGCAGAGTTAAGGAGCTCGATACCCTCCATAGTATACATTATGTATGTGTCTCTCATGCCAAAAACTCAAATTAATTAATAAAATTAAACCTTAGCATTTCATAATCTCAATATTTATTATATGTTACTAAATGCTAGAAATAAAAAAACAAATTAATAAGCATAATCTCATAAATCAATAAATAGTAAAAGAACAAAGAAAAAGATTGACATGTCCTTGAGTGTTTGAGTTGGTGTTGAACTTGATGGCTTGTTACCTTAAAGATGAAGTGATGAACTTGATGAGGCATGAGATGATGGAGAAGTAGGGAATACTCTCATGGTTGAGGAGATGGAGAAGAAAGTCCAACAGTTGGTGGTTTGGATTACTAAATATTTTTTTGGCTTAATTGCACTTTGCTACCCTCAACTATTTCGCTTTTTCAACTTGATACCCTAAACTTTTTTTTGTAACAAGTTGATACCTCAACTATTATTTTTTTTCAACTTGATACCTAATTTTTTAAAAAACTCCAAAATGCCCTTATCCCTTCCCTCTTCCCTTCTCCCCTCCCCCCTCCCCCACTCCGGCCACCCCCACCCTCCCGCTCCGTCTCCCCTCCGGCCACCCCCCTCTCCCACGTCCAGCCAACCCCCCCTCCCGCTTCCGGCGCCACCGTCGCGGCGGCGGCTGCGGCTGCTGCTGCTGCGGCGGCTCCTGCTGTTGCGACGGCTGCTGCTGCTGCTGCGGCGGCGGTGGGGGTAGGGGGGTTGGGCGGACGTAGGAGAGGCGGTTGGCCGGAGGGGAGGCGGAGCGGGAGGGAAGGGGTAGCCGGAGTGGGGGAGGGGGGGTTGGGGGAGGGGGGGTAATTTTAATGTTTGAGCAGGGGTATTTTCGTCCCAAAATTTTTTTGGGTATCAACTTGTTACAAAAAAAAGTTTAGGGTATCAAGTTGAAAAAGAGGAATAGTTGAGGGTAGCAAAGTGCAATTAAGCCTATTTTTTTGTTACTTGTAGCTTGTAATTAAGTTTTAGTTTTAAACACAATCTTTTTACTTAAGTTCATGGCCATTGGATTATTAAAAATTTGAGTCTCTAACATATTACATAATTAAATGTAATTTTCTGATGCCATCCATTTGTAATTCCTTAGTAACAACTAACAAGCCTAACTAATTTTTTAAAAATGTCCAGCCCAGTCACCTCCTGGGCTTGGGTGGATCTTCCAGGCGCCATAAGCGTCACCAAAACATACGGGCGGGTCGTCTAATATTAAAAATCTGGCGGGTCTCCAAAAAGGTGCCGCCTTTAACGACATAGGGTGTTTGAGAGATTCAATATGGAGTCAAGACAGGAGAGTACCCATATCGACGATAGTTTTAAGTTATCCTCCAAGGAGCGTCCGAAGTCAATGAGGAAGAAAAAGACATCTCGAGTTCCGCATTTGAGTGTGGTGGGATCGTTGTTGTAGGCTATGGTGTGCACTCATCCCGATTGTCATATGCAATCAATTTGGTAAGGAGGTACATGTCAAATCCATGAAGCTTCATTCGGTAGTGATAAAGTGGATACTTTAGTATCTGAAAGGTCGTAAAGATCTTTGTTTGTTGTTTCACAAGTCAGAACAAGGACCGAGCCAATTTTATGGTTATGTGGATGCATGTTATGCTGGTAACTTGGACAAGAGAAGATCAACTACATGCTTTGTATACACACTTACAAATTACTAGAAGTCTACAATTTAGGATATCGTGTCGCTTTCCACTACGGAGTCATAATACATGGCAACACTAGAAGCGCACCAAAGGCGACATTATGGTTAAAAGGCTTAGTTAGCGGTTTGAGTTTGAGAAGGTAAGTTCCTCTATTTAGTGATAGTCAGAGCGCAATTCATCTCGCGGAAAAAAAAAATCAAGTTTACCATTGTCATATGAAACATATCGATGTAGGTATTAAAGATCGATACTAAAGTGCATCCGTCACACATGCAACGAAGGAGATTCCTATGGAGAAGTTCTAAGTGTGCCTTGACTTCTATTCAGGTACTCAAGTGTGAAGAAGGTTCGCAATCTCGGTAGGAGGGTCGTAGCATTTTCGCAGTTATGGGCAACACACTATTGTTAGTGGGCAAGGGTTACTTAGGAGAAGTTAAAGTTTAAAAGATCAAGGAGACATCGACAACAATTTTATAAGGTGGCTAGTTGAACCACAAGCCAAGGTGAAAATTTTGTTGCATGGATCATGTTCAACTAGGGAGTGCAATGGACGTTGTCAGTGATCGAAGAAGCTCGAGAGGAGTCGAAGCAACAAAAGGGGATCGAAAGAACCAATACTACAACAACTACAATATGGTATACCGTCGATTATCGGACAATGACATTTTTTATAGCAACTTTTGGGTTGGAAAAATTCAGCAATAAACATAGCAGTGATAATGGCGTTATTGTCGACATCCGATTTTGATGTATGAATCAGATTTTAAGGGCTGTTTTTCGACAATGCCGATTGCTTCTGACTTAAGTAAGATTGAGAGCTATATTAGGATTTTTTTTTTCTAACCCTAATCTAGAGAGCTTGAAGGAAAAAAGAAGAAGAGAGGCTTTGCTTGTCAAGAACTTGGAAGCCCTAAGGGAATGTAGATAGAGAAGGAGATACATCATCGGAGATCTTGTTGAGGGAGGGTTTCGTGATATGATATTGTTTGTGAAACTCTTTTAAAGTTTTCTCTTGTGATTCAATAAAGTTTTCTCCTATTGTCCTATGGATGTAGACCGATCTTGACTGAACCACGTTAGATTTGTGTATTTGTGCTTGTGTGCTATTTTTTTTTTTGTGCTTTCTTAATTGCCATGGTAAAGTGAACTCTCCAGTTCCTCAGTGACAACACCACTTAGTCCATGTTGACAAATCAACCGACTTTATTATCGTGACTTATTTACAGGTTTTTGTTATTTAGCATGCGGATGACTCGAATAATTCCAGAATCTGACATGTTGCCATACATCAGGTCCCATAATTCGACATTGGTTGCCATAAATGAGGTCCTGTGAATCTATTGAGCGAATGGGTTATATCAAACCAAATGTCCAGGTGACGAGGATTCTTATAAAATTTGATACCCCCTTAAATGAAAGGATGGCTTGTTACAAGTGGCTTTTATTGGGTTAATGGACTTTACTGTTCACCAGTACATTTGGTCCTACTAATATGTGCTAGTTTAAATTTTGTTTAAGAAAATCTTGTACTAGTTTGCCAGTTATTCCTACGACCAAAAAAGCACTTGAATCTCTTGTTTCATGCTGCTTGTACAGTATTTATGAGGAACTATATTCTTTTATGTAACTGCATTAAGTTAGCTGTGCCTGTAACTTGTTTAGATGTCCTGAGATATCCTTCCTTCCCCCCCTCCGTCCCAGGTGGACACCACAGGCTTTACTGCAGAGTTATCTAACAATTGGAGTATTAACATAACATTCAATAGTTGCAGGTGTAGCTGAAGGATCTCAAAGGCCCATGACCTCTCATAATATTCTGGGATATTTTAGCAAATGCCCCCATTCCAAATGATGAAACTAGCATATGCCCCCACTATTTTTTTTAATTAGCAAATAACCCCACCCTCATGTAACACAGCAAAAAAAATTTCAAAAAAAATGGGGGTATATCTTAAATATTTTACTCTTCCGTACAAAAAATGGAGGTATTTGGTAGTTAAAAATAATAGTGGGGGTATATGCTAGTATCAACATTTAGAATGAGGACATATGCTAAAATATCCCTAATGTTCTACACCCGGGATTTGTGTAAAAATGTGATGCATATCACATTCAATAGCTGCAGGTGTAGTTGAAGGATGAGTATATGCCAAAGTACATAGGCATGTGCTTCTGCTTAGAAGTATGGATATCTGAGTTACTTCTTCCTTGAGGCCTGAATTTTTAATGCTAGTAATGAAAAATGCCTTAGGTGGTTTGGACATATACAACTTAGACCAATAAATATTCCAATACGGCGATATGATAGTAGTCAAAGGAGCCGTTAGGACTAGAGGTTGGCGTAGACGGACATGGGTTGAGATTTTAAAGAAGATTATGAATTTTTTTGTTAGTGTTACAGGGGCACGCGTAAGAGAGTTGAATGGAAGAAAAATAGTGCATACAACAGATTCCAAAATTTTCGGATAAAAAGCATTTTTGTTGTTTTTGTTATTGGTGAAGGTGTATACATATGGAAAACTTACTATTTGCTTGGCCAGCAAAATATGACTTAGCTGAATAAGTTGTATAGTTTTGTTTGTTTAATTGTTTGAGTGCAATTTTGCAAGTTAACTCAGACCCATAGTGGAGTATGATTGTAATTTTCATTATCTATGGAATATAGGTGATTATAATTTTATTTTTGCTACTACTCTACTTGCTTCTGTGGATGATGTGCACTGATAAAACTATAATAAGGATGTCTTTTTTTTAGAATTAAGGGTCAGGTTTGTCTTCTAATTTTTTAATCTAGGACCTCCAGTTCCCCGCTTATATCTATATGGATCTAGTGTTCTGGGAGGTTAGCCTATGAATAATTTAGGTTTGCCGGTATTATCCACAATATATTCGGCTATCAGAGAAAAGCCCACGAGAAGAGAGAGACCGTGATTGCTAATGACTGTTCAGGATCTTGAAAAATCTCTTACTTTGAACTCTAGCTTGATGCTTTACCTTATGAAAGAAAGATGTTATTACCTCATGAAGGTATCAAAGCATCTAATTCCTAGTTTAAAATCTTGATTATTTCCGTTGTTTTGTAGTCGATTGATCTTTTAGGTACTAAAATGAAAATTATGTACATCATTTTGCAAAGTCTTAGTATCCAGGCTAACTGTTATCTCCGTTTTCAGGCTCTAAAGTTGGTTTTGTCGTCAATTTTCGACGTCGTCCATGGGGGCAGATTCTGCAATCCTCCCTTACCTTGAGAAATCAGAGTTCCAGTTGCATCTCCAACTGACCAGGGCTGCATTTCAACAAGTAGTAAGCCCCCCAAGTTCTCTTGGAACCTCCTGAAAGTGAATCTTTGAATTGAAACTTCCCACTTGCAGGACTTGCAAACAATCTGGGTCCTCGGGAAGTGACTGTTATCATGTGAGAAAGCAAATTCAATCATAGCTCTCTCCTCCTCCACAGGCTGCCTATTTTGCATGATCAAGTTGTGGGCCTGGGAAACTGGATGGCTGTGGTTCACTGCACTTTCCCTCTCATAGGTTCTCACTGTAATGCCCCGCTCCGCATCGGTGCATTACGATGAGTCGTTGACTCGAAGAGTTGCGTTGACCCGATAAGGTATCGATGCGAATCGATGCAAGTGTTGCGTTGGCCAAAGGTAAGCTTTGAGTCGGTTGGAATCTATGAATCGAATCGATGCAAAGAGTGAGTCCCGCTTGAGCAAGTGCTGATTTTAGTTGATATGGTGTGCAGGCTATGCTTTTACGCTGGACGATAAGAGGTCGGCATTTTGCCTTATGCAATGAAGTGTCCGCAAAACCAAATCGTGGCCTTGCAACGGATTGTGGCATGGGCACGATAGGCCAAATCAACCGAGTAGAGCAAAGGAATGGCTAAGTCCGGGAGTTAGCTATGCGATCGAGTTATGGAAGCGAGACGCTTCAATCGGCGAGGCGGCAAGGCGGCAAGGCGTATCGGCTTAAGGTGGGCGGGTTCTTGACTCTCTCTCCCTATTCCTTCACGTCTAATAAAATATGTTATGGTGTGCGTAATATGTTATCGAGTTAGCGAGCGTGGCTCGGCGAGTAAGTGCCTAAGTATGTGTCGAACACTAAGATAGAACATTGAACAATTGAACAATTGAAGCGACGTGCATCAAGTGTACGGGTCGCGGTAGGGCAATGATGGTAGAACATTGAAAGATGATATCGAGATGTGCATCATGTGCACGGCTCCGAGAACATTGAACTCTAGGCGTAGAACATTGATTATGGTGCTGAGCGTGCCTCTGTGCACTTAAGGTACGAAAAGACTAAGTAATACGAAATTATGCTATGAGAATAACTTACAAACGGGACGCGTGAATACGAGTATGAGATGACTAAGCCGTTGGGCGTCGTGCATCAATATGGATGTGTTGGGACATAACGCCGACGGAGCTTCCCATACGAATGGTGGATTATGTTTATGGCACGGGAAACCGTTTATGGCACGGGGAACCGTTTATGTGCGAGACTATGTTTATGGAACGCGAGATGGATTGGAATGTATGACTTGTATGATATGGAACGTATTGCATGGTCAATGGACTCGGATGGCCCGTGCACGGGTGCGGCTTCCCTCGAACGGTTACGCCGGGGCGCCGGGACCGTTCGGCCTAGGAGGGAATTATGTGTGGTATTTATGGTGCACAACATTCGGACGGATTGCGACCGTCCAGTGCTGTGATAAGCTATGATATCCGTAAGTTTGGGATCCTTCGGATACTGGGCTAGCAACCCGTATCGAAGCGATTGTAGGCTTACACATATGAGATGCCAAGTCCATTACGGTGCGAAATACCGTGACCTTCATATAGTTAGGGCCGGTGGGCTGAGATGAGAGCTGGGTGCAGGCGCAGGGCCTGCCACCCATTATGCATATGTTTACGTTTATGATTGGTCGATTGCGTGAATGATATGATTTTATGTTAAGTTCTAACCAGTGCAGGCTAAGGAAAATGGGACGAGATGGGCACGAACACTATGTTTATGTTTCAGATTAAGTCTAACTGTATCTGCTGCAGGAACACGGTGTGTGACACACTTATGATATGCTGCTATACGATCGAATGTTGCCATGAAATTGATCCTAAGGCTAAATAGAAAGACCACAATTAAGATGCATGCTCACTAAATGATTAAGTGTTTGGTTTGGGTGCGAGCGTGTCTTGATCAGTGCGAAGCGAGGACGAAAGCACTAAACCCCCACTAGTTTATGTGCAGGTTCAGGTTATGATCGGCTCGGGGCGGAGCTTGGCTTGGACGTGCCGAGGCATGGAGTCCTTGGCGTTCAAGAGGAGCTTCCGCATATGCGTTCGGACTTGTGACATGGAGATGTTCGGCCGAAGACTACTTGGTGGCTATAAAGAGGCATAATGTATGGAACAATGTAATCCTTTGTGAGCTAGAGAGATCATGAGCGTTGTAGCCAATTGGCATTTTATGTTGGGCTATTCAGAGCCTTTGTAACCTTCAGTTCAATATGAATAAAAGAGATTCTTATGTTTCACTTATTTTCTTCCGCTGCTTATGTTATCGATTTGAGATAGTTCTATGTGAACCTGTTATCTTGCCTTGCACGAGCGCAACTCCAGGCTCGTGCGGCATCACGCCCCAGCGATGACGATGATTCGGGTAAAATCTAGCGAGGACGAGCGATTTTCCGGGTCGGGGCGTGACAAGTTGGTATCAAAGCGGTTCCATCCTTTGGACCGTGCGTGAATCTCTTTGACCCTCAGTTGCTTCGTTATCAAATTCAGTTGACTCTAAGTTGTTTCCGCAACCGCATGGCTCATGGATCTGCTCGACGCTACATTGGATGTTCCATACAATAAGTCTATATTAAGTGCGTGCGTCTGCCACAAGTATGTCGTGACTATTACGCTATCTCCGGGTGCCATCGGAGAGTGTTGGTTGCACGCAGTGCAACGAGTTATGGGATGTTATTTGCACGCAGTGCAACGAGTTATGGAATGCTGGTCGCACGAAGTGCAACGAATATGGTGATGTTGGTTGCATGAAGTGCAACGATATGTGTGGTCGGTCGCACGAAGTGCGAGGAGCTATGTGTTATCGGTCGCACGAAGTGCGAGGCGTTATGTGTTGGCGGTCGCACGAAGTGCGAGAGATATGTGTTGTTGGTTGCACGAAGTGCAACGGGTCGATATGTGAGGCGATACATATTATGTGACTAGGCGAATGGTTATGTGTTGTTGGTTGCACGGAGTGCAGCGAGTCGTGGATCGTTCGTTGCATCGGTGCAACGAGTCGATATGGTATGATGCGTGTTGTATGGCTATGCGGATGGATAGCGATATGTTGTGCGAGATTGAGTAAAGACCTTAAGTATCGAGACTAAGTTGTTGCACGAGCTGCAACATGCGGGATTCGAAGATCGCGGATGCGATAGTACGAGTCGAGATGGTCGCTAAGTCGAGTTTGAGTAGGCGAACGTTATGTTGGCCGTATGTCGCGTTGAGCTTTGAATAAGCGAATGTTGCGGGTGGGATCGAGATGATCGCCATGGTACGGTTAGATTGAATGAGTTCCAAACTTAAGCTAACGTTAGAGCTGGGATCGGAAGGATCACCATACGGGACGGTTAAGTTGAGATAGAAGTCGGATCTATACGAAGTGTGATGTCGAGTAATGACTCGATTCCGAGTGGTATATGCAATACCAATTATGCGAGCAAGTATAGCGAAGTATTGTGTCGATAACGATAGGCTCGATCCTGAGTGGTATATGGGATACCACTTAGCGATATCTATGTTAAGCCGGTTGGTGACTTGCGATAGATTTCGTCGAAACGATTATGATGTTACGATATGTTTGTCCTCAACGGACAGAGTAGTACCAAGACTCAAGTGAGAATGACTCGATAGAAGTCGATGCTAGTACGCTTCGCTGAATTAAGTTGAACGAGTATGTGCGAAGTCATACCTATGGATGATACGTCGGACGAGGATTCGCTAAGTATAAGTCGAACGATAGGCCGAGCATAGCGAACGAATGTTACGTTGAGGAAATAGTCGACCCGGTCGAACTTATGTTGAGTTAGTACGGAGACTTCTTCGGAACGTGTTGAGTAAGTACGGAGAAATTGTGCGAACGAATTTGGGTTAACGCGATGAATCGGTAGCACGATTGGAAGTGCGAGTTAGGGATATAAGAATGGATATATGAAATTGAAAATTATGTCGCGATGATGTTAAGTAGTTACAACCGAATGGATCTTGATAAGTGCGAGACTTGATTCGTATTCGAGTTCGGATAATGGCAATGATTGCAACGGGTTTGAGCTTATAAGAAAGGAAGATGTTCAAGTTATGCATATCGACGATGGTATTGAGGCGTATCAAAGACGATATGCAATAACTCGGGGATACTCTGATCGAATAAACAAAAATTATGTTGAGCATTGTTGTTGGATGAATAAGATGCAAGTTAAGTTGATGTAGGTTCGGATGATAACGGTAGGAATGCTTCGAGACGTTGAGAGTGGATGTATGTTACTCGGAAGAAAGGAAGAGTGTTTGGATTTTTTGCGGATCACCACTATGTTGACATTCTTGTCTTGAGCGAGCGCAACACCAACCTCGCACATGCGTCACGTCAAAATTAGAACGATCATTCCGCGTGAGCACTGGTATGGTGATTCATCCAGTGGGGATGATCGAACTTGCAAGGCGTGGCAATTTCGATATGGACTTGTGGTTTGATGCGAAGGTGAACTTGAGTATTGTGCGATATTGTCAACGGCAGTGCCTAAGTGACTCGAGTAGTAACGGCACATCAGTTGTGCGGGAGTAGACAAATTATGGATTGGTATGTCGGATTGAGTAAGAGTCGAATAGAAAATGTCGGAAATTGATTTGGCTCCGCAATAGGATATAGCATGGTTCGTTGTAACTGTCCCTCGTTGATGATCTTCAATTATCGAGCGTAGTTTCGGGGCAGCTGACCCTAGAAGACTTGACCGCCAAATCAAGTGAATGTTGAAGTCCCATAGGATGACCTTAAAGAAGTCGCGTAAGAAGGATAAGGAATGAGGTAGTGCATGTTGAGGATAAGTCTAAGCGAGTGAGTATCGTGTCTCGAAAGTTAGCGAGTACTAGAATCGATATGGTCAGAAAAGTTATGTTGGATCAAGTGGATGTTGAGGAACGTGCTTAGCGTAGTGACGCGGTAAGGCGATTGCAAGAATTTTGCAATGTATGAGAGTAACGGATAGTAGAACGACCCTAAGAGTGTCGCAGATCGGTTGAGTAACGGTTAGGCCATGTGTATTGAGCGCGATCTATGTTACGAAACGAACTAGTCGAGATTGAAACGGGGACTAAGTAAAGGATTCGTACTCGGTCGAGTATCGGAGATAGACATATCGTAAGAGACCTTGGGTCAGAAAGATTGTTGCCTTTGAGCATTGTAGACTCAAGTTGACCTCTTGTGTCGGGAGAGCGCGAGCATGATGTCTGGATAAGTTACCTAGCGGGGGTAGCCCCAGATGCAATGCGTGGATAGAGCGAGAGAACGTGAATCATATATGGATAGTTGTGTTCGAGACTTAGTACAGATTGTAGACAAAAGGAATTTGTGACATGTTGACGTAGTCCATGTCGTAGAGGCCAAGCGTTATGAATGATTGGATAAAAGATTTAAGTTATGCGAGAGATAGGGAACGGTTGGGCGAATAGGCATTGCGGGAGCTCGTTGCGATCGGATGCGCAATGACTTATGCAATGCATGCGTTAGGTGGCCGGCGAAAAACTTATGAGATCGAATTTACGGATTTGAATCAAGTTATGTGCAGAGATATTTGGAAGACGATCGCATGTTATGGGATACTGTATACGAAGAGTATTTGGGAATAGGCGCTAAGATAAGACTAAGTCGAGTACGGACTGATTGGTGCTTGAGGATTTAAGTTGAGATTGTAAGTTGTCCCGATATCCTACAACTGAGCTTGGCTGAAATGCATATATTGGTGGGACGCCTAAAATATGTGTATGATCCAGACTGAGTTGTATGATTCAACGATAGTAGCACGAGATCGTGAAGCGATCTATGCGAGGCACTTGGATTAAGTGTTGGTTTCGGTTCGAGGACGAACCTGATTTTGAGTGGTATATTATGTAATGTCCCGCTCCGCATCGGTGCATTACGATGAGTCGTTGACTCGAAGAGTTGCGTTGACCCGATAAGGTATCGATGTGAATCGATGCAAGTGTTGCGTTGGCCAAAGGTAAGCTTTGAGTCGGTTGGAATCTATGAATCGAATCGATGCAAAGAGTAAGTCCCGCTTGAGCAAGTGCTGATTTTAGTTGATCTGGTGTGCAGGCTATGCTTTTACGCTGGACGATAAGAGGTCGGCATTTTGCCTTATGCAATGAAGTGTCCGCAAAACCAAATCGTGGCCTTGCAACGGATTGTGGCATGGGCACGATAGGCCAAATCAACCGAGTAGAGCAAAAAGTCCGGGAGTTAGCTATGCGATCGAGTTATGGAAGCGAGACGCTTCAATCGGCGAGGCGGCAAGGCGTATCGGCTTAAGGTGGGCGGGTTCTTGACTCTCTCTCCCTATTCCTTCACGTCTAATAAAATATGTTATGGTGTGCGTAATATGTTATCGAGTTAGCGAGCGTGGCTCGGCGAGTAAGTGCCTAAGTATGTGTCGAACACTAAGATAGAACATTGAACAATTGAACAATTGAAGCGACGTGCATCAAGTGTACGGGTCGCGGTAGGGCAATGATGGTAGAACATTAAAAGATGATATCGAGATGTGCATCATGTGCACGGCTCCGAGAACATTGAACTCTAGGCGTAGAACATTGATTATGGTGCTGAGCGTGCCTCTGTGCACTTAAGGTACGAAAAGACTAAGTAATACGAAATTATGCTATGAGAATAACTTACAAACGGGACGCGTGAATACGAGTATGAGATGACTAAGCCGTTGGGCGTCGTGCATCAATATGGATGTGTTGGGGCATAACGCCGACGGAGCTCCCCATGCGAATGGTGGATTATGTTTATGGCACGGGAAACCGTTTATGGCACGGGGAACCGTTTATGTGCGAGACTATGTTTATGGAACGCAAGATGGATTGGAATGTATGACTTGTATGATATGGAACGTATTGCATGGTCAATGGACTCGAATGGCCCGTGCACGGGTGCGGCTTCCCTCGAACGGTTACGCCGGGGCGCCGGGACCGTTCGGCCTAGGAGGGAATTATGTGTGGTATTTATGGTGCACAACATTCGGACGGATTGCGACCGTCCAGTGCTGTGATAAGCTATGATATCCGTAAGTTTGGGATCCTTCGGATACTGGGCTAGCAACCCGTATCGAAGCGATTGTAGGCTTACACATATGAGATGCCAAGTCCATTACGGTGCGAAACACCGTGACCTTCATATAGTTAGGGCCGGTGGGCTGAGATGAGAGCTGGGTGCAGGCGCAGGGCCTGCCACCCATTATGCATATTTTTACGTTTATGATTGGTCGATTGCGTGAATGATATGATTTTATGTTAAGTTCTAACCAGTGCAGGCTAAGGAAAATGGGACGAGATGGGCACGGGCACTATGTTTATGTTTCAGATTAAGTCTAACTGTATCTGCTGCAGGAACACGGTGTGTGACACACTTATGATATGCTGCTATACGATCGAATGTTGCCATGAAATTGATCCTAAGGCTAAATAGAAAGACCACAATTAAGATGCATGCTCACTAAATGATTAAGTGTTTGGTTTGGGTGCGAGCGTGTCTTGATCAGTGCGAAGCGAGGACGAAAGCACTAAACCCCCACTAGTTTATGTGCAGGTTCAGGTTATGATCGGCTCGGGGCGGAGCTTGGCTTGGACGTGCCGAGGCATGGAGTCCTTGGCGTTCAAGAGGAGCTTCCGCATATGCGTTCGGACTTGTGACATGGAGATGTTCGGCCGAAGACTACTTGGTGGCTATAAAGAGGCATAACGTATGGAACAATGTAATCCTTTGTGAGCTAGAGAGATCATGAGCGTTGTAGCCAATTGGCATTTTATGTTGGGCTATTCAGAGCCTTTGTAACCTTCAGTTCAATATGAATAAAAGAGATTCTTATGTTTCACTTATTTTCTTCCGCTGCTTATGTTATCGATTTGAGATAGTTCTATGTGAACCTGTTATCTTGCCTTGCACGAGCGCAACTCCAGGCTCGTGCGGCATCACGTCCCAGCGATGACGATGATTCGGGTAAAATCTAGCGAGGACGAGCGATTTTCCGGGTCGGGGCGTGACACTCACTATCCTTGCTTATAATATTTCTCCTAAAATCCCTAATTTCTTCATGCAGACGAATCTTAGTTTGTCTATAGCTTTTCAGACCAATCAATCTTGATAAGTGATCGACAACACTATTTGAAAATCGTTCTGGTCTCATCAAACAATAGACATCTGCTTTAGCTGGCAGTTTATTTGTGTCTACATCAGTTTATTGTTGTTGTTGTTTGGTAGAAGTTGTATTTTCTTGCAAACATGAGTTAATTTACATCTTAATTTTATATATAATCACAGACTTTACTTGCCTTACTGTGTGCAACCTTCGTTAAGGACTAATTCCATTCGGGCCGTTTACAATCGCACAGGGTCCTAAAAACTGAAATGATCCAAAACTTTTAACCTCCCTATATATTACTAACATAAAATCTTCTAGATTTAGGCCTTCCTATTTTTTAGAAGCCTGAGTAACATGTAATTTTTTAGAGTGTTATTATTTTTTAGTATTTGTACATGACCTTTAAACAAACAAAACTATCCAACTTACAATATCTATTTTTTAGTATTTCAATATATTAGTTTTGTCTTTTGCTCTTTTCCAATATATACAAAGTTAATTAAAAGACAACTTTGAGTGTCTTTTGCTCTTTTTAAGTAAATACAAATTGAGTTAATTAGAAGACAATTAAATTACGTGCAATGTACGTGCATATATATTAGTTAATTAATAAAATTAAACCTTAGCATTTCATAATCTCAATATTTATTTTAAATTACTAAATTCTAGAAGTAAAAACAAATGAATAAACATAATCTCATACACCAATAAAATAGTAAAAGAACAAAAAAAGATTGACATATCCTTGATTCTTTGAGTTGATGTTGAACTTGATGGCTTGTTACCTTGAAGATGAAGTAATGAACTTGATGAGGCATGAGGTGATGGAGAAGTAGAGAATACTCTCATGGTTGAGGAGATGATGGAGAAGGAAGTCCAACGTTGGTGGTTTGGATTGCTAATTTTTTTTTCGGAAAATTTCACGAGAAGCATAAAAGTTTGTAAAAATTGCGTAAAAGACATTAAGTTCGGAGAAATTGCAAGATGAGCACAGTCGCGCCCAAAAATGGGACGTGAAAATTTTTCACGCCCTAATTTAGGTCGTGAAAATTTACTCTCCTTAATCCATTCCCCTTATTCTTAATTACGGACACCTTATTCTTAATTAAGGATCCCCTGGCGGCTTAATAAAAAAAAAGAGCGCCCCATTTATGGGCGCCAAATTTAAGAAATAAAAAAACGCGCCCAAGTTTGGGGCGTAGAATTTCTTCTCTGACGGCTTGTGCCGCGTGGCTCGAGCTGCGCCAAATTTAAGGGAAAAAAATGCGCCGTGCCAAATTTAAAAAAATGCGCCCAAGTTTGGGGCGTAGAATTTTTCTTTCTCTGCTGCGTGGCTCGGCTTGTGCCGCGTGGCCATGGGGTTGGGTTGGTGCGCGTGCCTCTGCACTCGTTGCAGAGATTCCCGCTCCTTTTCAGTCGCTTTTGACCAAAAGATTCGGCAACTTTTGTAGGGTAGTGCTATTGCCGGCTTTAAGATGACAATGAAGGAGTAAAGAACACTTGCAGAAGCAGAGAAGAGAAGAAGAAGAAGGAAGAGGAAGAGAGAGAAGAAGGAAGAGGAAGAGAGTAACACAGGCAGTCGGAGAAGAAGAAGAATTATCTCTATCAAATTGAGGTTAGTGAAATTTTTTTGTATAGCCAGTGTGTTAGTGTAGTCTTAGAGACCCGGAAAAAAAATACGCCTTAAAGAAGGGCGTATATTTTACTATACCGTACAAGTTATGCTCAAATTAATGTATAATATTTGTCATTAATTTATAGATGGATATTCGAAATGACGGTCGGATACCAGGTGGACCTACAACACAGGATATTATGCAGGAACGAGTCCATCACGTTTCAGATCTGGTATTCGACGGAAATGTATTTTAGTTAAAGTAAATTATCTTTGTTATAATTGATAATTATAGGCACTAAAAAATTTCATACATTATTTAGTTATATGATTATCCAACGGTAAAATTATGTGAGCATGGAGACTGGCGCCACGGATGGAATCTCACAACTCGTCAGAATGAACTTGTTTCATCTTTTGGCTTTTACTATGTTGACGCTATTCGTCTAAGGCGTCACGATAGAGATCTATTGTTGAGTTTGATAGAGCGGAGGTGGCCAGGACGCAACACATTTCAGCTTTCCTTCGGTGAAATGTCGATCACTCTGGCCGACGTGGCCATGATTTTGGGGTTACCGATTACTGGTAGTCCTATATATTTTGAAGATGAGAGAAGTGTTGGAGATCTTATCCGAACATATCTTGGTGTGGAGCCGGAACCGGATCAAGGTACTAGTTCCGGTATCAAAATGACTTGGCTTTGAACAACTTTTATGCATGTTCATTGGATTGGAAATATACCGGTTCCTGTAGACGAGCAACGGGTACGTTATATAGTTTTCTATAATTATTGTACTATATAATATAGTTTTAATACTTGTTTATATTTGCAGCTTGTATGTTGCACTAGAGCTTATTTACTAAGTCTGTGCGGTGCATTGTTATTTCCCAACGGACCGGAAATAAGGTTACTGCAAACCTCCTCCCATTTTTTGAAGACTTACAAACTCCTACAAAGCATGCATCGGGTGCCGCAGTGTTAGCCTATATTTATCATTCGATGACTAGTTTTGTTACTATTGAATCGGAAGGTGCTGTACACACCAATATATGTGGATGTATTACACTTATACGGGTATAATTAGGAAAAAAAATTCTTCATAAATAGTTATATAAGTTAGAAAATTGATATCGTTTTTATTGTCTATTAATCTGCAGCTATGGTCATACAAATATTTTTATATCGGTAGGCCACTTACTCGATACAGTGTAGATGAGCGGGTCATGCCCGCAGGAGTGAGATGGAATTCAGATGATGTAGATACAGCTCACGGACTTACTAAAGTGGTCTCAATTTATCGTCATCTATTTGACACAATTTCTGCAAATGAGGTTAGTTGAGCCTATTAGTTATACATCTTTATCACACTTTATCTAAATAATTTGTTTCACACTACTTTCATATAGGTCGAATGGCACCATATTAGTGTACCTCAAAATGTGATTGATGGTGCACTTGGAGCTAGTATGCACAGATACTACATCATCTACCATTCTCATGTCATGTTTCATCCGGCTGATCGTGTCATGCGACAGTTTGGGATGAAACAATTCATAGCTCAAAAACCTTTGGCTGCTAGTCGGAGCAGAGGGTCAGTCGCATCGCGGGCTCGCTCACATCTTCCAGGTTGGGAGAACAGGTTTGAGACGTACGGGGTGGAACATTTGTCTCAAACGATGACATCGATACTTGATTGTAAGTCATCTCTTGATTGTATAAATACAATTACTTTCTTATATTTGTCATGCTAAATTATCTCTCTTGCAGTGCAAGGTAGCGAATCCTTCGTACTTTGGTATGGGACTTCCCGCGTCGAAAATCGACGTTGGCAATTTGAAGAAGCCCGATTTCCTCACCGAGCTCTGGATGATAGTAGCCTGCGTGTACGGAATACACAAATAAATATAATGGTATGTGTCTAAATTTTATTTAAATAAACTATGATCATTCTGAGTCTCTCACTCACTTAGTATCTAAATAATTTTAGCTCCAAATTGGAAAGGGTTGTCCAGGACCCAAGAGTAGATCCACGTGAATTGCTAGACTTTTCTGCACAATTTTTGAGCCAACCCCATAGACCCCAGTGCTACCATTAGAAATCCCTCAGGATCATCCTGTAGGAATTGTGAGGCGCAGACATGCACAGCCCCGTAGGCCACACCAAGAGGCGAGGGAAGATTATTCTGGTGCCTCACAAGATGCATCACATTATTCTGGGTCACATATTGATCAAGAGGCGGACGAGGCCACATCCCAACCTGGTTGTTCACAGTATGCATCATATTATTCTGGGTCACATATTGATCAAGCGGCGGGCGAGGGCACATCCCAACCTGGTTGTTCGCAGTATGCTTCGAATGACTTTG
Organism: Iris pallida; assembly: GCA_029216955.1. Taxonomy (NCBI): domain Eukaryota; kingdom Viridiplantae; phylum Streptophyta; class Magnoliopsida; order Asparagales; family Iridaceae; genus Iris; species Iris pallida. The sequence continues at coordinate 5,327,597 of JANAVB010014398.1, read as the reverse complement.
ACTGGGAATCTTATATGTACAGCACGGGAGCTTCATTATTTGACACGCCCCAGTCTTATCCATCTACGCAGACACCCCAGTATGGAGGGGATGACTTCCGGCCATTGCCAGGGGAGATACCAGAAGAAACGGCAGCTCGGAGAATGCGATTAGGTCTTAGGCCAGTTCCCCGTAGGCATTATGATAGAATGAATAGAGGTGAATGATTAAAAGCTATGTTGTATTGTGCAAGTATGTATAAATTTTATTTATGACTTTTTCATTTACGAATCTCTTTATAAATTTTCGAATTACAAGATCACAAAACATTTAAAAAAATGACAATAACAAGATTACATAACATTTAAGAAATATTAAAACTTACAAGATTACATAACATTTACTGTGTCGGTTGTCTTGTGCAATTTCTCCTGTTGTGTCCAAGTCCGTTACAATTGCTGCAATGTAGATCTCTTGTCGGCAACTCCTTTGTCATAAAACGATTCTTTTTAGGTCTGCCAGCTCTACGTCCAACTTTAGGTACTCCAATTTCACCTCTTACCAGTTCACCTTGAGGAGTGTATGGAGATGGAATTGGTTCCATACAAGACGCATAAACACTTTTAAGTGTTTCAACAGAAAATTGAGCAGGATAATAACTTTCAATCTGTAAGTTGGTAGATTCGCAGGCAAAATAAGCATGTACACATGGTAAAAAAGTGTTGTCAACGAAAACATGTACATGTTCTATTTTCTAAATGTGCCACATAACATCTACTTGTTTCGTGATTAAATATTTCAAATAAATAACCTTCAATACGCAACATTTGAAAATAATGTTTCTCTTTTTAGGCGAGCCATAGTCTTAAGCATCCTTGGACAGAAGTTGTTGTCCATATTTTCAGCATTTTGTCGATGCTTTTCATGAATTGTTATGATCTTCGCTCTAATACCGTCAAGCAATGTTGTTATTGGTTTATCACACAAATTCTTAATCCAATTATTAAAACATTCTGCAATATTGGATGTGTTGATATCGATTCTAGAACAGGGTGCATAAGCTGTTATCCAATGTGAGAAATTACAATTTTCATCATTGGTACCAACTATCCAATTAAAAACACGAACATCCGCGGACTTGATTCTTTCAAACCATTCTGTTGCATCCATAATATTATAAGATCGAGCAAGTTTATCCAACCATTCTAGATATTTAGGTTTACTACTGCATTGACTTTTCATATTTTGTTTAAAATGTTGAATGCAAAAAAAATGTGGAGAGGTAGGAAAAGTATCGCGCATTGCACGAATTAATCCTTTTTGCTTATCTGATATGAATGAAATACTATCCCACCGGTCAAAGAAATTTTCAAAAGAAATCTTCAAATTGTTTAAAACCATGTCCATGATTCGGTATTCTCATTTTCAGCAATACAATATGCAATAGGATATAACTGGTAGTTAGGATCATGTGCACATGCCACAAATAAATTATCTTGATATCTTGATGTCAAAAATGTTGTATCAATACTAATTATAGGTAAACAATCACTTAAAAAATCGTCTATACATGCCTTAAAACAAATATATATTCTTTGAAAGACACTATTTTCTACGGTCTTTAAAAAACATTTGCTACCAGCAATATCTTTCAAGACTGCCATGTGCATCAATATAACTACCGTTGATTTCAGATAATGCAAGTTCTTTGGCTCTCCAAGCTTTAGACTACGTAATATGTACTCGATAATCTCTAAGTATATCTTTTACAATATGAGATGCACTATAGGAGTGATTATCTCTAATTTTACCCATTATTTTTTCACAAATCCATGCAGCAGTAGTATGTCGATGATGTCCTCTTTGTAACACACCGGTACACGAATGTCGAGATTCAAATGTACGAATCTCAAAGATTGTACCGTTACCAATTGCTTTAGCATACACTCTCCAACTGCAATCTGGAGAGTCACAAATGTATACAATTGTTTGAGAATTGTTATGTTTAGCTCTACTACTAAAATTATGAAGAATTGCTATATCACTAATAAAATTTTGAAATGCATAAGATGAAGGAAATTCTTTTCCAACAAATAACTCAGGGGTGCTACCATCTAAATTATCATCATTATTGTCTAAATAATAGTCTAAATCTTCGACTAAGTCGTCACTATCAACGTCATCAACGTCATCAACGTTCTCTTCAACTAAATTTACTTGGTTTGAAGTGCTAGGACCAACATAAAAATTTTGGCTGTTATAAACAGGTTGACTAGTAGAAGAAAGATTTCTGCTAATATTTGTTAATGCTTGATTAATATAAATCTTTATACAAGATGCACCTATATTATCCTGAATAACAAAGTTCCATGCTTCTTCACTATCTATTACTAAAAATGTATCGGTAAAAAAATATCTTATTACGAAATCATATGTAATAGAAAAACGTTCCACGATAATGTTACGTAAATTTTCTAAGGAGATATTAGGATAGGTAGAAATTAGATTAGTTGTACCTCCTTCATAAGATAGTCCACTAAGTGTACCTCCATGGTAGCAGATCAATGTTAATACTTGATCCATGAAAAAAAATTAAAAATAGTCGTTGAATGTTGCAACTTCTTTCTGAGGGATTCTTCTCGACACCAGGTGGTGATTTAGAGATGATTCTTCTTGAAAGCTTCACTGCAGAGGAGAAGAAATTTTCTCTGAGAGGTAACTTGAGAAGTGAGGGGATGAATTGAATCTGCAAATTTTCAATAATATGATTTATATATATAGACAATATACATGTAAAATAGCCGTTGTAAAAGTTTTAGTAGCCGTTGTAAAAACCAGTCCCGTTGTAAAAGCCATAGTAGCCAGTAGCCGTTGCGCACAAGTAAAAGCTATGTAGCCGTTGGTAAAAGCCATAGTAGCCAAAGCCATGGTAAAAGCCGAAAAATTTTACTCCCTAAAGAAGGGCGCACTTTTTCACTCCTGTCAGCCACCCACTCTCCATTAACAATGTTTTAACAATTAACCATTAACAATGTTTTAACAATTAACCATTAACAATTAACCCAACACTTCTATTTCTACGCCAAGAGTAGGACGTGAAAATTCCACGCCCTACTTTTCGGCGCCACGATGCTCAGTCCGCAATTTCCCCAAACTTTGTTCCTTTTATACAATTAATTTAAACTATAATGCTCTCTCTAAAATTTTTCGTTTTTTTTTTTTGTTATTTGTACCTTGTAATTAAGTTTTAGTTTTTAAACACAATTTTTTTACTTAAGTTCATGGCCATTGGATTAATAAATTTTTTGAGTCTCTAGCATATTACATAATTAAATGTAATTCCATGATGCCATCCATTTGTAATTCCTTAGTAACAACTAACAAGCCTAACCGATTTTAAAAATGCCCAACCCAGTTATTTTTTGGGCTTGGGTGGACCTTCCAGACACCAAAGGCATTTTGGGATGCCAAAACACACGGGTGGGTCGTCTAATATTAAAAACCCGCTGGAACTCCAAAAAGGCGACACCTTTAACAACATAGGGTGTTTGAGAGATTCAATATGGAGTCAAGACAGGAGAGTACCCCTATCGTCGATAATTTTTAATTATCCTCCGAGGAGTGTTCGAAGTTAGCGAAGAAGAAGAAAAAGACGTCTCGAGTTCCGTATTTGAGTGTGGTGGGATCATTGATGTATGCTATGGTGTGCACTCATCCTGATTGTCATATGTAATCAATTTGGTAAGGAGGTACATGTCAAATCCATGAAGCTTTATTCCATAGCGATAAAGTGGATATTTTAGTATCTGAAAGGTACTACATATCTTTGTTTGTTGTTTCACTAGTCAGAACAATGATCGAGCTAATTTTATGGTTATGTGGATGCATATTATGCTAGTGACTCGGACAAGAGGAGATTAACTACATGCTTTGTATACACACTTAAAAATTACTAGAAGTCTGACACTTCAGGATATCGTAATGCTTTCCACTACAGAGTCATAATACATGGCAATACTAGAAGCACCAAAGGCGACATTGTGGTTAAAAGCCTTAGTTAGCGGTTTGAGTTTGAGAATGTGCAAGTTCCTTTATTTTGTGATAGTCAGAGCGCAATTAATCTCGCGAAAAATCAACTTTACCATTGTCATACGAAACATATCGATGTAGGTATTATAAGATCGGTACTAAAGTGCATCCGTCGGACATGCAACGAAGAAGATTCCCATGGAGAAGTTCTAAGTCCACCTTGACTTCTATTCAGGTACTCAAGTGTGAAGAAGGTTTGCGGTCTCGGTAGAAGAGTCGTGGCATTTTCACAGTTATAGGCAACATACTATGTTAGTGGGCAAGGGGTTACTTAGGAGAAGTTAAAGTTTAAAAGAGCAAGGGGACATCGAGAACAATTTTATAAGGTGGCTAGTTGAACCACAAGCCAATGGTGAAAATTTTGTTGCATGGATCATGTTCAACAAGGGAGTGCGACGGACACCGTCTGGTGATCGAAGAAGCTCGGGAGGAGTCGAAGCAACAAAATGGGCTTGAAAGAACCAATACTACAACAACTACAATATGGTATACCGTCGATTTATCGGACAGTGACATTTTTTATAGCAACTTTTGGGTTGGAAAAATTAAGCAATAAACATAGCAACGATATAATTTCAGTATTATTGTCGACATCCGATTTTGATGTATGATTCAGATTTTAAGGGTGGTTTTTCGACGATGCCGATTGCTTCGGACTTAAGTAAGATTGAGAGGTATATTAGGATTTTTTTTTTTTTATCTAAACCCTAATCTAGAGAGCTTGAAGGAAAAAATGAGGCTTTGCTTGTGAAGAACTTGGAAGGCCTAAGGGAATATAGATAGAGAAGGAGAGACATCGTTGGAGATCTCGTTGAGGGAGGGTTTCGTGATACGATATTGTTTGTGAAACTCTTTTAAAGTTTTCTCTCGTGATTCAATAAAGTTTCTCCTATTGTCCTATGGACGTAGACCGATCTTGACTGGACCACGTTAGATTTGTGTATTTGTCCTTGTGTGCTATTATTTTAGTTTTTTATGCTTTCTTAATTGCCATGGTAAAGTGAACTCTCCAGTTCCTCGGTCACAACAACATTTAGTCCATGTTGACAAATCAAACGGCTGGCTTTATTATCGTGACTTATTTACAGGTTTTTGTTATTTAGCATGCGGATGACTCGAATAATTCCAGAATCTGACATGTTGCCATAAATCAGGTCCCATAATTCTACATTGGTTGCCATAAATGAGGTCCTGTGAATCTATTGAGCGAATGGGTTATGTCAAAACAAATGTCCAGGTGATGCGGATTCTTATAAAATTTGATACCCCCTTAAATAAAAGGATGGCATGTTACAAGCGGCTATTATTGGGTTAATGGTCTTTACTGTTCGCAAGTGCATTTGGTCCTACTAATATGTGCTAGTTTAAATTTTGTTTAAGAAAATCTTGTACTAGTTTGCCAGCTATTCCTACGACCAAAAAAACACTTGAATCTCTTGTTTCATGCTGCTTGTACAGTATTTATGATGAACTATATTCTTTTATGTAACTGCATTAAGTTAGCTGTGCCTGTAACTTGTTTAAATGTCCTGAGACATCCTTCCTTTTTTCCCCCTCCTCTACTGCAGAGTTATCTACATACCTTGTGGAAGGATTCAACAAGCAACAGCCTGCATTGGCATAATCTCTTTTAGCGGGTAAGGAGAATATAATGACGGGTACCAACGGTGCATTTCCCCCGCTCTCCCTCTTCCAAGCGAGTTAACAGAGGGTTTCTCTTCTTTCCGCAAATCCTTGCCCAGGTCTAGTAGTCCGACGTGCCCATGACTTGAATTAGTTGACATAACCATGCTTCATCTTTTTGGATAAAAGAAATAATGTTAATTGATAGAGTAGGTTTGACCTATTTCTTATTTCATCGGTTTACCAATTTTCTTGACTTTTTCTCAGATTTAGGTGCTTGATAAGTTGTCAATGTTCTCATATTGCAATGCATCTTGGTTGTTATTATGAAATAGAAGCAAGTGGTGATTTGTTTTAGTTCCTTGGTTCTAGATCGACTGCTCATTTCTCTCCTCTGTTTTCTGTTGTGTGTAAACCATGCTGGGAGTATACTGTTGATTTGTGTAAAAATGTGATGCACATAACATAACATTCAATAGCTGCAGGTGTAGCTGAAGGATCTCAAAGGCCCATGACCTCTCATAATATTCTACACCCAGGATTTGTGTAAAAATGTGATGCACATAACATTCAATAGCTGCAGGTGTAGTTGAAGGATGAGTATATGCCAGAGTACATGAGCATGTGCTTCTGCTGAGAAGTATGGATATCTGAGTTACCTCTTGCTTGAGGCCTGAATTTTTAATGCTAGTAATGAAAAATGTCTTAGGTGGTTTGGACATGTACAACTTAGACCAATAAATATTCCAATACGGAGGAGCGATATGATAGTAGTCAAAGGAGCCGTTAGGACTAGAGGTTGGCGTAGACGGACAAGGGTTGAGATTTTAAAGAATATGTATTTTTGTTAGTGTTATAGGGGGCACGACTAAGAGAGTTGAATGGAAGAAAATAATGCATACAATAGATTCCAATTTTTTTTGGATAAATGCATTTTTGTTGTTTTTGTTATTGGGGAAGGTGTTTACATATGGAAAACTTACTATTTGCTTGGCCAGCAAAATATGACTTAGCTGAATAAGTTGGATAGTTTTGTTTGTTTAATTGTTTGAGTGCAATTTTGCAAGTTAACTCGACCCATATTGGAGTATGATTGTATGTTCATTATCTACGGAATATAGGTGACTATAATTTTATTTTTTGCTACTACTCTACTTGCTTCTGTGGATGATGTGCACTGATAAAACTACAATAAGGATGTCTCTTTTTTAGAACTAAGGGTCAGGTTTGTCGTCTAATTTTTTAATCTAGGACCTCAGCTTCCCCTACCATAAATGTATTTGCAGCTTATATCTATATGTATCTAGTGTTCTGTGAGTTAGCCTATGAATAATTTAGGTTTGTCAGTATTATCCACAATATATTCGGCTATCAGAGAAAAGCCCACAAGAAGAGAGAGACCGTGATTGCTAATGACTGTGCAGGATCTTGAAAAATCTTACTTTGAACTCTAGCTTGCTGCTTTACCTTATGAAAGAAAGATGTTATTACCTCAAGATGGTATCAAATCATCTATTTCCTAGTTCCAAATCTTGTTTATTCCCGTTGTTTTGTAGTCGATCGATCTTTTAGGTTACTAAAATGAAAATTATGTACATCATTTTGCAAAGTTTTAGTATCCAGGCTAACTGTTCTCTCCATTTTCAGGCTATAAAGTTGGTTCTGTCGTCAATTTTCGACGTCGTCAATGGGGGCAGATTCTGCAATGCTCCCTTACCTTGAGAAATCGGAGTTTGCAGTTGCATCGCCAACTGACCAGGGCTGCATTTCAACAAGTAGTAAGGCCCCCAAGTTCTCTTGGAACCTCCTGAAAGTGAATCTTTGAATTGAAAATTCCCACTTGGAGGTAGGGGTGAGCATTCGGTCAATTCGGTACAAACCGAACCGAATAACCGAAAACTGGATTGGACCGAAACCCGAATAAGCAAAATCGAAACAGAACCGAATTGATCCGTAACTGAATCAAACCAAACCAAATTAAATCGGTTCAGTTTTCGGTTTATTCAATTTTTTGGTTTATTTGCGTTTTTTTAATATATTTAGTAACTAAATATACCTAAGTTTATATATATATATATATATATATATATATATATATATATATATATATATATATATATATGTGTTTCTTCCGTTGCTCGAACCTCCAATCTCTTGGAAGGATGTGCCTCACTCTAACCATTTGAGCTAGAGGTCATTGGCGTGTATATATATATATATATATATATATATATATAAGCAATGAGTAATTGTAGCGAACTCGCATCCACTGGAGCTCGAACTCCCGACCACATGGGCCACGTGCATCTCACTTAACCACTAGGCTAGAGGTCGTGTGTGTGTTGGGGGGGGGGGGGGGGGGGGGGGGGGGGGGGTGTGTGTTGTGTGTGTGTGTGTATATTTTTTTTATTTTTTATTTGGTTTTCGGTTTTGTATCGAAACCGAAATTGAAACCGAATAAGAAAATTAGTATTTTCAAAAACGAAATCGAACCAATTTTTTTTTTTTAAATCGAACATAATCTCTTATTCGATTCGGTTCGATTTTCGGTTGAATAATGCTCACCCCAACTTGCACGACTTGCAAACAATCAGATTCCTCGGGGAGCGACTGTTATCATGTGACAGCAAATTCAATCATAGCTCTCCTCTCCTCCACAGGCTGCCTATTTTGCATGATCAAGTTGTGGGCCTGGGAAACTGGATGGCTGTGGTTCACTGCACTTTCCCTCTCATAGCTTCTCACTGTCCTTGCTTATAATATTTCTCCTAAAATCCCTAATTTCTTCATGCAGACAAACCATAGTTTGTCCATAGCGTTTCAGACCAAGCAATCTTGATAAGTAAGCGATCGACAACACTATTTTAAAATGGTTCTGGTCTCATCAAACAATAGACATCTGCTTTAGCTGGCAGTCTATTTGTGTCTACATCAGTTTATTGTTGTTGTTGTTTTGGTAGAAGTTGTATTTTCTTGCAAACTTTAGTTAATTTACTTCTTAATTTTATATATAATCACAAACTTTACTTGCCATATTGTTAGTGTCTGCCACCTTCGTCAAGGACAATTTTAATCCGGACCGTTTTTGAGTATGTGCAAGTTGTACGATCGCGTAGGCTCTTGAAAAACCAAGATGTTACAAAAAATTTAACCTACTTATATATTACTAACATAAAATTTCCATTTTAAATTTGGGCCTTCCTATTTTTTAGAAACTGCATTAACATGCCATTTTCTTTAGGGTGTTAGAAAAAGATCATTTGTTTGTATTTGTACATGATCTTAGAATGTCAGAAATGGTGGTCCTGAATTTAATCTACATGTATCATATCAATCAAATATATCTCTGCAATTATATGCGGCCTGGAAATAGCTCAAACAGCTTGGAAATGGCTCAAAAATGAGCAATTTAAGTCGTATGTATATTCTCCATTAAATAAAAATAAAAATAAAAATAAAAATAAAATATTAATTAATTTTTTGTATATACATCATATGTATCTTCCAAGGTAGTTATTAATTTTTTTAAATTCGTCTAATTACATGAAAATCTAATAATTCTTAAAATATATTAAATATTCAAATTATATCTAAACTAAGTACATGGTATTATCTAACTAAACACATACCCAAAAATTTAAATATATATCTATAACAAATTCTAATTAAAATATATTCAAATTATATTAAAATATTTTAATATAATTAAAAATTTTATCTAATATTTTAATAATATAATATATTTTTTAATGTACAACGCAAGTGAATGTGTCGAGTAATTGATTAATTGCTAAACCTTTACGTCCTCCCAATTCTATCTTTTTAATAGACAAATATGCAACAACACTCGTTGTTAAGTGATGTGGAACTGCAGTAGCAGCTGTTGCTACCATGGGCGGATCTTTTACTCTTTCTTTTCTAGGTTCTTTTTATATGGGTTAGTCCATCCAGGACGGCCGAGGGAGTTGGGTTGTCCTAGTCGAAACTAAGTTTGGCTGTTGTTTTTTGATCCTTATTGTGGACCGATCTTAGAGGGTCACCTGCGACTCTGACCTCTTGTGGGGTTACGATGAATTTGGGTTACCTTAAACAGAGAGGGTTGTTCAAGTCTGAAGTCTTGTCTGAGTTGTCCCCTGAACCGGTCATGAGTCTTATGTCTAGTCCATCCTACCTAATCCATGTTAGTCTATATCCAGTTACAGTTTTTGGATCCGTCTTTCTACGCGAAAAACAACAGTAAAGAAATATGCAAAAGGGGGGATGTCGTCATTATCAAGTGATGACCTTGGTTGTGGGTAGTAGTAGGTTTGAGCATGGCATGGGCATGTAGACTTAGAGAGGTTGGTTCAGCTGTCGAGGTCACCTACCGTACCGAGCAGCAGCAGCTTCTGGAAGCAATTGCCGCGTCTTTGAGGCCTAGGTCTGCTGCTGCTGCTGCTGCTGTTGCACCAACTAACCTGCAGAAGAATAGAAGCAATTGACGTCAATGCGGACGATTATTCTTTATTTAAAGCAACCGTGTCCTTTTTTTTTTTTTTTTTTTTTTTGAAATCCCACTCACACACACAATTGGGGGCTCGAACCTTGCCGGCCCCTCCGGATGTCCGCTCTAATACCACTAGGCTAGAGAGCTCGGACAGCAACCGTGTCCTGTCTTCCACTCCCTCTGAATTCAAGAATAATAAAAATAAAAATAAAAGAACGAGGATTCTAATTTTTTTTCACCCATCAGCACTAGCGGTGATGTTCACCATTCTACTCAAGAGTTGTCGTGTGTCATTTTCATCCAATCTAAAATTACTTTGAGATTAGGACCGTCCCATTCTGGAACAGGGGCAAAATCGTAATTTCGGATCAAAACGATGTCCGCCGTTGGATCCGCTTTGCACCGAAACGCGTGCCAAAGTCTATGGTCTCTAAAGTCGTCAAACTACATGTCTACGGATTCAGTTTGAGAAGAGGAACTCAACGATATGTCCAGTTTTGGATTCCGATGAGCCGCGTACAAAATCGTCCGTTTGAGTAGGTCGCGGGCCCGCCAAAAAGGGGTTCCGATTCGACCTTCTCAGAATCGAACAAAACTTGACACACAGGACGGAGGTAAGCCATACAAGACTCCCGGGCTCGGACAAACACCCTTTGTTTGGGGCAACCCGCAGGCTCATTGTGACCCTACAAGAGGTCGTGGTCGTAGTTGACCCTCTGGGATCGGTCCACAATAAGGGTCAAGGGACAATCAAAATTAGCTCCGGATAGGACAATCTAACCCCTTGGGCTGACCCTGTTTGGGGTGGTTTGGTGAACATACATACTAGTTTTGGCAACTAGTTTGACACGTGACAATTCTTTAGTGGAATGATGAGCATCCTCATTAGATTTGGTGGACGAACAAAAATGGACTCGAGAGTATGATGGACACGAAAACTAGGAGACCTTTTTGTTCATTTAAGTTAAATACTAGTAGTCACGTTCACGTGCGTTGTACGTTCCAAAAAAAATTGATAATGTCAAAAAAGTATATTTTAATTATATTAAAAAAAATTAATTTGATTTGAATATATTTGAGTTAGATTTTGTTATGATATATTTTTAGAATTTTGGATATGTATTTAATTAGATAATGCCATGTATTTAATTTAAATATAATATATTTTAGAATTTGTTATATGTTGATGTAGTTATTAGAAGGATTTCAAAGTTTTTCTTTTTCTTAACTGTGATATATAGTAGTTAGAAAATTTTAATTTTTTGTATAAATTAGTGGAGAATATACATACGACTTATTTTGATGTCCTTATCTTGTTTGTACATTCTCTTTCTGCCCATTCTTTTTTTTAGTTGAGTTTTTGACACACTGGACACTCTTGTGCGGCTCTAAGAGCATCATTAGTAAGGCCCATCCCATTTTCTAGATTCTAGATTTAGAATGTAGGAGCTCATTTTGTAGAATAATAAGTCTCATCCTTAGTCCCAATTTCTACAATTTCAGTTCCAATCCATCCATGGGTGCTAAGGGTTGGGCCTCCCAATTTCTAGATTGTAGATTGTAGAAACTCGTTTTGTAGAATAGTAAGTTCCAATTTGGAGCCCAACTTTTTAGATTCTAAACTTTATATTATTTTTTTCCTACATTAATTTTTGAGCACACAATTTTTGGGACCAGAGCTCACTTTATCATTTCCTACTATTCTCATACAAATCCAATCCATTCTACATTTACCTTTTTTAAAAAATTTGGGCTCCAAATTGCATTAGAGAGTCCCAACTACTAATGATGCTCTAACATATATTTTTCAAATGAAAAGTCCTACAGCCGGAAAAAGTAAACAGAAAAAAAAAAATGCCACGTCTCAACACGTGATTGCCTAGGGAAAAAAAATAATACTCCTGCTAAATCGGGAAAATAAGTTGGCCAATGGTAATCTGACACATGAGATCGGTTCATGCGTCGGTTTTTTTGGCACGGTCTGGATTGAAGCAGTGTTCTCCATATGGGAAGTCTGAGATTTCATCTATTTACAATGAAAAAAGAGGTGAGCCAACTTAGCTTAGGTTGAGGTTTAACCAATTGCAACCGTTTAAACATGTAAATGACCATGTCCAAATTTAGATCATAGTATTTTGGTACATATAGCTAGCTAGGGGTGAGCTTTCGTCTATACGGTTTCGACCGAACTAAAATAATCAAAATCGAATAAAGTAAAATTAAAAAAATTGACAACCAAATTATTCATAACAAAAAATGAACCAAACCGACATAATGAATTCGACTTGTTCGGTTGGATTATTTCTACTGTTAACGGACTAAGCCCAAAGTTGATATTGTGGTTAAATTATATTTAGTTTTTTTAATTTTTATACATATTTTTTGTATTCAAATTTAGATCAAAGTTGGACTAGTTGTTAAATTACCAAAATTGAACTTCAAAAACACATATCAGTATTTTTTTTCAAAATATACACAAAAGTATATACATTTTTAATGATAAAATATGCACATAATTGAGAAAAATCATAATTGTACAAATTTTATTCGTTTTTCTGTTTTTGAACTGAATTTTTTTTTTTTTTTTTTTCAAAACCGAATAAAAAAATTTCAAATTGAACAAAATCTCGTATTTGGTTATTTGGCTCGGTTCGATTTTTTGGTCTAAAATCGAATAAAGCTGACCCCTACATATAGCAGAGAATTCAACTCCCCTCCCAACAACTCCCCTCCCAACAGCTCCCCTGATTTGAAATCTCTAGTGTTCTGTTGTAGATCCTCATTGATTGTGTCTTGGTTGATGGTCAATTGAAATCCCTTGGCTGTTTTAATTGGTGTTGTAGTCACTTTGGCTTATAATAAAGTACTGATGAGCCCAAAATTTTTAAACTGAAAATTGCTGAGAAACCCAATTTCGAGGTGGACTTTTATGAAATGCCCACCCGCTGGATGAGTTTTATGAAATATTCAAAATTATGTATTTTCACGTTAAATATTCCAAGATTCCCTTTTAGATGACACATGCTGGAAATTGCTATTTTTATAATACCGAAACTATCCCTCCGCACAAATTGGTCATCTATATGTATTTGAATTCAAAAAACTCAGATCTGGATTGCGATTTTCGTCTTCTTCTTCTTTACGGGGAATCTGAATTCCATTGCTCTCATCTTCAACAGAGATCGCAAAGATCGTTCGTAGTTCGGTGTGCTTTTCTTCAGTCGAACTCAGATCATCGCTCGTCATCATCATCATCTTCATCGTGGAGACATTTGAAGTTTTCCGACGATTAGGTCAATTGTGGAGAGAAGATCTTTCTTCTACTTTTCCATAAGAATTATCATCGTTTTGAAAGAAGAATGAAACTCTTTATTCCTGACAAAAATTTTCTAAAAAAAATATATTCTCCGTGTTAAAACCACGGAGAATGACCATTCTCCACCACGGAGAATGACCGTTCTTCGTGCTAAAATGACGGAGAATGACTATTCTCCGTTTTAAAAACCACGGAGAGTGACATTCTCCGTGTTAAAAACCACGGAGAATGACAATTTTCTATGGGTTTTAACACGGAGAATGTCATTCTCCGTGGTAAAGTGACGGAGAATGGCCATTCTCCGTCATTTTAGTACGGAGAATAGCTATTCTCCGTGGTTTTAACACGGAGAATGGTCATTCTCCGTCTTTTTTAATACGGAGAATGACCATTCTCCTCCATGTTAACACGAGATTGGTCATTCTCCGTGTTAATATCACGGAGAATGACCATTCTCCGTGTCGAAAAAGACGGAGAATGACCATTCTCCGTTGTAAAAAATGACGGAGAATGGTCATTCTCCGTGTTAATATCACGGAGAATGACCATTCTCCGTGTCGAAAAAGACGGAGAATGACCATTCTCCGTTGTAAAAATGACAGAGAATGTCCATTCTCCGTGTAAAGATCACGGAGAATGATTATTATCCGTGTTAATATCACGGAGAATGACCATTCTCCGTGGTAAATTGACGGAGAATGGTCATTCTCCGTCATTTTAGTACGGAGAATAGCTATTCTCCGTGGTTTTAACACGGAGAATGGTCATTCTCCGTCTTTTTCAATACGGAGAATGGCCATTCTCCTCCATGTTAACACGAGATTGGTCATTTTCCGTGTTAATATCACGGAGAATGATCATTCTCCGTGTCGAAAAGGACGGAGAATGACCATTCTCCGTTGTAAAAAATGGCGGAGAGAATGTCCATTCTCCGTGTAAAGATCCGGAGAGAATGATTTTACCACGGAGAATGGCAATTCTCCGTGGTTTTGACACGGATAATGACCATTCTCCGTCATTTAGTACGGAGAATAGCCGTACTGGCTATTCTCCGTCATTTAGTACGGAGAATGACTATTCTCCTGCGTTTTAACACTAGAAATGGCCATTCTCCGTGATTTTACCACGGAGAATGGCGAGTTGAGAGTTTGGAAAGCCATAACTTTTGACTGGGAGATCGAAACGAGGCCTGGTTTGTCGCAAAACGAGCATATTTTCGAGGAGCCTGAAAGTAACCGATTTTCCGTTAGACGGACTTTCGAAATTTCAGAATCGCAAAAAAAATGATGTTTTGACCTCCGTTTTGACATGAAAAAATTTTAGAAAAGAAAACCTAGATTCGAAAGTGAGCAGCGTATCGAAGAAGAGGAAGAATAGAAAGTGAGCAGCGTAACGAAGAAGATGAAGAATCGAAATCTTTTTTTTTGAAGAGTATGTTTCGCGGGTGCTTTGAATAAATTAGAAGGGTAAAAGGGTCATTTGGAACCCGCTTTGGATAAGTTTCTCTAATTCTGGGCACGCGATGAAAGTTTTTTTTAGCGGTGGATTTTTCATGAAACTTTTTTAGTTTTTGGTCATTTCATAAATTTCCCCTTTTTTAAAACTAAATATGAACTTGCCCAAATTTTTTAAAACTAAATATGAACTTATATTATGGACATGACATGTGAATTCCACTAATATTAAAAATAAACTAAAAAAAGGACGATACTATTTGGCCAGAAGGTTATGACTGCAGATTGGCCTGCATGACTATATGGCGGCCTCTTATTGGCCGAGGGTTCGATAATGGGCCCAAGCCAGTATGAGGGGGCCAGTGGGCTGCTGCCACATGGTCCTGCGGGCCAATCCATGGTCACAGCCTGCGGGTAGAACAACATTTTCGGTTAAAATAAAAATAAAAATAAAAAGATTAGATAAGTTTTAGGGATAATTTAGCAAATACCATCATTCTAAATGTTAAAACTAGCATATGCCTCCTCTTTTTTTTTTTTATCTAGCAAATACCCCCACTCCTATGTAAAACAGTAGGAAAATAAAAATAAAAATGTGGGGTTATATCTTAAATTTTTTATTTTTTTCATACTAAAAATGGGGGCATTTGCTAGATGAAAAAATAGTAGAGATATATGCTAGTTTTAACATTTGGAATGAGGGTATTTGCTAATTATTCTTAAGTTTTATCCAACCCAATCAGGTCTTTCGTGGCCGAATTATAAAAATTAGGAGGTGGTGCTTAAGAATTCCCGTAGGATTTTCGTTTTTTTTTTTTTTTTTTTTTCTAATAGAGGTTAGGTTTGTTTCCGACAAAAACCAAGTGCATAATTGGAAGAAAGGAGAGTCCGTTTCTGGGAAAGAACACAACGTCAAAGCCGTACCAGTCACACAAACAAAACATCAATTGTTTACTTCTCCTACACCTAACCTAACCCCATCTCCCTAAAAATATTGTAAATAATAATAATAATAATAATAATAATAATAATAATAATAATTTTGCATAGGCAATAATACTCTGCATCTTCCCGGGTTTCTGTCTGAATTGGTGACATAACCTCTGATGTTAAAATTAGTCAAATCTTTTTTTTTATCAATATAATTTTTTTTTTGAGATGTCCGACGATGCGTACTGAATTTTGTACATGCTACATTGTATGTCTGTTGGGTCCACTGTCCTCTAACTCTCACCAAATAAATGAAAGGATTATACGCTCTCGTGGCTCGATCCACTGATCTTCCGCCACCCAGCCGAGATCTTATACCTCTTTTTAGTAACCACAAGAGCTGCTCGAGTTCAGTTAATCAATATAATTATCATGGTATCAGAAAAGAACAAAAATAAAATGAACACAAATTTCGATTGCCAAACATAAAAGAAATCTTCTAAAAGTGAAAAGTCCTGTAACATATCTCTGATTCGTGAATAGATTGCTGGAAATCCCAAAAGACATACTTTGCATGTTTGCCGTCGCTCCCGAACTCTTTTCTCTTGTATTATGTAGTTAGACCGATATTGAAACACAAGCAGGGGACATATCGACATATATTAGTTGTTATTAATACAAGTCTTTGCTATATAAACTGCTATATATACACGTATTTCATAATATTTAAGAATACCAAATAACAATCTCATTAGTTTTTTTTTCTTCTTCTATAAAGAATTACATAACTAACCCTATTAAAATAAATAAATAATTTTAATTAGCAAACATAAATAAGGATAATTTTAAATCAAAAAATTTTTACGGTAATTTTTATTTATTTATTATATAATAATATAGATAAATCTATTTCAATTTTATTGGTCATTTAAGAATTATTTAAAATTGAAATTGGCACAATAATTGAGAAGAAGAAGAAGAAGAAGAAGAAGAAGGATTCAACAATGAGCTGGCAAAGTTGAAATTATCATCTTATAAGTGAAGTCATTCGATAAAATGTACGGAAGGAAAATTTTCGTAAATTTTGACAAATGGTTTGATAAGAGGAGGAGAGTACAAAACTAATTGAGAGAGGATGCTTCGTTGACTACAGTACAAGAGTTTTTTTAGTTTCTCTAGTTCTCTCTCTTGATACTAAAAATTTAAGTTATTCAACAATCAACTTAAGTTGGTGAGAAAAATCAAAATAATAATTTTTTTTCTAGAGCTACATTCGAATAATCATGTGTAAACAAATTTGTAGTCCTCAACATTTAATAATTCTTCAATTAAACTAACAACACGTCTTAGGTGCTGGAGGGAGGGGTTCGTCACATCATGGTAGGGAGAAAAATAAAGAGAGTGGGATTGATTGTCAAGTTTGTCATTTTGTTTCCTACTATTGATTTTCACAGCCATTTTGTATGTTTCGCGTTCTCCGAAGACTAGCTTAGACGAAGGATTCTACAAAGGAAGTACTAGGAACAAACATGGAAGCAACGGAATAGATATCATTTTAAATTGGAAGAAACGTTTAAGGACAAAAGTAAAACTCACAATCCAGAGACTATATACCTAACTCATACGGCTCTTAGGGTGAGTGAGAAGAGATATAACTTTTTTGGCTGGACGGATGGTCTCAGTATCGAACCGCAGAAGAGTCATGGACAGTGGACCCAAATGGTATACAAGGCATCGTGTACAAAAGTTCCGTGTGTTACGTCGGACATCTCAAAAAAAAAAAAATCAGAGACTATATCAAAATCTATACAAACCAACAAATCACAAACACAAACGATATTTACGTGATAATGTCTGACGAAAAACTCATGGGACAATTATAACCCAATTCGAAAAAACTTTACCAGTGAATAAAGAAAATGCATCGTCTTTCCTTCCATTTCTTTCACCGATCCAACACGGGTCGCTACAGCTACTCAAACTTAAAGCGATATATTACAGTAGAGAAATAGGTTTACCGAAAGCAAGATCATCAGAAGGGATCGAGTGAGCGTCCTTGAACAATCTCCTATATATCAAACCAAAATTCTCTCCTTCGAACCCCTCTCATTCTCCTTCGAAAGTTGAACCTTTGAGAATCTCTCCCTTGGTGAATGGCTGCTCCAAGTAGGATTAGAAAATCCCTATTTAAGTTTTCCTAATCAGTAAGCAATTCTGATTGTTCAAACTGAACCGACATGCCAGATTTAATGTTGAAAAATCGATTCACTCAAGCTTGATGACATGTCGTCGATATGATTATGTTATAATTATACAGAAATATCATAGTCCAATTTTCACTCCCATGAGTCTACCAGTGGTATGTCGTTGGTATGCCACCGCCTCTGATACTACTTCGATAATATCCAGCTCCGATGAGTTCTTTTTCGCCGCTTTCGAATTTTTGAGATTCTAACACACAAATGTCACTCCTCGCACTCTAGGGTCTTTTCCACATAGGATGGGAACCCTACATAGCAAGGAAAAAAAATCTTATCCTTTCCAACTAAGTAGATGAGCTCACAATTTCGATGACCCTCATAAAGAACTCAAAATTTTCCTTTGGCAAAACCTTTTGTGAGCATATTTGTGACTCCACTATCATTAGTATGAACTTTCTCAAATTCTGCATCCTTCACTTCTCACATCTTGTACCCAATGCTACCGAGTTTCAGTATACTTGGACTGACTATGAAAGTAGGGTTCTTCCTAAGGTGAATTGTACTTGGCTATCACAAAGCAACGTGTATTGCTCCTATTTTAGCTCCAACTTGTGTAGAAACTTCTCCATCCATATCCATAGTAACTTCTTGCAAGCCGTCGCCGAATAAATTCTGCATCTATCATAAACAAAGTTACACACTTCCGCAACCACGACTGTTATGATATTGCCCCTCTTGCAAACATCTACATACTCCGAAGTCGATCTCATGGTAACCATCCCCGGCTATATCAACGTCAGTATATTAAACCACCTTCTCCTCATCACTACCAAATGAAAGTCTTCAACTTAAAGTATAATGAAGATAACATAGAATCTACTTGACCGTGCTCCAATGCATTTTCCTGGATTGGAAAGATACATGCTAACTAATCCAATTGCAGAAGTAATATCTGAATCTAACTTTATTTCTTGACCGTACACATCGTAGCATACATGGGGCTCCCTAAAGCTGAAGCATACGAATCTAACTTTATTTCTTCTGTTCTCTCCTTGATCTATGAAAACTACTCAAAAGTAAGCTCGAAGTGGACTGTAAGTAGGGTGCTCATTTCCTTCTACTCGTTCATCCTAAATTTTTTTTACCAAGTACTTCTCCTGGGACAACTAAAGTACTTGGACCTTCTCTCTTAGTTGATGTTCATCCAAAAATAGTCTTTGTTGTGCCCAAATCCTTTATAGAATATCACGCCCAATTAACGCTTCAACTCCGCTATTATTGTGGCATTTCGTCCTACACGTAGCATGTCGTCCATATATAGAAATAATATGATAAAATCGTCCTCGATAAGACACTAAACAAACACATAATGATCCAAAGTCGTATGGGTATAACCATGCTCTCTCGTAAATGACTCGAAACTTTTGTATCATTGCCGCGGAGTCTCCTTCAGACCATATATCTTCAACTAGCATACCAAGTGTGACTTGTCCTTCTTACCGAAATTCTCGAGCAGCTTCATATAAAACTCCTCCTCCTCAACATGAAGCAACATTGTCTTGACATCCATCTGTTCGACCTCTAAGTCAAAACTAGCTGCTAAGTCTAGCACCACTTGTATATATGACAATTTGATGACCCACGAGAAATTCTCATCCAAATTCATGCCCTTATGCTAACTATAGCTCTTGACTACCAGTCTTTTCATGTATTGGTGGCGAGTAGCATCTTCTCCTTGCTTCACTATGAATACCCACTCTTCTTTAAGGCATTCTTGCCCTTTGGCAATTGCACCAGCTGATAAATGTGATTGACCTACATCCACTTCTATCTATACTTGGTTTCCACCGCCTCTGCGAAACTTTCAGACTCTCCTTCGTCAGTCAATAAGACGTACTCATCAGCTGAGTAGCTCACAGATGCTCGATGCTCTCCTCAATAGAGACTAAGATGTTGGTTAATCATCGACATCGTCATCCCCTTCAGGAACTACATCGTCTGTATGCTCATCCTCCTGTGGGTCATCCTGATCATCGTTGACATACAATTGATCAAGCTTAAGAGCAACTCCATGTACGGGCTCCCCTATTTATATCTGTAGTGTCCTCTAGAAGTGGCTCAAATCTAAAGGATTCTAACTCAGGCAAATTCTCAGCCTCAGAAGGTATCTTGGAATCCTGAGTATTGGTCAAGATCTGATCCGCGACGAATATCATGTCTCAACTTCTCCGCCCTCTGGGTCGTAGTCCGACCATGGTCGACAAAGATGTATTTCCTCCTCTTTGGCTCAAGTGCAACATCTTATCCTTTGGTACATGTAGGAAGGCCTTATACCTAAACACATGCATATGACTGTATGATGGCTCATTGTCGTACCATATTTTATTAGACACATGATACTACAAATAAGCACCAAGTGATAATTAATAATATAAGCAAAACCAAAAGGCTCATCCCACCAGATGCTCGAGAACTTTGCTTCATATAGCAAACACCGCACTCTCTCCACTAATGTCATGTTCATAAACTCTACTACTCCATTAAGATGAGACACCTTCGACAGAGACTTCTGGTATTGTATCCCTTGCTATCTGCAAAATTCATTGAAGTGACCTATTTATTCTCCATCGTTGTCTAAGAGAACGTACTTCATTTCTTGTTCGTCTCCCTTTTAACAAAGGCCTGAAGCACCTCGAAAGTAGGCAACACCTGATCCTTGGTCTTTAACGCATATACACAAAACTTTTTTTTTGGAATAATCATAAATGTAAGTTACAAAGTAAAAAAGTACCATTATTAATTATTTTTTTATCTTCATAGAACATAACCATCCATCCGATTGAATCAACTTGAGCAAAGCTGACTTTTTCGAAGACGTGTGACTCTGGAAAGGCACTCTATGGTGCTTTCCAACCATGTAGTACGCCTATTTAAGTACTTTCTGATTCTCTAAGTAACTCATTCCCTTTTCACTGATATGACTAAGCCGTCTGTGCCACAACTCGGTAGACACATCACTAATTGCATTCACCTTATATGCGTCTTGTGCACTCCCTTCCATATAATAAACTATCGACTTCTTGCTTCATCTAGCAACCACCATCGAACACCTAAAAAGCTTCCACTAGTCATTTTCAAAGAAACTGAAGAATCCCTGCTCGTTATCCAACATTCCAACCAATACCAGTTGAAACAGATATCTTGGCATGACGAACATCTCTGAACACCAAAGTTGCTCATGTGTTGTTTTCAAATGCACATATCCTATAGCAATAACCTTCAACACATTCTCGTTGTTCATCTTTAACACTCCACAGTCTCATGTTATGTAAGTGACAAATAGTGCATTGTTGTGAGATACGTGCACTAAAATCCCTAAGTCAACCAACCGAATGTTGTCATCGCAGACGAGGTTCATGAGAACCTCATCAACAACAATAATGACTTCATCTCCATGAACTGTCGCCACCGCTGTAGTGTTCTCATTTTGCTTCCTTTGTCGTCTTTCTTTTTTCTCTTTCAAACAAAATAATTTCTCATGATGTTGCCATTATTCCCACAATGGTAATATTTGGAGTGCTCATATTGATCCATGAACTTTTCTCTACTTTTTATCCTGGCGTCGCCTGGACTTCTTGTCACTTGTCACAGTGGTGACATTTGGAGTGCTTGTACTGACCCTTGGACTTTACTATGATTTTTACCTTATTGTCGTCTGGAATCTTAGGCTTTCCTCTACTCTTGTCCCTTTGTTCAAACCAAACCAACATGCCATATTAAAAGCTGAAATATCGATTCAACCCGTCCGACAGCTTGTCGACGATATGTTTATAAGTACTAAATTTGTCACTCGCAAGTATATCAGTATGTCGCACATTGCTCTGCTACATACACTATCTAGCTTCAATGAGCTCATTTTTTTTGCCTTCGAATTTTTGAACTTTCTCGACACACGAGTGGTACTGGTCTTACTTAGGATATCTTCAGATAACAGCCAATACCAGCTCATCTTTTACTTCCTTGTCTAGAAAAGGAAAATGCTAAGTCTACAACCAAATGCTTACAACTTTCTTACAACCTCTCTCTCACATCCCTTACACATGGGTTCAACCGGGTCCCGCCTCCCCTCTCATCTCCTGCTATCTGGACTCCATCCGACTCTACCAGTTTTCCCCTCCTCCAATCAAAGTCCGACACGTGGTGGTTGTAAGGAAATTGTAAGCATTTGGTTGTAGGCATAGCAAAGCTCGAAAAGAAAAACTTCCGTCGTTGCATGACCAGCCATCAGATACTAAGGGCCTGTTTGCTTAGTAGTTATAACTCACTTTTTTAGTTATAACGTAAACAACGCAATAAATAACGTTTGGCCAAAAGTTTTGAGAATGTACACTTCAAAAGTTTTCTCAGAACACAGTTGTTTAAATGCTGATTTCAGAGAACAGCCCAAAGTTGTTCTCTGAACAACATATTTTTACTTCTGGCACTGTTTGTGGGACCCCCACCAAACACCGCCCTCCTTTCGATTCTCTCTCCTCTTCTTTCTTACTATTTTGGTGGACACATCAAGAAGATTTTTCTTGGTCAAGACCAAAGTACACTTCTCTTTCTCTCCCGGTAGACGACGGTGGAATTGGCGACGACGGCACAGGCGAGAGTTAGGTGTCGAGAACGACGGTGAGGAAAATGGAGGGGATAGGGGTTTAGCTCGAGGACGAAGGTGGGTCGATGGTTAGGGGCCGAGCTTGAGGACGATGGTAGGGACATCGAAGGTTAGGGACGGCGGTGGGGTTGGAGGTCGAGCTCACGGACGACGACGAGGACGACAGTGGGTGTAATGCCCCGCTCCGCACGATGCATTATGCTGAGTCGTTGATGTCACGACCCGCACCCTGATTAGGGGCACGAGTACGTGGTTACGTCCAGCCTATGCCGCAGCATCGGCGGTAGAACGCTGTCTAGGTCATCTATGAATACTACAATTAAACAGATAAAGGTACCTGTACAGTATATACACTCCGAATGGAGGTGACATAGCAATACAGTCTCAATCACAAGCAAACTAGGATAGATAGCATGAAAGGAAATATGATAGATGAAAGCAGAAAATAAGTTCGAGATCCACACAAGCCCAGATATATACACATCATCACAGGGTCTCAAAATATAACATAGAAAGCTACAGTCTGATAATACTAGCTGGATCGCAGTCCAGGCAACCCAACTAAGCTATACTACTCCAGGAGAACAAAGTCTAGTGGCTCTACTATAAGGCCACGGTCCTGGACTACTCCATCTAGCTCGAGCCCATAAAAGGTCGAGCAGACTGCCTCAGAGTCATCTGTAATATATCATAACGGTATCCTGTCAGGAAAATGAGAAAGTACAAGCTCTAACAGCAGTTCCATGTGAATTGACAAATTCTATAAGAGACAGTATAATGAACTACAAGACAAAGATATATGAAGACTTGGGAACCGTTCGGAAGCTGAGTTACAACCCTTAAACCAAACAATGACCGGGGTTGTAACTCTTCTCCCGAGCAGAACTTAGTCTCCAATCAAGGTACAATATAAAGGCATATAGAACATGTGAGTAACTGAATATCATAGCATGGTGAGAAAGTACTGAATGTAGAACAGAACAAGATATATGATAAGATAAGTAAATATAAAATATGCCTTGAACTATTAGAGTGTTATGTGATCGGCTTGGAAAACATGATCAGGCTTTCCATCCGATCGGCTATGAACAATGTATACAATAGAGCAGTAAGACCGGTCACCATGGAAAGCTATGAACGATGTAGGGTAAGGCTTTACCCGTCGTGAGGTGAGGGTATAGCTATGAACAATGTGTACAATAGAACAATGTGGGAATTTTGATCACACAACCACTAATAACTCCCCATCCCCGAATAGTATAAAGGATCCGGACATAACACGTCATGACACGGGATTCAAAAGCAGGTGATCAGTCCACTCCCAAGTCCATGTCTATACAAGTACAAGTAACAAGTCGAGTCATGTACCAATATACCAAGTAACCTGGGAACAACATCTCATGACAGGATCCGACATATACTAGTCCATGAACCATCGTGTTAGGAATCAAGTAAGACACTACAACTGAATCGGATATAGCAGATATCAAGACAATGAAAACTATCAGTGAATGTACTCGCCTGCTGTCCTGAGCTGTAGGGTATATCAATGCTCAGAGTGGTAATCAGAAACCTAAAGATGAGATATTTCATGTTAATTTAGGTTTAACAAGTTAAGAATGATTTATAATGAATGATATAAAATCTAGGTCAAACTAGGTCTCACTGAGTCACACTAAGTCCTGTCAAGTCAATCTAGGTCAAATCAAGTTATATCAAGTCAATCTAAGTCGACTCTAGGTCATACCAGTCATCGCAAGTCAAAACAAGTCGAAGCAAGTCAAACGGGGTCAAGAGTTGGCCTACAGTTGACTTTTAGTCAACTGGTCAACCCTGGTCAACTCTGGTCAACTCTAGGTCAACCCTAGGTCAAACTGGTCAAATGTTGACCAAAAGTTGACTTTTAGTCAACTGGTCAACTCTAGTTTGGTTTTGGTCAAAATTAGACAAAGTGTTGACTCATCGTTGACTTTTGGATAAAAAGTCAACTCTGGGTCAACCGAGCCAAAATTGGTTCAAAAATGACATTTGTAGGGTGTACCTAACAAGTCACCTAAGTTTCAAGTCAATCCGAATACCCGAACCCCGTATCTTGAA
>JANAVB010014398.1:5237762-5300262 GCA_029216955.1 Iris pallida | reverse complement strand
CCTTTACTTCTATGCTAAGTTAGCTTCCTAATTTGGTTTCGGGAGTTAGTTTAGACCAAATAAAAATCATACTTAAGCCTAAACACTCATGTGGGATTAGTCCAAACTCCTAAACCTAAATGTCAAGTTTGGTGGGCCATGGCTAATTAATGTGCTAATCACAACTCAAGTCGAAATTTCCCCGGAGTCCTGAATTAAGTCGGAATGCGATGAAATTGAACCCGACTCCTATAATCATTAAATATTAATATTCATGAAATAAAATTCCCAAAAATATTCTAAAATAGAAAATTACTATTTTACCCCTATCTTGAAAAAGTGAGGGTGACAAGTCTATCCACGTTAAAAAAAATTCGTCCTCGAAATTGAAACCAAACAATAGTAAATTATCAAAATCACAAGTCATGGCTTAAAATTTAAAATGATTTAAAATCTCAAAAATCAAAGCATGAATTAAATGACTAAAATGATAAAATTTAAAATTACTCTCAACTAGAAACTGGGTGCTATAAGTCTATCCACCTTAAAAGAATTCATCCTCCAAAAATTAAAACAAAGTAACACAGAAAAATCATGCAGTTCGATAATCGTATGCGTATGTCCAATCATCATGATACTCAGAATCTCCGTCATGCCAGTGAGCAAGGCTACGATAATCACAGAGTCCTCGACTAAGGTACATACCTCTAGAATTATGGTATTTAAAATTTTCGTATTGCCGCTAGCTTGGCAGCGAAAACCTTAAATTCCTACATCCGAGAAATACGTCCATAATCCGACTATATGTCCTCACTCTGCCTGCTAGCATGACCTTAGAGGATTCTAAAATCTTATAATTGAGGCGACCTAGCCCATACGACTTATCTCAGAAGAATATCACATCACAAGGACAAAATTTTATCAAACGATCAAGGAACAGGTGGAATCGAATTTCAAAACAGTTTATAAGAAGGCAAACGCGGAAATGAGATCGAAGGATTGGAACCTGCTATCTGCTCTGCTACTGCCTGAGTGGGCTCAACTGTCGTGGCAAAAGCTCGCCCCTGTTGGCCTCCTCTAGCTTGCTGCACTCCGTCCTGGCCTGCCTGTCTGGCTGCACGGGCAGCACAGTTCTTCACATGGTGGTCTGGAGCTCCACAGAACAAACAAACTCCCTGCTTCATCCTACAAACCTCCCGGGTGTGCCCCATCTTCTTGCAGAAGGCACACTGGATGGCCTGCCTCTGGCCCTGTCCCTGGTGCTGCTGGGCACGTGCTGGTGCCTGCTGAATCTGCAACAGGGGCTGCTGCTGCTGAAATGGCCTCTGCTGATGCTGAAAGTGGAGGCGCTTGGCCGGTCTCGCACTGGAACTCGCCCCCATGGTATCACCGCTCCTCTTCGACTTGAGGCCGAAGTCCTCCTCTGCAATCCGTGCGTCCATCAATATCTGATCAAACGTCGCGTCACGGCGACCCGAGGTGCGGGTGCGTACTGCATGAATGAGTCCCCTACGGAACTTACGAGCCTTCTGTCCCTCATCCTGAATCATATCGGGAGCGAACCTGCTAAGGCGGAAGAACTCTGCTACATACTCGTCCACCGACGAGTTCCCCTGCACTAGACCCACGAACTGGCCCTCAAATGCTGTAAGAGCCACGTCCGGGAAGAAATTCTCCTTGAAGAGCCTCCGGAAGTTCTCCCATGTCAGCCCTCTCACCGATGCACGAGGATCCGTGCGGTACCATGTCAGCGCGATATCGAAGAATCGGCTGGCTGCGGCCGAAACCCAAAGTCCTCTAGGAAGCTCTGCCAGCTCCATACTCCGCTGCACGTCCTCTAGCCAGTCGTCTGCATAAAGGATGCCCTCCGTGCCCGTGAAGTCCCTGGAGCTCATCTTCCTAAAGTCTAATACTGTCCCTGGCCTGGACTGCTGTTGGTACGGCTGCTGGCCGGTAGGGCCCTGTACCGTACCCGGTGCCACTCTCCCCACGGCTGCCAGTGCAAGCTGATGCGAGTTCTCCATGCTCTGCCTCAGCATCTCAATCTGACGGTGTGACGCCTCCGTCTGGCGCTGCGATGCCTCTGCCTGGGCTCGCTGTGTCTCCATCATCTGCTGAAGGAGAAGGAAACATGTGGTGTGTATCCGTTGGTATCGCAGGTGGTAGCGGCAGTATCTCTGGAAAAATGACCGAAACCCTCTGGGGTAGAGGTTTTAGACCTCCCTGTGCAACTGCCAGGGCCTCCGGGATAGTGGAATCACTGGGGGCAGTCTCGTGAACCTCCTCCTCAGCCTGGTCAGATCTCTCGGATAAGCTACTCGATCCAGTGGCCTGCGGGTGCGTCTTCGTCATCCTGGAGACGAATTGAAACAAGGAGATCAATATGGAACATGAGAAGATATTATCAAAGAAGGACAGTTAATTTAATACAAGGAGAGTAATCATGATAATCAAAAGATCGGAAATTTTTTTCTAGGTGTGATTGAGAAACTCCTATCGTATCCTAGGTCCTACGTCCTAATTGCAGGCTCGTAATTAATACTCTAAGTCGAGCACCATTACGAGACTGTACTAATTGCGACACGGGAACCGCATGGGCCACCACAAAAACGTGTCACGACCCGCACCCTGATTAGGGGCACGAGTACGTGGTTTCGTCCAGCCTACGCCGTAGCATCGGCGGTAGAACGCTGTCTAGGTCATCTATAAATACTACAACTAAACAGATAAAGGTACCTGTACAGTATATATACTCCGAATGGAGGTGACATAGCAATACAGTCTCAATCACAAGCAAACTAGGATAGATAGCATGAAAGAAAATATGATAGATGAAAGCAGGAAATAAGTTCGAGATCCACACAAGTCCAGATATATACACATCATCACAGGGTCTCAAAATATAACATAGAAAGCTACAGTCTGATAATACTAGCTGGATCGCAGTCCAGGCTACCCAACTAAGCTACACTACTCCGGGAGAACAAAGTCTAGTGGCTCTACTATAAGGCCACGGTCCTGGACTACTCCATCTAGCTCAAGCCCATAATAGGTCGAGCAGACTGCCTCAGAGTCATCTGTAATATATCATAACGGTATCCTGTCAGGAAAATGAGCAAGTACAAGCGCTAACAGCAGTTCCATGTGAATTGACAAATTCTATAAGAGAGAGTATAATGAACTACAAGGCAAAGATATGTGAAGACTTGGGAACCGTTCGAAAGCTGAGTTACAACCCTTAAACCAAACAAGGACCGGGGTTGTAACTCTTCTCCCGAGCAAAACTTAGTCTCCAATCAAGGTACAATATAAAGGCATATAGAACATGTGAGTAACTGAATATCATAGCATGGTGAGAAAGTACTGAATGTAGAACAGAACAAGATATATGATAAGTAAATATAAAATGTGCCTTAAATTATTAGAGCGTTATGTGATCGGCTTGGGAAACATGATCAGGCTTTCCATCCGACCGGCTATGAACAATGTATACAATAGAGCGGTAAGACCGGTCACCATGGAAAGCTATGAACGATGTAGGGTAAGGCTTTACCCGTCGTGAGGTGAGGGTATAGCAATGAACAATGTGTACAATAGAACAATGTAGGAATTTTGATCACACAACCACTAATAACTCCCCATCCCCGAATAGTATAAAGGATCCGGACATAACACGTCATGACACGGGATTCAAAAGCAGGTGATCAATCCACTCCCAAGTCCATGTCTATACAAGTACAAGTAACAAGTCGAGTCATGTACCAATATACCAAGTAACCCGGGAACAATATCTCATGACAGGATCCGACATATACTAGTCCATGAACCATCGTGTTAGGAATCAAGTAAGACACTACAACTGAATCGGATATAGCAGATATCAAGACAATAAAAACTATCAGTGAATGTACTCGCCTGCTGTCCTGAGCTGTAGGGTATATCAATGCTCAGAGTGGTAATCAGAAACCTAAAGATGAGATATTTCATGTTAATTTAGGTTTAACAAGTTAAGAATGATTTATAATGAATGATATGAAATCTAGGTCAAACTAGGTCTCACTGAGTCACACTAAGTCCTGTCAAGTCAATCTAGGTCAAATCAAGTTATATCAAGTCAATCTAAGTCGACTCTAGGTCATACCAGTCATCGCAAGTCAAAACAAGTCGAAGCAAGTCAAACGGGGTCAAGAGTTGGCCTACAGTTGACTTTTAGTCAACTGGTCAACCCTGGTCAACTCTGGTCAACTCTAGGTCAACCCTAGGTCAAACTGGTCAAATGTTGACCAAAAGTTGACTTTTAGTCAACTAGTCAACTCTAGTTTGGTTTTGGTCAAAATTAGACAAAGTGTTGACTCATCGTTAACTTTTGGGTGAAAAGTCAACTCTGGGTCAACCGAGCCAAAATTGGTTCAAAAATGACATTTGTAGGGTGTACCTAATAAGTCACCTAAGTTTCAAGTCAATCCGAATACCCGAACCCCGTATCTTGAATTTACCCGATTACCCTTTAATACACATACCCTTAAACCACTCTAATATTTACGCCAAGTGGCCTTCCCTTAGGAATTTCACTCCGGGCTTCCTAGGATAGTAGGGTACTAGCCTATACAACCATTACCTACCAAGTTCCCTAGGGTAAGTGGACATCCAGTCCATCTTACGGTCCATGTTGGTCGTTTACCCCGTTATCTCTTGTACCGCAGGATATTCGACGATATCGCGTGATACCACTCTCCTAATCCCAAACGAAGTCCCGATTTCCACCTAGGAGCCTACCCGTAAACTCTAATCTATATTAGCTAGGTCCCTTCAAGTTTGAATGCGTTCCGACGCTTCTAACTCAATATCACCCTCTCACTAAAATCTAATTCACTCACAAACACTCATTCACTCACTCACTTACACATAACACCCATGATACCACACTCATAGGCTCTCACCTATAGGCTTACATATAGGCTAACACCTATAGGCTACTAGCTAACTATTATAGGCTCACATACACACACACACATAGCTCACAAACACAGATACACACACAAGGGCTCATAGGGCTGATTTTGGACTGCTACTAGGCTGTCCATACATGGACTGGTTAGGGGCTGCTTTAGGCTGAAATATAGGACAAGTTTTAGGGACTAATGGGGGCTGGATATAGGCTGTTTTGGGACTAAGTGTGGGCTGTAGGGACTGAAATGTGGGGGGGGGGGGCTGTCCATGGGGTATGATGACAGGTTTTAGACTGCTGCTATGGGCATGCTAAGGACTGGATTGGGGTGCTATGTTAGTAGCTAAGTGACAGGTTTTTGGGGGTTATATAGCTGCCATTGGGGGGGCATGTTAAGGACAAGTTGGGGGCTAGTATAGGACTTATTTGGACTGAAACAGGGAACTGCCTATGGGGTGTTTAAGGGACTGTTTGGGACAGCTTGGGGCTGTCCATAGGGGGCTATTTTAGGACAGTCTAGGTTGGTTACAAGGGGCTGAATTGTGCCAGGTTTTGGGCTGTTACATGCTGTCATGAAGGGCTGGAATGGCATGGTTTTGGACTGATTTTGGGAGGGCTTCTTAGGGACAGTTGGGGACAGGAATTTGGGATGTTTTAGGACAGAATTTGGACAGGTTTGTGACAGCTATTTGCTGGTTTGGGACAGCCCATGGGGGCTGTCCAATGTGGACTGATCCCCCCTCCTTAAACCACTCAAATCCCACTCTCTCTATCCCTCTATCACTCTCTCATACTCTATACAAACACATACACACACATAACACCGACTCTACATTCCCTCATCCCCTACCCCTTGGCCGAATTCCCACTCTACTCAAACACAATAAATGCACACAAATGACACAATAATACACACACACACACACACACACACACACACACACACACACACACACACATATATATATATATATATATATATATATATATATATATATATATATATATATATATATATATATATATATATATATTATTGTGTTTATATATATATATAATATAAACACACACACACACACATATATACACACAAATGACACAATAATACACACACACACACACACACACATAAACACACACACCCACATATATATATATATATTATATATAATATATATATATATATATATTATATTATATATAATATGGTCGACGCCCTCTCGGCTAAATTGTGGTGGAAACTACGCTCCGAGAATTCGATATGGACCAGGTTCATGCGTGCGAGATCCTCTAGATTCTGTCACTTGACAGTTGCGTATGCCAACAAAAGATCCCTGCATCGTGGCGGCGCATCATCCGGGGCCGTAACCTTGCGAACCGCACTTGCGTTTGACATTGGGCAATGGTCCTCGCAGGCATGCAAGGAACGCTGGTTGGGGGACGTCATCCTCAGGCCCAACGAGATTACTCCGTCGTTGTGCCAGATCCGTGACTTATGGGATGAGGGGCGTCTGGGTGGAATTGGGATAGAGTTCGCGATTGGCTTGGTCCGGCAGCTTTGGCGAGCCTGGCCGCTTCTCATCTGTCGATCAATGACGCACAGGACGTCCTCAGATGGTCCCCCAACCCCAGTGGTCTCTTCACCCTCGCTTCAGCCAGAGCCATCACCAGAGACATCCAGGCTATGACCTCCCCTCCCGACAAGTTTGGAACACATGTATTCCAGCAAAATGGCAATCCTCCTCTGGCGTGCCGTACGCCGGAAACTTCCTACGGACGACGCTGTCAGATCCTTCGGCTTTAGTCTGGCGCCCAGATGCCACTGCTGCTTAGATCACCAAACTGAATCCGCCGATCACGTCCTTCGTTGTGGCGAATCTGCCTCTGGCATTTGGTCGCAACTGCAATTCAGGTGTAATATAGTCCCCACAGCCGGGGGCATCAACGATCTGTTAGCCAGCTGGAACAAGTCTCACGGGCACCAGATCGTCGCTGCCGCCGCTTTTTGGGTTTTATGGAAAAACAGAAACAAATACAGATACGAGGGACGCCAGCTCCCGCCTCCTTTATTGTACAGAGAGGTTGCCCGACAAATCTTCAAAAGAAAGAGGCTGTGCACTCACACATCGAACCAGTTTTGGGAAGCCCTGGACTGACTTGATTAGCAACTGCCTTGTTGACCTCGTGCGACCAATGGGCCGGGGAATCTTTTCATTTGGGGCTAGCTTTAGCCGCCGATCTCTCTGATGCTCGGTCCTGTGACCGTTTTGTGGGCAACACTTAGATTTCTTTCTTTGTTTTGGGCCGTGCCCTGCGTGCGGCGCGCTTCTTGTAATGGCTTCGGCATTTTTGCTATTTTCATTCAATAAAGCTCGGGTTCTCTAAATATATAAACACACACTCACATATATATATATATCTATATATAAACACACACTCATGTTATATATATATATAGACACTCTCACTTATATACATATATAGAGACACACACACACACACTAACACAATAAATTTAGGAGTGCCTAACCACTTAGATGCAAATCCAATTATTCTAGAAGTGTCCAAATTTGGAGGAAACTCAAGGACACAACCATAAATCACAACTTCTCCTAGGACACTCCAAACGGACTCAAACTTGACACGAATAGGGACACAACCTCGGGGATAAATCCTACGGGATCCAAACTAATTTACATGATAAAAAGAATGAAAAGAGAATAGTTGTACCTATCGGGAGATGGATTCCCAATGGAAAATTCCTCCGACACGGCTCCGACACAAAGAATTGTTTAGGACACACCCACTTCACTTCTTGCTCCCAAAAGTTTGGAGAATCACTACTTGGGATAGAGGAAGAGATCGATGGAAGAAAAATGGGAAGATGAAATCCAAGGATTTCTCTTCTTCCTTTTGGAAAGAACTTGGAAGAGAAGAAGAAGAAAATATAAAGTGGGAAGAAGGAAAGAGGGAAGAAGTGGACAGCCCTAATAAGGGGGTTTGGGGGCACTTGCTATTTACAAGTTTGCCCCTCCCTTTACTTCTATGCTAAGTTAGCTTCCTAATTTAGTTTTGGGAGTTAGTTTAGACCAAATAAAAATCATACTTAAGCCTAAACACTCATGTGGGATTAGTCCAAACTTCTAAACCTAAATGTCAAGTTTGGTGGCCATGGCTAATTAATGTGCTAATCACAACTCAAGTCAAAATTTCCCCGGAGTCCCGAATTAAGTCAGAATGCGATGAAATTTGAACCCGACTCCTATAATCATTAAATATTAATATTCATATATAAAATTTCCAAAAATATTCTAAAATGGAAAATTACTATTTTACCCCTATCTTGGAAAAGTGAGGGTGACAGTTGACTCGAAGAGTTGCGTTGACCCGATTGCGTATCGATGCGAATCGATACAAGAGTTGCGTTGTCCCGAGCAATGTATCGAACTAAGTCGATGCGAAGAGTTGCCTTGTCCCAAAGAATGCTTCAAATTGAATCGATGCAAAGCGCCGCGTTGTCCCGAAGGATAGTGCGTTGAATCGGCTCGAAGATTCTAAGAAATCGAATCGACCAAGGCGCAATATCCGAATCGATGCAAGTATTGATTTTAGTTGGTTTCATGTGCAGGCTATACGTTTACGCTGAAATATTAGAGGTCGACATTGCCTTATTCAGTAAGGGGTCCGCGAAACCAAAACCCCGTCTTGCGACGGGCTGAGACTTGGGCACGGTAAGCCAAATTGGACGTATAATTCAATGAAGCATGAAGTGCTCGAATGGCTAAGTCAGGAGAGTTGGCCGTGCAACAAAGTTATGACATCGAGCCGCATCGGCTCGACGAAACGACAAGGCATATCGACTCAAGGTCGGGGGACATTGACTCTCTTTCTTCTCCTTCACGCCTAAGTAAAATATATATCATTTTATGCTGAGTTAACCTATCAACGCTACGGCATGGCTCGATAGAGAGATAAACATAGTGCGTGTCGAACACTAGATAGAACAATTAAAATGAATCGTACAACAAATGTACGAGTTGCTATGGAACATAGAATATCGCAAAGGCGAGTGCCTCGGTGCGCAAGCCATAAGAACATGGATAACTGTATCGACGAGTGACCTAGTGCATAAGTCATTCCGTGCCCCCGTGCACGAGTTAGCATGCTAGAACATTGAAAGACTATATCGATGCGAGTGCCTCAGTACACGAGCGATAGAACATTGAATACCTTATCGAGGGGTGCCTCAATTGCACGAGTCGGAAGGATGGAACATAATAACGCGTTGAATACTAAGACGTAGAATATGGAAACACGGCTTCGAGGCGTGCATTGAATGCACGATGCAAGAAAAGACGGCGAATGTGCGCAGCTGCAATACTTACAAAAGATGGCGTCGTTGCGACGAGGAGAGCAGTTGTGGCACGGATGTGGCATAACTGTCGATGTGGCATGGTGCCTTCGAAATATTCGTGGCCTTCGGGCGTTCATTGAGAATATTGGGGCGTTGTGCCAATTGAAATAGATGTAGACAAACTTGCTTGGTTGTATGAAAAGATAAGATGCGTTGCATGGTCAAATGAACTTAAAGATATAAAGAAGCCTATGCACGGGCATCCCTCGAACGTGGCGCGCCAGGGCGCTGGGACCGTTCGACCTAGGAGGGATTGCGTTTACGGTATTGTTGTGTGCATTCATTTAGACGGGTAGTGACCTTCTGGAATGTGATAAGCCACTTGCTACGATTATTTCGGTGGTCCTCTGATGTTTGGGTTAGCAACCGCACAGAGTTATCATCGTCTTATGTTTCGATTTGATAAAAATATAAGTCCATTCTAGCTCGGAAAGCTAGTGACCTTCATATAGTTAAGGGCGATGGGTTGAAAGTGCAAGGTATACATACATCGTGCACATATAGATCCTGAATAGAGGGCACTTATAGCATGACAGGGAAAGCTGATAGGCGTATTCACCTTGCTTCGGTGCAAGGGCGAGTGCGTCGATGTTGGTAAGAAGTCACGATAACAACACGGGATTGATGTTGGATGCCTGTTTACTTATACGAATCGAATAACATGCTTGCCATGATAACATGCCTTACAGTCTTCGAATATGCCATGAACTCATCCTAAAGAGAACATAGACAGAGAACTAAATTGTATGTTTGCATGAATCAATACAATACTAAATGTCGGTTTGTTAAGTGGGTTTTTGATCAGTACAGCGAGGACGAAAGTACTAATCTCCCACTAGTTTGCTAGCAGGTTCAGGGATTGGTCTGCTCGCGGTGGAGCTTCTCTTGAACGCGTTGAGGCTTGAAATGTCGAAGCGTATTGAGGCGTGCAACCGCATTGACGCTCGGACATGCAACAAGATTGATGCGGCCGAGATATAGAAGGCATGATGTATGGAACGGTAAATCCTTTGTGGGCAAGAGAGAACCTGAGTGTTGTAGCCAATCTTACATATATTGTTGAGCTACCGAAAGCCTTTGTAATCTCATTTTGAATATCAATAAAAGAGAATTGTTTCGTATACTCTGTTTCCTTTTGTTGTTAATATCAACTCAAAGATGACCATTTGAGAACTTGTCATCTTGCCTTGCACGAGCGTAACTCCAGGCTCGTGCGGCATCATGCCCCTTGCGAGGACGATGATTCGGGTAATTTCGGTCGGGGCGTGACAAATTGGTATCAGAGCTCTAGGCTCAATTTCCTCTGGACGCTTGCTTCGTTTCAATTCCAAAGAGTTGCCCACCACCAATCAAATCACTCTTGACTCTACTCGACGTCGTACTGGATGTTCCATACAATAAGTCTAATACAAATCATGTAATTTTGCCGCGTGTTGTTTTGGAAATTATATGGTATTTGTTGGAAAAGTCGTAAAAGGTTTGTTGCTGCTGTAAGCCCCCTGAATTTTAGGGCTATTTTAAATTTTCTAAATGAATTATTTTTCAATAAATATTTTATTATTTAATTGTTTTTAACATTAATGTTCCTTTCCGTGACTTTAAGTTCTGGAGCGTCAGAGATGCCAATCTCTGTAAACTCTCTTCATGGGTTTTGAAGTTGACAAGATTATCTTCATGTTGATATATCATGTCCCACTTGAACTCGTTCCCTTGTGCTCTTTTTGTATCGCGCAACTTCGGGTCAACTTAGACCAATTAATCGTTGAATAATTATTTTCACTTTTATCTTTGATCATCGTTTGCACGTTACCGTGACTTTTAATTTAGGAGCACCAGACCAGTCGTTTTCTCAGAACCAACTTCTCATGAATGATCTGCTCGAGACGCTCTACACCCATGACCTTCGTGTCCCACTCAGACACTCCATTTTGTGCTTCATTTTCTTCGTACAATTTTTGGGTCAATTTAGGCCAATTAATTATCCGTAAAACCTGTTTTAATTTCCAATTTAATTTGGGACCCGACATAGATCCAACCTAGTCGGCCCAAAGTATGGACATGGCCCACATGAAGCCTACTACCCACATGATACTTGTGTCCCATTTATTTGAGTTCCCGCATGTTACTGATTTACCCCTGATTATAAATACCCGTTTAAATTCAATTATTGCACCATGTCCAATTTTGACCCGACCCGGCTCGACCGAACCCGAACCCAAGCTCCATGTTGTTCTCCATGACTACCCAAACATCCCACATAATTTCCCTATTTTTTCTATTTTGAAATATCTCTTCTCTCTCTACTTTACAAATATCCTACACACACACACACACACCACACACACACACACACACACACACACACACACACACACACACACACACACATTAACTCTCTCTCTCTCTCTTCTATTATTCATACACACCTCACCCCTCTCTCTACCAGCACACCCCCCCATTCTCAGCCGACCTCCTTTTTCCCCCTCTCTCTTTCAAATATCTTCCTCTCTCTCTACTATTCTCACACTCTCTCTTTAATATATATCACACACCTACACACAACTATCTCTCTCTCACACAACACACCACACATCTCCAACTCTCTCTCCCTCTCACTCCATGGCCGACTTTCTTCCCTAGCCGAGCACCCCTCCACCAGCCACCACCTCCATTTCTTCTCTTCTCTTCTTCATCATCTACATCATCATCACCATTAACACATCTTCACCACCCTCACCAACACCATCTTCACCACCATCATCTACAAACCACCACCGCCACTAACCATCATCACCACCACCACTGCACAGCCACCCCCGTCGTGCCCGGTGCTGTGTCGCCGCCCTGGCCAGCCGGCCACAGCGGCTCCAGGCGCGCAGCAGCAGCCGCAGCTGCAGCAGAAGCAGCACAGCAGCGTGCACGCGCGCGCGCACGGCCACGCGCGCCGGCGATCGCCGTCGCCGAGCACACCGCCACCACGACCCCCCTCAGCCGACGAGACTCCGGCGACCTCCCCCATGTCCACTGTGCTCTTCCCCGACGAGCCACGTAGGCGATTCGTGCATTTACGTCGAAATCCCGTCGTGACGCGCGAGTTTTGAACTCGAAAATGGCGTCCCGTCGCAGCGACTTCGTGCGTTTTTTGGTCATCCGACCGTTGGATCGGCAAATCTCTCTCCGTCACAATCTTAGTATATCCATCTTCACTCCCCTCAAGTTTCGTCCGTTAATTTCGTCGTTTGATACCTCAAAACTGGCCACCAAGTTGACACTTTAAATTGTACTATTTTTGGACAGTTTTGTGGAGCCGACTTCGTCAGCTCGTACTCCGCCGTTGCAGCTCCGGTTGGCGCGCTAATAGTTCCTGTACACAGCTGGTATACCCTCTTCCTGCCCCTTAAGCTTTGTTTCATTGTGAGCACGTTTGGGTCGAATTCGACGCCAAATTTGGCCATCCGAATTCTTTAATTTGTACTTGTAAAATTTTATTTTTGAACTCGGGACTCCAGATTCAATTTCTGACACCACCAGTAGACTCGTGGCGTCGTTCTGGCATTTTCATATAAAGTTTGATTTGGAGAACGTGGGCTCTGGCACGCATTTCGGTAAAGCGGGTCCCATATTCCGAGTCAAGGGTCACTTGAGATCGGCTCATCGGAATCCATTTTCGGATATACCGTTGAGTTCGTATCGTCATTCTGGGCTCGTTGACATATAATTTGCTGATTTTTGAAGACATTTGCTCCGGCAACGCATTTCGGTGCAAACCAGATTCTAAATGTCCGCATCAACGTGTCATTTTGAGATCGGCTCATTGGAATTCCATTTCGGACATACCGTTGGGTTCGTATCATCATTCTGAATTCGTGGACATGTAATTTGCTAGGTTTTGTAGACTTCTATTCTGACACATTTTTCGATGCAAAGTGTCCAACGGCGGACATTATTTTGACCCAAATTACCGTTTTACCCCTGTGTCTAAATTGGACTTATGGTAGGCGACCCTAGCTAATTTGACCATTCTGGACACGTTGGTTATATTTATTTATCATCCGACAACATCTGTAGATTTTGCTTATGTATCATCCTTAATTTGTAATTAATTATTTTTTTTCAGAAATTGTTACTTGCTGTTTTTGAATTTTTATATATATTTTAATTACTGTAAAAGCTGGAAAAAATTGCATTTAAATACTATGTTAATTTAGCTAATTTAATATAATTTTTTCAGCATTTAATAAGTACTTTTGGTATTTTATAAAATAGGAAACAGAACTCATTTTCAGGATACATGTATTTTGATTTTTTAAAATATCTATGAGGGTTTATAAATTCCA
The DNA here is from genome assembly GCA_029216955.1 of Iris pallida. Classification (NCBI taxonomy): domain Eukaryota; kingdom Viridiplantae; phylum Streptophyta; class Magnoliopsida; order Asparagales; family Iridaceae; genus Iris; species Iris pallida. Next base: position 5,286,584 of record JANAVB010014398.1, on the reverse strand, counting down.
GAAAAAATTAGTATAAATTTCTATAATTAACAAGGATCATTTTGGTACTTTATTTTATGTATAATTGAGCTTTTTGGCAATCTCAATAATTGTTGGAACTCAGTGTACGGTCTGATTTATTTATTGAGTAGCTACGACTTACAAAGTTTTGTGTTGATTTGAGTTTTGTAGTATTGGACCTCACCCTGCACTAGTGTAAAGGCCCTAGAAAGTTAGTTTGGGTATTATGTCACTCCACATTGGACTTTTATGCTAGGTCACCACTTGGCTAGTATCCAGTTAGGAGTCGTGTCACACCACTAGTGTAATCTTAATCATAACTTAGAGGCTGAGTTTGTATATCATTATTGACAGGCCACCGGACATCTATATCTTCATACTAGTATTCTTGCTTTGCTCGAGGCAAGTACCCATACAAGCTTATTTACTGCGTATAACAATAAACGTGGTTAAATCATGTCAAAATACTGCTTCTGGATAACTGCAAGTTAAATCTTCACATGTTGTATTAATTTCAATACCTACCATGCTTAGGATAATTCTTATATCTTCACATGCTTCTTACTGGTTCTCAGTACATGTTTCACTATACTTTATACTGCTCTGAGTATCCACCACGTTTTATACTGCTCTAAGTACCTACCATGCTTATACTGCTCCCAGTGTCTTTCACATATTTTACTGTTCTCGTATCACCTACATGTTAATAAAAACGGATTAAGGGGAAACTGTTAGTAGAGTACGTGATCATTCCCCCTTCTCCGTATGTATTTACCGCGTACGGTAACATTCTATATGTAACTTTGCCGTAGGTTCTGATCCCGCGTTTGTGTATGGATATACACCGATGTGCATGCCAGAAAAACTTGATATGTACTACTGTACATCCTATTTTACCTATTGACCGATCACGTACATGCTACAGTTTTAAACTTTAAAATGAATATGTATTGCCATGATGAAATGTATCTAAAACTGGATAAATCAAGATATGCCATGATTACGTTATTTCATCTTTTTCCATCACATGATCAGTATTATTTTGTAGAATCAGTACTTGCTTCCGTCCTGACAGGATAACGTTGTAGGTTCACTTTCCGAGAGGAAATGCTATGTGATACATATTGGCACTGATTTTGAGGACCTGGCCTTAGCTCCAGAAGAGGCCACAGCGGGGAACCTTGCTTAGATATCTTTTATGTGTTTGAGACTTAGACTTTGGTTTGAACTTATATTTGGATACTGGACTTTGTCTCCAGTTAGATACTTTGGAAGTGTATTATTAAGTCTGTGTTTATTTTACTTTCGCTTATAGATGCTGTGTTGTGATGAACCTATTAAATGTGATTTTAGAACTGTTAGCAGCTTAGATCCTTTATTGTCTATTCTTAGAACAGCTTACTACGCTCTAACCAAGCGTAGGCTGGACATGGCTCGGCCCGGCCCAACAATTTGGGTAACGGATCGTGACAGCTGCAAGTGCAACAAGTTGCTAGATGTGAATTCAAGGATTTGTTGTTGCGATGCAACACGTCGTGAATTGTAATTTGAGATGTTCGTTGTTTGCAACGATCGATATGAGAAATGTTGGTTGCATCGATATAATGAAAGTCGTGGAATGTTGCGGCAATTGCCACGCGTTGATTGTAAATGGTACGTTGAAAGAAAATGAAAGTTGATATGGAATGTGTCAAACGGATTCACATATTGATTTGAATGTGCGTTGCGATGAAAGTGATAAGTCAATATCGAATGTGTTGAACGGATTTGAGCATTGACTATGAAATGTCGAAAATAAATCATTGCACTGTGCAATGCGTATCGAAAATAGATTGTTGCACGAGGTGTAATAGATATCAAAAGTAAATCGTTGCATGAGTGCAATGAATGTCGAAAACAATCGGTGCACGATGTGCAACACGTATTGAAAGTAAATTGTTGTACGTGGTACAACGCATATCAAAGTGAAATCACTGTATGAAGTGCAACGGATATCGAGAATGAATTGTTGCACAAGATGCAACGAAAGAAACAAAAGTTATAAATCGAGAAAACGAAATCGGTTCAGTTGCGCACCGAGCTTGTGTTGAAAAATGAATGCATTGGCTGTCACGATCCGCTACCCAAATTGTTGGGCCGGGCCGAGTCATGTCCAGTCTACGCTTGAGATAAAGTGTAGTAAGCTGTTCTAAAGACAAAACCATATATGATCAAAGTGTGCTAACAGTTCTATATGTCATATTGAGTCAGAATATATCCCGAACACAAAATCATCTCGTATATAGATATGTTCCGAATACATGGCCAAAATGTAAATTGGATACATGTCCAGTAACAAATATATAGTCTAAAATAGACTGCTCTTAAAAGTCCCGAGCAACTAAACAAACTAGACGAGTTTCCCCGCAGGTGCATCCTCGTAAGGTAAGTCTGATCCTCGATGGCAACCCCATAATAGGAATCACATAGAAACTCCTCCTCGGTAAGTATACCTACAACGTTATACTGTCAGGACGAGAGCAAGTACTGATTCTAACAAACTAAATATACGAAGCATGAAATGAACTGAAGTGTAATAAACATGAATCATGGCATATCACAATCTATCATGGCAAGGATACATATGTCATAGCGACAGATGTATATGTAGTGTTTAAAACTGTAGTAGGTACATGATCGTCAATAGGTGTACAATGTACGGAGGCACATGTAAATGAAATGTACTTTCGTACAAGTGATACGGCAATATATGTACATACGCACAAATACAACTTTGAGATAAGGCCTACGGTGCGGTAACAAATAAAAGAAACTTTGCTCGAGTACGGTAGAGGGGACATGATCACGTACTCAACTATCAGTTTTCCCATAACCCAGATTCTAAACATGTGAGAGATACGAGAACAGTATAAAATATGGTGGATACTGAGAGCAGTATAAAGTATGTGAAACATGGAGAGATATGACTTGCAGTTTAAGTATCGGTATTTTAACATGGTTTATACACAATTCATTATATGCAGTAAATAAAGTTTGTAGAGGTACTTGTCTTGTGCAAAGCAAGGATATGAATATGAAGTTATAGATATCCTGTGTCCCGTCACTGTAAAAATGATACATAAACTTAGTTTTTTACTAAGTTAAATACTAGGACACTAGTTGTGTGACACGACTTTCTGACTGGACACCTAGCCAAATGATGACTTTAGCATAGGAGACCAATGTGGGGTGACACAATACTTAATCCAACTTTCTAGGGCCTTTACGCTATGGTAGGGTAAGGTCTAACACTAAAATACCCAAAATCACACAATACATCGTAAGTCGTAATTATTCAATGAATAAATCAGACTGTATACTGTGTTCTAACAATTTTTAAGATAGGCAAAAAGCACAAATATACATAAAATAAAGTACCCAAATGATCCTTGTTAATCATAGAATTTTATAATAATTTTTCTGGAATTTAGAAACCCTCATAGATATTTATTAAAAAACAGTAAACATAAGTACCCTGAAATAAGTTCTGTTTTCCTATTTTTATAAAATATCAAAAGTACTAATTAAATCCTGAAAAAATTATATTAAATTAGCTAAATTAACATAGTATTTAAATACAATTTTTTCCGAATTTTTACAGTAATTAAATTACATATAAAATTCAAATACAATAAGTTACAATTTCTGGAAAAAATAATAATTATTTAATATTTTATCCACGTATACGAAGTTGAACCGGAGTCCAGATACGGGACCCAAAGCCATGAATCAGTCCGATATGACTCGTATAGACCTTGAATGTATTTAGGCTCATTTAAGTCCACAGAACCCATGCTAGGTCTGGACTCAAATGGCCGTAATCAATCGAATAAAAATACACATATTAAAATATATATACAAATGAATATTAAGTATTTTAATAATATATGCTAATGTGAATATACAGATCATAAAATTAGATAATAAATAACTTGTAAATTTATACATAATAACATATATCACAAATTATATTTACATAGAAATATATACATATAAATTTGTATATAAAAATGTATATAGATACACATAATAACACATAATATACACATAATACACACACACACACACACACACACATATATAATATATATATATATATATATATATATATATATAATATACATTTAAACAGTATACATAAATATACTTAACAGTATAATATATATTATATATATATATATATATATAACATTTAAAACAGTATACATAAAATACTTAACATAAATATATAATATATATTATACTGTAAGTATATTTATGTATACTGTTTAAATGTATAGATATATATATAAATAAATATATAATATATATATAGAATATATATATATATATATATATATATATATATATATATATATATTGTTTAAATGTATATATATATATATATATATATATATATATATATATATATATATTATATATATATATATATATTTCCTATATATATATAAATATATAATATATAAGGAATATATATAAGGAAATATATATAATATATACATACAGTATATATACATTATACTGTATACATAAAATTTAACATATAATATATAATCAAACAATATATATATTTTCTTATATAAATATAAAATATAATATAAGAAATATATAAGGAAATATATATAAATATATACATACACAGTATATATACATTTATACTGTAGACATAAATATTTAACAATATAATATAATATATTATATATTATATATATATTAAATTATATAATATATATATATAGATATATATTATATATATATATATATATATATTATATACACATATATACATAATATATAATACATATATACATATATGAATATATATAAAATCCAGCCTAAAACCTATGGCCCAACCCATTATAAACAGTAACCCATTAATAAAAATTCATTACTGTGCGGGTTTAAACCCGTTAGCATTAATTTAAACCGATAACCCTTATAATTTAACCCGGTCCTGACAGTTAGGGACACGAGCGTTGAATCTGACACCGAGTCCTGTGTCCGAGGGAAACACGAAGATTCTGACACGAATTTCCCGTGTCCGAGTCCACCACTAGACTCCACCACTAGACTCACTGACAGAGACGACCTACCTATATGAAAATGACACGAAAGCAAAGTAGACACGAAGAGACACGTACGTGTCCGGCCTTGGTCGACGTTCGGGGCTGCGCGCGGCGAAGGAGACGTCGGGGTCGTCGGAAAAAAATTTGCTGGGTTCGTCTCGTCGAGGCGAACAATGTGGTGGTGCGCGCTACGGCGATGGTTGGAACGGCGGCTCTCTAGATCTATGTCTCCGGCGAACTCGTCGGAGAAGAACAAGTTAGGGCGGCGGCTGTGGTGGTCGGGGAATAGAATAGGGTTAGGGTTTCGAACGTGGGGGGGTCTATTTATAGGGCTGGCCGTTTAGATTAGGGTTTCGTTTAGGGTTTAGGGTTAATCGTCGGAGACGATGACGGAAGGAAGCGGTGATCGGGGGCAATTTTGCAGAAACCCCCTCCCCCCCCCCCCAAATTAGTTATTACACTAAGCCCCACCGCCTGTCAGTATGCAAATTTCCAAATTACATAATCACCCCCGCACAGTTCTATGCAAATATAAATTTGCATAGACAAATCTAATATTGCATACTGGTTTAAACATTTAAAATAATTACAAAAAGCTATTAAAATAATTTAATAAATTACAAAATATTTTTTGGGTTTTAAAACTATTTAAAAATTATTTAAAGTTCTAGAAAATTCCTAATAATTATAATAATTCATTTTAAGGATAAAAATGCTATTTAAATTATAATTTCTTATTAAAAATATTTTAAAAATCTAGGGGCTTACATTGGCCGAGTTGTGCCGGATTTTGATTATCAGGAGTTACGGTTGTGATCGTTATGATCACTGCGGAAATCGTGAGTCGTAAGAGATTGTTGGTCCATACCACGTATGTGATGCTTGATTCCGAGTGGTATATGCAATACCTTGTGCGGTGGGTTGCATAAACGGTTTGAAAATTGCGGAAGATTCGTCCGTAACGGACGGGATAGCACCGAGACTCGATTGAGAATTTATGCCGGCATGTTGATGCAAGTGTTCTTCGATGATCGGTTAGAACGATAAGGCGGACTTGTACCATTGAATGATACGTCGATTGAAAATTTATGTGTCGGTCGATGACGGAAACTAGCGAAACGATTATGCCTTGAGGCAACAATCGGATCGACGGGATAGGAAACATGAAACGTTGTAATCGAACCGCACGACTTGCGAGCTCGATGAAATGTTCGAAGATACAAATTATAATCGAATCGCACGACTTGCTATCTCGACAAATGTTAGAATACACGAATGGTAATCGAATCGCACGACTCGCGATCTCGATAAATGTTGGACGAGGCAAAATATAATCGGATCGCATGATGTGCGACTACGGTGAGAGTCGGTTGATGCGGATAAATAGTGCCCAAGAGATAGTTGGTTACGTTACGGCGAAATCATTTGAGTACGATTGAAACACGCAGAACTTAGAGGGCGTGATCGTATAACTCGAGGGTTCGATGTTGGATAATCGTAATCTGTTACGCGATCAAAGCTTAACGAATGCAACGAACTCGAGAAACGATTCGAGACGTACGAAAATGTTTGTGGAAAACTTGGACGTAGCAATGCAAGTTGTCGACGTTGAAACATAATCAAAGTTGACCCTTACGTTATCGAAATTGATACGACGTATCGAGATCGATACGTAAGGAAACTAAACACGATGTGAGAATACAAAATGGAGTTGCCTCGCGCTATCAAATTTTTTTGTAAATAACAATACGAGATGAACGAACTGGTTGATCATGAACTTTATGATTGATCAAGACGAACTATAAGTCATCGACGATTGCTCGATGCCTATAGCATCTCGTGTCAACCGTAAATAAGATAGACTCGAACTCAATGCGAGTAGATGCATCGTGAATATCAGAATCATCGACGGTAGTGCATGGCCGTACTCGGATAGTTGCACATCGTTTGCGCCAATAGAAATAGTTTTGTCCGAATTGGATAGTTGCATAGAAATTATCGAATGTGATTTGGCTCCAAAATAAGATATAGCATGGTTCGTAGTAAACTGTCCTTCGGTGATGATCCAAAATTATCGAGTGTAGCTTCGGGACAGCTGACCCTAGAAACTTGACCGTCAAATCAAATTGAATGTTGCAGACCGTAAGATGACCCATGCGATGTCGCATACAAAATTGTATCGATAAAAAACAGTGTGTGCAAGTTGACGATAAGTCTAGGCTATCGAAAATTGTTGGAACAACTTTCGATTGAGAATGATGTAGCTAGTTTTGGGTATTCGTCGGATGAGTGCTTGAATGGTTATGTTGGTCGACGCTAGAAATTCACCAACGAACTTGGTGATTCGGATAGGCGATTATGAGAATCGTGCTATGCATGAGAGAGAACGATAAGGTAATGACTTACGAGTTATGTCGTTAGATTTGGATTCACCTTGCAAATGAGCTTGGTGAATCAAACTTATATTCGATGTTGCGAGACGGACAAGTATAGAATTTGGTTAGGAATTTTTACTCGATAGGAATCGAATGAGACCGACGTAAAGACTCGTGTCAAGGCGATCGTTGCCTTGAGCATCGACGACTTGAATAAACATTTTGTCGGATAGATTGTGGCCTTTGTGCAATGTCAATTTAAAAGTTGCATCGGAAGAATTTAAGCACGGTGTCTGGGTAAGTCACCTAGCAAACGTAGTCCTGAATGTTGATGCTTTGCAAGTCAACAAAAGGGACATGTCGAGATAAGATACGAAGTGAAACATCAGAAATAGTTGGATAGCGACGTCGAACGCAGGGCGTTACGGAGACTCGTTGTGACCGGATGTGCGACGGCTTGACGCGACGCATAGAAATAATAGTCCCGATAAAACTTACAAAGTGAGAAATGCGATTTTGAATCGCATCGTGTGCCTTGACTTTTGTTGGACGATCGTGTATGTTATCATATGCATGTGCGCTAGAATTGCGAGAACAAGCACTAGAGCCAAGTCCGATTGAGAGTACGAGATGGCAAGTAAGATAAGAAGTTACATGTTAGCGTTGTTCCGATATCTTACAAGTGAGCTTGGCTGAAATGCATATATTGGTGGACGCCTAAAATATGTGTATGATTCCAAACTAAGTTGTATGATCCAAATGATAGTGAGACGAGATCGTGGAACGATCTAGTGAAACCTTTGGATATTTAGTATTGGTTTCGGTTCGAAGACGAACCTTGTTTTGAGTGGTATTTATGTAATGTCCCGCTCCGCACGTTGTATTATGCTGAGTCGTTGACTCGAAGAGTTCGTTGACCCGATTGCACATCGATGCGAATCGATACAAGAGTTGCGTTGTCCCGAGCAATGCATCGAACTAAGTCGATGCGAAGAGTTGCCTTGTCCCAAGAATGCATCAAATTGAATCGATGCAAAGCGTCGCGTTCCCCGAAGGATAAGTACGTGGAATCGGCTCGAAGATTCTAAGAAATCGAATCGACCAAGGCGCAATGTCCGAATCGATACAATTGATTTAGTTGGTTTGATGTGCAGGCTATACGTTTATGCTGAAATATTAGGTCAGCATTCTGCCTTATTCATAAGGGGTCCGCGAAACCAAAACCCCGTCTTGCGACGGACTGAGACTTGGGCACGGTAAGCCAATCGGCGTATAATTCAATGAAGCACAAAGTGCTCGAATGGCTAAGTCAGGAGAGTTGGCCGTACAACAAAGTTATGACATCGAGCCGCATCGGCTCGGAAACGACAAGGCTATCGACTCAAGGTGGGGGGACAATGACTCTCTTTCCTACTCCTTCAGCCTAAGTAAAATATATATCATTGTATGCTGAGTAACCTATCAATGCCACGGGCGTGGCTCGATAGAGAGATAAACATAGTGCGTGTCGAACACTAGATAGAACATTGAAATGAATCGTACAACAAATGTCGAGTTGCTATGGAACTGGAATATCGCAAAGGCGAGCGCCTGGGTGCGCAAGCCATAAAACATGGGATAACTGTATCGACGATGCCCAGTGCATAAGTCATTCCGGCCCCCGCGCACGAGTGCATGCATAGAATATTGAAAGACTATATCGGTGCGAGTGCCTCAGGCACGAGCGATAGAACATTGAATACCTTATCGAGGTGCCTCAGTGCACGAGTCGGAAGGATGTAACATATATAACGCGTTGAATACTAAGGCGTAGATATGGAACACGACTTCGAGGCGTACATTGAATGCATGATGCAAAGAAAGACGACAAATGTGCGTAGCTGCACAATACTTAAAAAAGATGGCATCGTTGCGACGAGGAGAACAGTTTGGCACGGATTTGGCATAACTGTCGATGCGACATGGTGCCTTCGAAATGTTCGTGGCCTTCAGGGCATTCATTGAGAACATTGGGCGTTGTGCCAATTGAAATAGATATAGACAAACTTGCTTGATTATATGAAAAGATAAGATACGTTGCATGGTCAAATGGACTTAAAGATATAAAGAAGCCTGTGCACGGGCATCCCTCGAACGGCGCGCCAGGGCGCTGGGACCGTTCGCCTAGGATGTAGCTCCCCTTTCAGAATTTTTTTAAAATATTTTATTATTATATTTGATTTAAAGTTATTTTAGAATTTTATAAATAATTATTTAGTTAATTATTACGGTAAATGACTTTAGCCATGGTTGAGTTTTAAAGTACCAGACGATTAAGAATCATGGCACGGATAGTGCAATGGCGTGCCTTGACTAGTGCACTAGCCATGCCAGGGGAACCTAGCCATAGGATGTCCAACTAGAAAAAAGGTCAAGTTATGACTTGACCTTTTAAATTATTTAATTATATATTATTTAATATATTGACTTTTAGACGACCCGGTTGTGCCAATTTAGTCTGGACTCAGTCCGAACTGGACCCAAACCCATGTGGTTGAGTAGTGTGCTCAAAGTCGTTCATGTAGATATATTTATGATATTTCTTTATTGCCTATTAGCACCTACCTTCTATAAGTAATAATATTATTTTGTGTACACAATTTTATGTGAAAGTCCTACTTTAGAAATTATGTTATTATTAGGTTCATTGAAGTTACAGATAGATACATATGATTTATATATATATATATATATATTATATATAAATATATATATATATATATATATATAATATGAAGTACAATATTTTCTTTTTTGATAGATATATATATATATATAATATAATATATATATATATATATTATATATATATATAAGATAATATATATATATATATATATATATTATATATATATATATAATATATATATATAGATATATATATAGATAATTATATATATATATATATTATATATATATATATTTTCTTATATTTATAATATATATATATATAATATATATATATATATATAATCTATATATATATAGAAGATCAATATATATAGATTATATATATATATATATAGATATATATATATATATTAAATATATATATATACACACACACACACACACACCCACATATACTATATATATATATATATATATATACACACACAACATATACATATATTTTTTATATATATATTTACACAATATATATATATATATATATATATATATATATATATATATATATATTCTATATATATATAAATAAAAAAAGAAAAAAAAAATACAAAGCCACACCCATCCGCTCAATCCAGCACAGCCCAGGGCCAGCTCGTGCTCGAGCCCGAGCCCAAACAAACGCTCCTCGCACAGAACCGGTTCCCCTTAAACCCGACGTCGGCTATAAGAAATCGAGGAGAGAAGAGAAAACATCACAACCCTAATCCCAAGCCCACCCCCTAGCCTGGCGGCTACCCCGACGGCCGTGCGCCATCGGGGACGACCGTCGGCTGGCCAAGAGCCACGTACCGCACGAAAATCAACCACAACACCGGCAGTGACAGCCATGGCCGATCCCAACTTCGTGACCGAGTTCCCCTTCGATACGCGTTCGTTTTACGAGCCACTTCCTCAGGTAAAATCCCGAACCAACCTTCTCGGACATCCATTACTAGTTTGAGTAGAGTTGATACTGATTCGACGGGAAATCGACTCAAAGTCGATGGGAATCCTGTCCCGAGACAGGATATAGAACCGCCCATCACCTTATTTTGGAAGACGAATATCCGTCGATCCATCGATAATTTTAGGAACCATCTAAACAGCCTCTTAGACAACCTAACCAGCATTCAAACCCTGTTTTTAGATTATTTTATAATCAGGATGCTAAGATAAATCGACTCGAAAATCGAGGAAACTCATAAAAAACAGTTTTTGAAAACTAGAAAAACTCGCCGATACGACGTGCGTCCCGTCAATCCGGGTGACGTAGTCGCGCACCGTAAGCATTGAAGGCGCGTACGGTATTGCAGACGTGTGGGCTTTGACGGAATTCAAATTGGTCGCGTGTGCGCGACGAATTTGATGCGTATCCGTCAAAATTTACCGTACGATCTTTCTAAAATTTTCCAATTAATTTATGCATGTTCGTCAGATCGAGACGACAACTTGCACCAACAGGACCATATCGTTTTTCCGGTCCTGATGCCAAGTTTGGTCCAATTCTGAGACAGTTGATCGAATCGCCATTTTGCGGGCCCCACGGTCCGATTCAACGGCGATTTTGTGCACGGCCCGCCGGATCCAACTTGGATATACGTTGGGTTCGTATCGGAAAACTGACTTGTTGACATAGTTTGACGATTTTAGAGACTATTGACTCTGGCACGCTTTTCGGTGCAAAGCGGATCCAACGACTGGTAACGTTTTGACACAAAATTACCGTTTTGCCCCTGTGTCCAGAATGGACTTAAGGACAGACAATCGTAGCTAATTTGACTATTTTGAGAATATTGGCAATGTCTGTTTCAGCTTCTGGAGGCAGTTGTGAGACTTGGACTTTCTGACTTGTTGATTGGCGATATATTGTTGGTTCTCCGTGCAACCCTCACAAGTATACCTTGCCGAACATATGCAATATTTGCATTGTTTTCTTTCTATTGTACTTCTTTCATATGGTACCTGTTTCCTATATTATTGGTTTGTCATCGACTGTTTATTTGTTCTAGATTACGTACACGTATAGGATATTCGACATTGCTTGACTATTGGTCTTTTCGGTTACCGTCTCGTGATTAGGGTTGTTTCTATATCTTATTCTGACATGACATACCATCTTGACTGGGAGTATCTTGCATTGTACTACAGTTGAGATATTATAGATTGGGAGTATCTTACATTGTACTACGACTATAGCCGATTCTTCATCTTGATATTGTTTGATTGACTTGTCTTGAGACATACTATAGATCGAAAGTACTTACATTGTACTACTACCTATAACATATTTGATTGATTGATTGACTTGATTTGCGATACTATGAATTGGGATACTTGCATTACTATTTATAGGAGTCTGCTTGACCTTGTATCCTTTAGAAAAGGAGATCGATACTAGAATTGGCTAATCTCGACTGAGAGTATCCTGCTTGTATGTCAATTGAAATACTATAGATTGGGAGTATCTTGCATTGTACTACAAGCTATATGAGTTCTGATTGATAGTTAGCCAAGTCTAGTATTCCATTTCCACCCGACTCGTCGTCCTTAGATGTTCTTCTGCAGTATTCTTATCCTCCATACATGTTATTTCATCATATTAGTAGGCATATTTTATGTATCTTGCTAGTCCTCTGAGGACCTGATGATCTCTTCAGGTAGCTGATTGCACGGAGTTAGTTAGCTGAGCATGTGGTAGTTGACTTCAATCGCATGATTCAGGTATTTTGTTAGTATTATGATTTACTATCTTTCTCGTGCTTTCATGATATATCCTGCTTATCAGTTTAGTTTTATAGACTCATATATTCTTGGAGTCTAATCGGACATATATGCTAGTGGCTGCACCACGACCCATACTTGTTCATTGTTTTATGATTCCTATGGATTGAGATATAGTTTAGATTAGACAGATACCCTATTCGGACAGCTTATACATATTCGATCGCTGGAGTTTGCTCGATACGTAGCTGGCTTGCTCACGAGCTCGCGTCCGAAAAGCAGTGCGGGTCGTGACAATGAGGGATTACGTTTACGGTATTGTTGGTGCACTTCATTTAGACGGGTAGCAACCCTAGTGAATGTGATAAGCCACTTGCTGCAATTATTTCGGTGGTCTTCTGATGTTTGGGTTAGCAATCGCACAGAGTTATCATCATCTTATGTTTCGATTTGATAAAAATAAGTCCATTCTAGCCCGGAAAGCTAGTGACCTTCATATAGTTAAGGGCGATGGGTTAAAAGTGCAAGGTATACATACATCGTGCACATATAGATCATGAATAGAGGGCACTTATAACATGACAGGGAAAGCTGATAGGCGTATTCACCTTGCGTCGGTGTAAGGGCGAGTGCGTCGATGTTGGTAAGAAGTCACAATAACATCACGGGATTGATGTTGGTTGCCTGTTTACCTATACGAATCGATAACATGCTTGCCATGATAACATGCCTTACAGTCTTCGAATATGCCATGAACTCATCCTAAGGAGAACATAGAAACAGAACTAATTGTATGTTTGCATGAATCAATACAATACTAAAGTCGGTTTGTTAAGTGGGTTTTTGATCAGTACAGCGAGGACGAAAGTACTAATCCCCCACTAGTTTTCTAGTATAGTGCCACGTCCCGCTCAGGCAATCGGAGGAATCAAAACGCCGACGGCGTTTGGACTTAGCCTTACAAACGGTAACTCGAAGACATCGCTCAGGTGGGGTAGTTTCGGTGAACTTGCCTCATCTTAGCCTTCACTTAATAATTTGTGTGTTTTCAACTTGCACAATAGGCTTGATAATAAAAGAGACGAATCCACATAGCTAAGGGAATAATTCCGACGTGTCGAATCGAGTATAGAACATGGAAAACGTCCCACGGTCGGATTAGAGTTGGTGCACGGCGTGCTTTGAAAATGACACTCGGTCCTTCGTCCCGTGGCTTAGGAGAAGAAAAGTTGGTATGTTAGCCTAAGTCATAGGCATTGCCCGCGTAGATGCTCGATAAAGCATGCACGTTTCCTCGAATGCAAGGCTCGGCGTAGCCTTGATCGTCCCACGAGCTAAGTTGTATCGCACGGCTTATGGATTAAGTCTAGGTACCCAAAAGAATTTGGTTGTTTAAGTTGAGCGTATGCACGGTCCCGGTTCTACGACTGTATATATCCATTTGTTCTCACGATCTTAAGGCTCGTCACATAGAGTATGAGGCGGTCCCTCGGTTGGGAGTCTCACGTTCCTATGCACGTTAAGAAGTATGAGGCAGTCCCTCGGTTGGGAGTCTCACGTCCCTATGCACGTTAAGTACGAGGCGGTCCCTCGTTAGGAGTCTCACGTTCCTATGTACGTTAAGAAGTATGAGGCGGTCCCTCGGTTGGGAGTCTCACGTCCCTATGCACGTTAAGATGTAAGAGGCGGTCCCTCGGTGGGAGTCTCACGTCCCTATGCACGTTAAGATGTACGAGGCGGTCCCTCGGTTAGGAGTCTCACGTTCCTATGTACGTTAAGAAGTATGAGGCGGTCCCTCGGTTGGGAGTCTCACGTCCCTATGCACGTTAAGATGTAAGAGGCGGTCCCTCGGTTATACGTCGGGGCACCGGGCCCAGTCGTCCTAGGAGGTAGACGTTTATAGCACACACGTATTGCGTGGGTAGTCGGGGGCTTTCAACGGGGCTTGCTACCTGCGCTGAAGGACCCCCGCCTACCCGAGCTATGTCCATGATGGCTTGTCGTGCCAGTGGCCTTTCATATAGATAATTGGCGTGCTAAGCGGCAAATCTGCATACACGGTGTCGGTCATAACAAGTAAGTGTAAGCACGGTATGTGTTGAGTGTTGAAATGTGTGCTCGGTTGTACCTAAAGTATTATAGCCTAAGATTTGGCTATGCGTAAAGACACGTGCTTCGGCACGAGATATGGCATCGTGCTTGAGTTTCGACACCGGTTCCACAAGTTGGGTTAGTCGTTGCGAGTTAAGTCGAGAAGGGCCGTAGGGCAAGTTTGGTTAAGTTAGTTGAGTTGCAGGGCACGACCTCGAAATGTGAGGCATGACCGCGTCGTCACAACACAAGTATAGGCAAGACTTAGCGAGGAGGCACTGCCTCAGAGATATTGAAGCACTAGTTGAGTTATGGCACGACCGAGTCATTACGTCCCAGATTATGGCACGAAAGACAAGTATGAGTCGGTGCATTGACAATGCAAGCACGAGAAAGGTCTAGAGGGAAGGATGTCACCCCCAGTTTTTTGAATTAGGGGTATTTTCATCATTCTCCAAGTTTTATAATTTTAGGAATTTTATTTGATTTTATATGATTTTTAGGGATTTATTTGATTTGGTTTGGATTTTATCCAATTCGGACTTAAGTTGGAGACCCGGGTAGTCTGGACACTAGTGGACCCCATACTAGCTGGGCTTGGCTCACATACCATCCTAATTAGGCTAGAAACCATAAAACCTACTTCCATGGCTTAATTAGTCATTATAGAGGCTTAATTAGTTAATTAGAGTCAAACCGAAACAAACCGAACCAAACCGAATTCAATTCGAACCAAACCAATCTATTGGGTTTGGGGGCTTATGGATCACCACCCAAACCCAATAAGACCCCCATGGCCGGCCACAAGGAGAGCCCCCCTCCCCTTTGCTTCTCCACAAAGCAAACTCTCGCTCTCTCTCAATTTCATTTCTTTCCAAGCTCTTTCTTCTTCAAGCAACCAACTTCTAGGTATGCATTCAATTCCCCATTAATTCCCTTTTTCATTTAGCTTTCACAATAATTATAGAGGAGATGATTCTCCACACTTTGCCCCTAGAATTTGTAGGTTTTCCTAGAAATCTAGGTTAGGGATTTATTTGGGGTTTTCTAATTAGAGTGGTATATATAAATTTTAATAGGTTAGGGATTTATTTGGGTTTTCTAATTAGAGTGGTATATATAAATATTTATATATTTTTTTTTATATATGTATATATAATTTATGTATTTGGGTGTATGTAGAGAGTGGTGGTGATGGTGTGTGAGAATGGTGGTAGTGAGTTGTGAGAGAGTGGTGTATGTGTTTGTGTGAGTGTGTGTTTGTGAGAGTGAGTGTGTGCTTGTGTGAGAGAGTGTGTGTGTGTGTGTCTATATATAAATGTATATGTGTGTGTGTGTTTTTACATATAGATGTGTGTGTGTGTTTATATATATATATATATAGTGGGATAGATGGAGATATATTAGATATATATATATATATATATATATATATATATATATATATATATATATATATATATATATATATATATAGAGAGAGAGAGAGAGAGAGAGAGAGAGAGATAGGAAGTAGAAGAAGTGAGAAGAAGAAGAAGAATAAGAATGCAGCAGCAGCAGTGGCAGTATCAGCTGCAGCAGCAGCTGAATGCAGCAGTGGCAGCAGCTAGCAGCAGCTGCAGCAGCAACAAGAGCAGTGGCAGCAGCTGCAGTAGCAGTCCCCCCTAGCTCCTATAAAACCCCAATTTAACCCCTATAAACCCCCCTATGTAGATATATATGTATATATATATATATATATATATATATATTTTAATATATAGATATGTATATATATATATATATATATATATATATAATAAGTTAGTTAGAAAGAAGAATTAGAGGAGAGGATGAGAGGAGATTAAGAAGAAGAATTAGAATAGGAAGAGAATGAGAGGAAGTTAGGAAGAGAATGAGATTAGGAATTAGAATAAGATTAGAAGCGGATGAGAGAAAGAAAGAATAGGAAGAAGGAAAAGAATAAGAAGAATTTGAATTAGGAGAAGGAAGAAGAGTTAGTTAGAGAGAAGAATTAGAAGGGTAAGAGTTAGAAGAGGAAAGAGAAGTAGAAGTATAGGAAATCGATTTAGAGGAGATCGAGTTAGAGGGTGAAACGGAGCTCCGAGTGTCGGAATGAGATGAAACTTGGGGGAGACCTAGATTATATAAATTAGACTTTGCGGGTAGGCTCCCGAGTTGAAATCGGGGTTGTAGGACGCCGGTATCGCGCCGTACCATTGTGTATCGCGAGATATTCAAGATATCGGCAATAGGTCGTAAGATGGACTAGACGTCCACTTTACCTAGGTATCTTGGTAGGTAACGTATGTATATGCTAGTATCCTACTACCCTAGGGAGCACGGGTCAAAATACCAAGCGTAGGTAGGCTAACTTGGTTTTCACCTAGGCTAGGAATTTACCTTTGTAAAGGGTAAATTAGGATATTGGCCTACGGCCAAGATTTGAGTTTCAAAGTCCAAGATAGAGTTGGATATGGGTTGTAAGGGTTGGTAATGATTAGAAATAGTCGTCTAGACCTAGTCTTGACCTTGGTTGACCATGGTTGACTTTTTAGACCAAAAGTCAACTATGGGTCAACACTTTACCCAATTTAGTCCCAAATTACATTAAACTTGGACAGTTGACCAAAAGTCAACTGTTAGTCACCATTGACCTAGGATTGACCTAGAGTTGACCGAAGTTGACCCGTTGACCAAAAGTCAACTGTAAGTCAACTCTCGACCTAGTTTGATTCGGATTGAATTCCAATACTCTCCCATGACCAAAGTTGACCCAACTAGACTTGTCTTGACCTAGAATGACTTAATAGGGTTTAATTTGATTTGACTTTACTTCCTAAACATAGTATTGATACGTCTTGTTCTCTATAGGTCCTCGAGACGCAGTATTGGATCCCGTTGACATATCATATCATATTACAGGCGAGTACATTCTCTGACACTTTTCCAATTTACGATAATTGTTATAATTTATGTAATTAGTGTAGATATGCTTGTTCTCGACACATTGGTCACACGGATTGGTATTCATGGATCCCGACATGAGATGTTATTCCTCGTTATCTTGGTATATCTTGTGCAAGCCCCTTGTAGTTCTTGTGCAATATATGGACACCGATTCTCGAGGAGACTTGCTCCCTTCTCGTAGAATCCCGTGTCATAACGTGTCTTGCTTGGATCCACTCTACTAGTCGGGGACGGGGAGTATTAGTGTAGATATGTGGTCAAAGCCTATTGTGCACCCATTGTGCACCTATTGATTGTGAGTGTTGATCATACACCCCACGTATGATTAGCCAGGCCTGTTACTATTTGTGCAAGTTCCCAAGCCGGCCATATGTTGTAGCTAGTACTCACACACCTAGATATATGATTTTTGACTCTTGTACATGCCATGATCAGTTTACTTGCCTTGTTCTAGCTCTATATTTACAGCTTACCTTGCCATGATACTCACATGTACATTCCATAATTTTTTTGTATATACTCTCTATTTACTGTCTTATAGCTTTTGTCATATCTTGTGAACTGTTGTTAGTTGATTGCACTCGTTCCATCCTGACTGGATATGTTGACAAAATATTACAGATGTAGATGAGGGGGATTACAGTACCTACTACGGTCCGGATGACGTAGTGGACTTAGACTTGGAGACTTTGGTCCAGCAGGGCTTAGCTCCGCCTGACGAGACTTTACCTATTGCTTAGTTAGAGTAGGTCTTTTGCACTGGACCTTGTCTCCAGCTACTTTCGAGACTGTTATTTATTATGGATTGTATTAGAGACTTGGAATTGTATATTATTTGTGTTTGGACTTGACATGTTATATTTTATCGTCTTGTTGTCTTTATCTTTCAGTCTTTACTTTATCATCTTAGAGTTGTGATTGAGCACTCATATATATTCATTGCTTGTCCTCCGTTCGGAGTTGACCATATTCTCGACAGGTTTTTGATATATATATAAACTGTTGTTAGAGTAGAAAACCTACAGCGTTCCATGCCGTTTTTACGGTGAGGGCTGGGCGTTGTCACGTGCACGTGCCCTTATAGCGGGTGCGGGTCGTGACACGTTTTTAGTGGTAGCCTATGCAGGTCCTGAAGTCGCAATTAGTGCGATGTCGTGGCGACACTCGTCTTAGAGTGTTGACTACGAGCCTGTGTCACACATAGGAGGTATTAGGCTAAGAGTACTCAATCACAGTAGGATCTTTCCTTGCTTATCTTGCTTACCGTTTTTGATATTGATTTTGTATTCAAATTGTCCTCCTTGATATAATATTTCACGTGCCGTATTGATTTCCTTCTTTATTTCTATCTTCAGGATGGTGCAGACCAGGTCCCAGCATCCTGAGTCCGCGGACGCGGAGAGGTCTGCTATGACTCGCGGACCTGATCCGAACACTCCTGCTGCAGTCGGGGTGTCGGCAGCAGCAACTCTTGGGGGCGCTCCTCCGCCAGTTACGAGGGCTGACCCCAGGGTTGCTACGACTTTTCCGGCCGTAGTACCAGTGGTTGATACGGGCGCTCTTCCTCCTCCTGCGCAGCGAATTCCTCCGCCAGTTGCAGACATACTTCCACCTCCACCTCCTCTACCTACAGATATTAGGCAGATGCTTACTTTCCTCCAGCAGATGCTGGAGACTCAGAGAGCCCAGGCCGAGGCTCAGCAGAGACAGACAGACGCAATGCGTCAGGGCAAGGAGGATGCCCATCAATTGGCCCTTGCAGCCGTGGAGCAGAGGGCTCCGCATCCGGGGACGCGTACTAGGTATGGAGATATCCAGGACTTCAAGAAGCTCAAGCCCCGTGACTTTAGCGGGACCGAGGGTGTGGTCTATGCAGATGATTGGCTCGAGGATATCGAGCGGCAGATGAGGGCCTCCCGCATGGCAGACGACCTGAAGGTCGAGGCGGTAGGTTTGCAGTTGCTAGACATTGCACGCACCTGGTTCAGAAACGAGCCAGCCCTAGCTGGAGAGGGCCATACTTGGACAGAGTTCAAGCTCCTCTTCAAGGAGAAGTTCTTTTCTCCCACGGACAAGATCGACCTGGTGCGGCAGTTCCAGGATCTGCAGCAGGACAGTTTATCTGTGGAGGAGTACGCTGCGGAGTTCGGCCGTCTGAGCCGATACGCAGAGTACATGGTTCGAGACCCGGAGATCAGGGCGAGCCGTTTCAGGGAGGGGCTGACTTGGGATATCAAGATCCTCATTCCCTCCTTCTATGAGACTTATACCCAGATCTACGCGGAGGCCCGCAAGGTAGAGCGGGAGTAGGGCTTGAAGCCCAAGAGGGAGCGTGATCTTTTCTCGGGGGCTACTAGCAGCGCGGGGGCTGCTAAGCGCCCTCAGCTTCAGCATCGTTCTTTCCAGCATCACCAGCCGCAGGTTCAGGCCAGAGCACCGGTTCAGGAGGTGCAGCACACTCAGCAGAGGCAGGCACAGCACGGGGCTCCTTGCCACTTCTGCAAGAAGCCCGATTACGTCTGGGAGGTTTGCCGGAAGAGGCTAGGAGTGTGTCTCTTTTGCGGCGGTGCAGGCCATCAGTTGAGGGAGTGTCCAGTGAACCCTCGTGTTACTGGTACAGCTCAGAGGGCACCGGCAAGAGTTCCTGCAGTGCAGCCGAAGGGTCCACTTCCAACCCAGCAGCAGCGGTTTGTTCAGTACCACCAGCAGCGGTGTGGTCAGGATAGAGCCTTTGCTCTTGCAGCCGAGGAGATGGAGTCTATTGCAGATGTTGTCGCAGGTTCTATTCTGCTCGATTCTTTTCCAGCTTTAGCCTTGTTTGATTCTGGTACTACGCACAGTTTTGTGTCTCTTTCTTTTGCTCTTAGGCACAATATTATTGCTGAGTATCTTGGTAGGACTTGCAAGATTATGACTGGAAATGGCATCATCCTGGTTAATAATGTTTGCAAGGGGCGGAGAGTTTCTTTGAGAGGCCGGGAGCTGAGTGCGTATTTGCTCGTAATGCCACTTCTGAGTTACGATGTGGTACTCGGTATGGACTGGTTGAGCATGCACCATGCTAGCATCGACTGCAGAGGGGACAGGATTCTGTTTAGGCCACCGGGAGAGCCGGAGTATGAGTTCACCAGGGGTGCAGCGGAGCAGGGAGATGGATTCTGCGGAGCGTTGTTGGCGGGGCCGGTGTTGCCACATCCACTTATTGCTGAGTTCTTGGATGTCTTTCCCGAGGAGCTGCCCGGGATGCCGCCAGATCGTGATGTTGAGTTTTCTATAGACCTAGTACCGGGCACTGAGCCTATCTCCCAGCACGTCTATAGAATCAACAACAGTGAGTTAGCGGAGCTGAAGAAACAGGTCGACGAGCTGGAGGACAAGGGCTTTATTCGATCTAGTTCTTCACCTTGGGGCGCGCCAGTTCTTTTCGTCCCCAAGAAGGATGGTACGGTACGTCTGTGTATTGATTACATGGCGCTCAACAACCTTACCATCAAGAATAAGTATCCTTTGCCAAGGATTGATGACTTGTTCGACCAGTTGAGCGGGGCGAGGGTGTTCTCGAAGATCGACTTGCGTACCGGGTACCATCAGCTGAACGTGAAGCGGGATGACATTCTGAAGACTGCCTTTCGGACTCGCTATGGCCAGTATGAGTATACCATCATGCCGTTTGGGTTGACCAACGCCCCGGCGGTTTTCAAGAACTTGATGAACAAGGTATTTCATCAGTACCTTGACAAGTTCGTGGTGGTCTTCATTGATGACATTCTCATCTATTCGAAGACACCAGAGGAGCACGAGGAGCACCTGAGGATTGTGCTGGACACTCTCAGGAGGGAGCAGCTGTATGGGAAGCTGTCCAAGTACGAGTTCTTCTTGGATCGCGTGGAGTTCCTAGGCCATGTTGTCTCTGGCGAGGGGATTTCAGTGGATCCGAAGAAGATTGCTGCAGTGGAGTCCTGGTCTACGCCGAGCTCAGTAGCAGAGGTTCGGAGTTTTCTGGGTCTGGCAGGTAGGGGTACAACTCGGGCGGGCTAAACCCGAACCCGATCGGATAAACCCGTCAATGCGTTGGGTTAGGGTTGATAATACTTGGGCTCGGGCTAAAATATTTGAACCCGATCAAAAATTCGGGTTGGACTTGGATTTATGTGTCGGATTACCCGAAGAACCCGAAACCCGACATACATGTAAATTATATATATATATATATATATATATATATATATATATATATATATATATATATCATACTTTCTAAATAAAAAATTTAAATCCTAAATTTATCAACTCAAACTCTTCAACTCCTTCCAAATCTCATGTTATTTTGTATTTTGTAATGATTGGTACTTAATTGCTATTTGATTATATATTTAATATTAATTTTATTTAAAATTATTTTAAATATCATATTGGAGTCCGATAAATCTATTGGATCCGACCCAACCCGAGCTTCCTCCGGGCTCGATCTAGGACTTCATATGTTAAACCCGAGGTTGGGTTGGGCTTGGGTTCGGGCTAGGATTATCATTCATCGGGTTGGGCTCGGGTTGAACTCAAGCCCGACCCAACCCGTCCGAGTTGCACCCCTACTGGCAGGTTATTACCGGAGGTTCGTGCAGGACTTTTCCAGGATTATCCTGCCGATGACCCGCCTTACCAGGAAGGACGAGGAGTTTGTTTGGTCCAAGGAGTGCCAGGCCGCCTTCGAGGAGCTGAAGGCGAGGTTGACTACAGCTCCTATCTTGACGCTGCCATCTGGATCTGGTGGTTATACGATCTACAGTGATGCTTCAGGACGGGGTTTGGGTTGTGTACTTCAGCAGAACGGGAAGGTGATTGCCTATGCATCTAGGCAGTTACGTCCTCATAAGAGGAACTATCCTACCCACGATCTGGAGCTGACAGCGGTCATCTTTGCTTTGAAGCTGTGGAAACACAATCTGTACGGAGAGCGAGGTGAGATCTATACTGATCACAAGAGCTTGAAGTACGTGTTTACCCAGAAGGAGCTGAATATGAGGCAGAGGCGATGGTTAGAGCTGATGAAGGATTTTGATATATCCTTACAGTATCATCCGAGGAAGGCCAACGTGGTCGCGGATGCTTTGAGCAGGTATCCCGTGGCCATGTGTTTGACGATAGATCGTCACCTTCTGGCAGATCTGGAGAGCTTGGACATAGAGGTGATAGTTCTTGGGTTTGAGGCACAGATGTAGGGTCTCCAGGTGCAGTCGGAGCTGATGGACAGAGTCAGGGCAGCTCAGTTTGAGGATGAGGCTCTGAGGTTTATCAGGGAGCAGGTCCAGGCAAGAATGTTGGATGAGTTCTCTATAGCGGGGGATGGGTCGTTGAGGCATGGTACCAGATTGTACGTGTCGAGCGGAGGACTTCGGGAGGAGGTTCTTCAGGAGGCACTCCGTTCTCAGTACTCTATGCATCCAGGAGCCAACAAGATGTATAGAGACTAGACAGCATATTTGGTGGTATGGCAAGAAACGTGAGGTGGCTCAGTTCGTTTCGAGATGCTTGGTGTGCCAGCAGGTGAAGGCCGGGAGGCAGAGACCCGATGGATTGCTCCAGCCACTACCCATTCCTGAGTGGAAGTGGGAGCATATCACTATGGAATTTGTATCTGGGCTTTCGCGCTCTCCAGGAGAGAAGGATACGATTTGGGTCATTGTTGATCGATTGACCAAATCATCCCACTTTTTGCCTTTCAATGTGGGTTTGTCGACGGAGAGGTTGGCCGAGATGTACGTGCGGCAGATAGTCCGATTGCACGGGGTTCCAGTGAGTATAGTCTCGGATCGGGACAGCCGATTCACTTCCCACTTCTGGAGGAGTTTGCAGCTTAGGTTGGGCACATCGCTCAAGTTCAGTACCGTATACCACCTCCAGACAGATGGGCAGTCGGAGAGGACGATTCAGACCCTCGAGGATATGCTGCGTACCTGTGTCTTAGACTTCGGGGGATCTTGGGAGGACGACCTTCACTTGGTAGAGTTTGCTTACAACAACAACTACCAAGCCAGTATAGAGATGTCACCTTTCGAGGCTCTATACGGACGGAGGTGCCGTACTCCCTTGTCTTGGGATGATGTCGGCGAGAGGGTTTTGCTTGGCCCTTAGATGGTGGTGGATGCTGCAGAGAAGGTCAGGGTTATCAGAGATAGACTTCGGGTGGCGCAGGATAGGCAGCGGCATTGGGCCGATAGCCACCGGAGGCCGTTGGAGTTTGAGGTATAGTTTAGATTTTTCCAGTATTTGAGTCTGATTGTGATTGTTTTAGATCAAGCTTTAAGTCTTGTGTTTTTTTGTTCTAGGTTGATGATCTTGTGTTCTTGCGGATTTCTTCGACGTGTGGCACGATTCGTTTTGGTGGCGGCGGAAAGCTTAGTCCACGATACATCGAACCATTCCGTATCTTGGGCAGTGTCACGCCCCAGAACCAGAATACTGGAGAGCGGGGGCGAACATAGCCAGCTACGTATATTGAAATGAAGTTCATCTCGCTATACGGTCACGGCTGTCTAGATATGAGGGTTTACTACAAGCCAACAGTCTCTTAAGGTCAAGCCTATTGTCTCAATCTTAAGCAAGTAATATAGATACAAGATGTTAGATCATCAAATATACAATAAAAGGCGTCCCAAATATTACATATCAGCTGATCATGAAGCTAGTCATACAAAATGCTAGGACTAGCGAGAGTTAAGTCATACATGATCAACCCTAGGATTTGTTAATCATGTTTACAGCCCGTAGGCAGACAGTAAGTAAAGGTGCATCGAGCTAACAGGTGCTCGTCGGCTAAACGCTCAAAAGAATAATTTACAATAGAGTGAGCGAAACAAAATAGAAAACCCACTCGTAGCCCGGGTTCCTTCGAGTCGCCACCATCGGGCTGGAGGTTCGGTAGATCCTCGGGTGCTGCTCTGAAATCTGGCCACACAAAACCAGCTGGGTCAAATCCCAGAAAGAGCAAGTGCCACAAAGGAGGCCACGAAATAAGAACAAAAGCCAGCATATCAGAACATAAGAAAATGAAAGAAAGTGCAAGTAATAAAAGTACAACAGGACAATAAACGACTAGGGACATGGAACTATTCCGGGAGCCAGATTACAACCCGTAAACCAAACAAGGACCGGGGTTGTAATCCTTCGCCTGAATAGCACTTATCTCTATCCAATTATTGTTAAAGATAAGTTAAACAATCATGTACAGGAGTACCAGATACAGGGACTAGACAAGACTTAGACAGAGCTAGACACCATCCATTCACAAGCGGCCAAGCAATTACTACTGTAGGAGCATAAAAAGTGCTTCAAAGAAAGAGTCAAAGTGATAGATCATTCCACTCCAATTGAGCCACTTTACGTCGCAGAGAGGCTAAATACTTTACGCCCAAGACAAGGCTAATCACTTTACGCCTAAAGCAGACAGATCATTTTACGCTCGGGTCTATACCCATGGTTTTACGCCAAGGACAGATCAGCCACTTTTACGCTGCACAAAGCTGTCAAATCTCGCATTTAATACAAACTCTGACATGGAGATATTAATGATGGCATATATCACAGAATTCAAAGGGATTTGTTTTTACACAGAGACCAATGTTGTCGTTTAGTGTGTGGATTGAGCTACTTTACGCTCACACTATGGCTTCTTTTACGCACGAAGATTATACGAGCCTTTACGCTCAACAGTCGACGTGTGCGTAAAGTCTATTTGAGCTGCTTTTACGCTCAAGGTTATTTAACAACCACTTTACGCAGAAAGTCTATGTCAGGGCTATTTTATGCCTAATCTACTGCTTTACGCTCAGAGTACATTGGGGCTATTTTTACGCCCTATTCTCCTCCACCAGTTTGGAACGTAGTTTGCTTACGTGGCTTTTATGCCATTCTTCTCGAAGAACGTGTGTACATGCATCCTATTCTTACTGAAATGATGGGACACGTGTCAACATATACAGAGGATGGCCTCAGTCGTGGGTGGCAGTTGTTAGCGTAAAGATGGAACTTTTGCTGAGTGTTTACGCACAAAAGCCCAAGTCTATAAATAGACTTTTTTTTTCTCATAACACACACACCGAGACAGGAGAGAATACAGAGATCAGAACTTAGAAATTTTGATTCTCCAGAGCATTCTTCTTCAACCTTTCTTTCAGAACAGAGTGAAGCAAAGCAGGAAAGCATTCGGCCTCGCCATCAGTGCCCAAGTGCGTCGATACCTTTCTGGTGACTTAGTTCTTCTAGTTGTTCTACTTCAAGCAGTGATCTTCATCATCATCATATGGTCCAAGGAACAAAGTGATCATTTACGAATCAGACTTCCATAGCAATACTTTCCCAGAATCAAATTTGTACTTCTTGTACTTTTTCTCATTTTATTTTCAAAGGCCAATTTCTATTTTTGGCATTTTGTTAAGTGAAACAAAAATGGCGACTCTGCTGGGGACGGCCTTCTCCTCTGACGAGGAGGCAATTACTCAATATGATGATGTTTCGGTCGGTTCGACCAAGAAGACTCTGGTTGTACACTTCGACCAGACTGCCTATGAAGAAATGCTCCGAACTGGAGGTGGTTCTCACTGCTCCAATGTTCAAAAGTCTCGCAAAGCACGAAAAGTTTGGATTCCTAAATCCAAAATGACTTCTGATCTCTCTGTTGCTTCTTATGATAAGGGAATTCTTCCCACTCCTGTCGTAGGGGCTCCCGTTTGTAATGAGGCAGTCCTTACTTCAGTGTCGCACTCTACGTGTGGCGATTTATCTTTCGTCTGTCACGGTGAAGATAATCAGGTTTCACGCCCATTGCGTAAGAACCAAGTTTTACGCTCAAGGTATAAGCATGAGTCTCCCATTTGTAATGCGGCAGACTCTAATGTTAATGCTTCTGAGGGTAAGAATCAGTCTTCCGTCGGTGACATGGTAGGCCCAAATAAATTACGCTCCTCGCGTAAAACAAAATCTCCCATCGGTGACGTGGTAGGCCCAAATAAATTACGCTCCTCGCGTAAAACAAAATCTTCTGTCTGTAACATGGTAGATAACCAATTTTTACGCTCTACGCGTAAAGGTAAATCTCCTATCTTCGACAGTGTAGATAAAATTCGCAATAATATTTTTACATCTAATGTGAATGTACCTAAACGTGTGCAGCGTAAAAATGATGTTGGTAAAACTTCAGTTCTACACCAACAGCCTTCTTATACTGCTCTACGCAAAGTACCAAATCTACAAATTACTCGCAATGAAAATGGAGTCCTTCGTGCTAAAAAATCTCAAGATTTACGCACACAACTCCAAACGCGTAGAAATATTCAATTTGGTTCTGCGAATGCTGCCAGTAATCTTCTTTATACACAGGGTACTAAACGTTTTTCTACCCCTAATATAATAAAGAAGACTACTCCCTCTACTCCTTCTGACTTACGTGAATTGCTAATGCAAAAGTGTAAGAATAGACAATCTCCGGTGACA
This sequence comes from Iris pallida, assembly GCA_029216955.1. NCBI lineage: Eukaryota > Viridiplantae > Streptophyta > Magnoliopsida > Asparagales > Iridaceae > Iris > Iris pallida. The sequence continues at coordinate 5,259,124 of JANAVB010014398.1, read as the reverse complement.
TTCCCCCAAGAAAAACATCATTGTGAATATCACAAGGTTGTGATCAACTGTTGTTGTTCGGCTTCAAAACGGTCAATTTTTGATCGATTAAGTTTTAATTCGCCTCAACATCAAGCTGAAGACCAATAATATGAGCTGTCATATGCATCAGTCAACATGGCATCTCATACTAACAGAGGACGACATCCAAGACGAAATATGTCCCAAACTCCAGGTCAACAACAGTTCAACAGACTTCTTGATTCCTTTGAAGGAGTATATCAGAATACTAGATCAAGAAGACAAAGACAATTGCAGACTTCTGATTCAGAAGCTGGGGGTACTCAATCTTTTGAGTCTGACACCGATAGTGTAGATTCATACTTCTATACTAATCCCTCTATATCTTCAAGAGAGGTTGAATCATACGCTGTGGAAGATGAACCAGAGACGTCATCTGCTAATACGGAACAAGTCTCACTGCCGTGGAGCAATCACTGAAAGACATGCTTAACATGGTGCAAAGCATGCATCAGATAATTTTGAATCAGCAAACTGCTCAGCCGGCAGTAGTAACACCGGTACCAGTAACAGCACAAACTCAAGATAGTCAAGGGGCTGAAATACCTTTGAATATTCAAGAGCCTGCTGTTAATCAAAATTCTGCATCTCCAGATCCCATCATTCCTGAAGATGTACCACCTCCAGTGGGGGTTACGGTACATCCAACAACCATTCAATCAAATGTGCTTCCCCAAACTAGCGAAGCCATTCAAGCAGTGCGTGAGCTCAAAGCACAGTTCAACTTGGAATGATGTACCCTTTCCACCGAAATTCAAGCCACAATCTATGGTTTTGTTCGATGGAAAAGCATCTCCCAGTCAATATATCAATTACTTTGATATTATGACTGTACACTTGTAGAAAAATGATGCTCTTCTCACTCGAGTGTTCATCGGGTGCCTGACGGGTTCAGCTTACGACTGGTATCGTAGTTTACCCGATAATTCTATTTCGTCTTTTGACGAATTCAAGGCAATGTTTCTCTTTCGTTTCTATGAAGGAGGTATGGACATGAACATGTCCTCCTTAATAGAAATCAAACAAAAGGAGAAAGAAGATACTCGGACGTTCATCGAACATTTTCGACAGGCTACTTTAAAGATGCCTCCTGGTATGCCAGATTCAGCGTTGATTGATACATGCAAGATGAATCTGCGACCATCCATCGCTATTTTCACGGGTTCCCAATTCTCAGATTGGACTTCGTTTATCATAGCAGCAGTTTCTGTCGAGACCAATGGTAGGTTGGCTCGAGAGCATGGGATGATTTTCGCTTCAGAAGATAAAGGAAAAAAAAGTAATCCTAGTAATAATCCTGGCAATCGTAATATGAAGGAAAAAGATACTCTTATGGTCAATCTTTCCAAGAACAAAACGACGCCGAATAATCAAGAATCTTCCAGGCCAAAGAAAGAATACTCCTTTGACGAAAGTGATATCCCAGGGATATTTCAATGTCTGGTGAAGAGTGGTAAACTTCAGATTCCGGAGCCAAAGAGGCCTAATGAGGTAAATCTGACTGACAATCCCAAATATTGTATCTATCATAGATACATTAATCATCCTACCAGTGCTTGCTATGTCTTGAAAAAAAAAATCCAAGAGCTGATAAATGGTGGTGCTATTGCTTTAACCAATGATGACCATACGGTTACGACCAATATGGTTTCTCTTCAGTTCGGAGATTTTCCTCCACAGCAAGTCTCAGATGGAATTATCCTAATTCCGAAGGCGACGATAAAGATCGTGAATATCCCGCCTGCAGAGAAGAAAATGCAGGATTGCTGTCGCTCACACTAAAGAATGGTGAAATTATGTGGGTACATCCGGACTTAGTGCCTGAGTTGGAAAATGAAGATAAAACTTCAAAATCCAAGAAGGGTAAGAAAGTCAAAACGTACAACATGATTTCCCATGTTATTCCAGATCCTGATGACTTGGATCATCTATGGGATGGCCTTCCTTTAGAAGATAGACTAAAAGGACTGAACATCTGACCTCCAAGTCTAGCTCCTCCTACCAAGCTCAAGCTTACTCATCAGCAGTGGTTAGCCATGAACAATGTTCCTTTATATCGGGCACAACAAGTCTTTGCTGCTTATGAAAAAGCTCCGACAGAGATTTTTCCTCGTATCCCGAATGCTTCTCCTCCCGTAGCTATAGAGACATCTATGCTTCATTCTCCTATAGTTACAGAGATTTCTTCCTCTTCCTCTGTTGAAACACCTGCCAAAAGTCCGCTGACCACTCACTTGTATAGTCAACAATCTGTCCTTCTTATGAAGAAGATGGGTTATGACTTTCAAAAGGCAGAAGGTTTGAATTATGATAAAGAAATACGACTTCCTTTACAAATTCAAAATCAAAACTCTACTGTTGGATTGGGTTCTGAAGTTCCTCATAACAACCCTCACAAGAAGAAGGCTAAGGAAAGAAAGACTAAATCCTGTAATATGATACTTCCTTCTCCTGAGTCCGAAGAAGAAACTTTCACTGGTACAAGATCTGGAAAAGAGTACCACAAAGACTATGAGAGATCCTCCAAAGAAGTAGAAAATGTAGTGGAAACACTACCAACCCAACCTTCTCCTGTTCCTGCTAAACCTTCTGTGGTTGAAAAGGAGAAACAGAAAGCAGTACGCTTCGACGTCCCATTGAAGTCTGCTTCCAGTCAGGGGGTGGTGATGAAGCCTTACAAGTTTGATATTCTAGCTCAGTTGGCCAATACTCCGGCTAGACTATCTATATTTGAGTTGCTTCGCCTTTCCAGAGAAAGCAGAGAGACTTTGAGTGAAGCTTTACTTCAAGCAGATTCATGCTTGGCTCAACTCAAGACTCCTGATAGTGTACCAGTGTCATGTCCACAATGTCATAGTGTGATGGAAGCAATTCCCAACATCACCTTTACACAAAAAGATATGCTGTTGAAGCATAACAAGCATGACAGACCTTTGTGCTACACTCGGTATATTGGATCCACTGAAATTGACAGGATTTACATTGATCCTGGGTCCTCAATTAGCATAATTCTTCAGAGTATGCTAAGACCCCTGAGGATTCCTACTAGTGATTTGACTTACACTAGTACTACGATAGTCGGTTTCAACTCTGGCAAGAGCAAGCCACTGGGGAAGATTCGTCTGCAGATTCAGATTGGTGATCTTCGAACCATGGTAACTTTCTATGTTATCAACTCAGACGTCCCCTATAATATCCTTTTGGGGAGACCGTGGATTCATGAGCACAATATTGTGCCTTCAACTCTCCACCAATGCTTTAAGTATGTGGATTCCCAAGGAGTTGTGAAGACTGAGTTTGCTGATATCAATCCTTTCAAGGGTGTCGAAGCCTATTTTTCTGATTCAAGGCTTTATAAACAAGAGCATGTGAAAGAGATATCAGACATGGCTGAAGATCAATCACCTACTAAAGATCAGTCTATTAATGAAGATCCGCCAGAGGAGCAACCTTTGAAGATCATAGTCAAGGGACGAATCCAATCCCAATCTGTCAATGATCAACCTCTGATAATCAAGGTTAAAGGAAGAACTCAAACTTCATCTGAGGAATCAACAAATATTCCTGCTAAGAGCCAAGTTCAACCTTTTATGATCAAGGTCAAAGGGCGTACTTCTTGTACGAATGATCCAGAACCACCATTGATTATCAATCTTGGCAAAACTACGCAGAAGGCGGATAATGGTCCACTGATGATTAATCCGAAGCGTAGCAGTCAAATTGTAAATGATGTAAATATTGATCATTCTGTACTTTTTGATATCAATGAAGATTTCTTTTTCGAGTATATGGCTGTCAAGTTTATCGAAAGAATGACTTTATCTTCTGATAATCAAAGTCATCAATATAAAGACGACATTGAGCCAGAAGAAACTTTATACATCGATCATAAGGAAAATTCTTTTCATTCTCATGTAGATGTTGGACCTTATGCTCAAAGGTTCCTAATATCTTCTCCTTATCTTCTACCTGTGGCCGCTTCATCACAAGCTTGCGTAACTTTTAGACGTCACAAAGAATCTTATTTCGTGGTTCCGTCTGATAAGAAAAACAAGCACCAAATTGTGTTTAGCCTGGCTAGAAATATCCCTGTTGCTCAGGCAGATGAGCTGAAAGATAAAGACAAGGGAAGAATCCGAATTGACAAGTATAGTCAACAATATATCAAGATTATCCAGAACATGGGATATGATTTGAAGACTATGCAAGGTCTCAATCAAGGCAAGGGTAGACGACTACCATTATGTGGTGATCCGTTTTACCAAAAGACTCGTCATGGGTTGGGATATGATCCGTCCCACATGTTTAATGACGATATACAAGAAGAATTCTCTTCTAGCTCTTCGCAATCATCGGATTCAGAAGAAGTCCAATTCATTGAAACTGATATGTCTCGTTCCTCATATGATGAATCTGGACAAGTATTTTCAGTCAATATGGTTCAAACAGATGATAAATCTGAACTATTTGAGAATGATCCTTGGGCTCAACAGATGGATACTCAGTGGGAACTTCGTTTTGAACAGCGACAGCCACCTACAGAGGATGAGGTTATCCAGATTGATGTTGGAGATGGAACTACGTCCAAACCAATATTCATCAGTAAGAATCTTTCCGAAGATGAAAAGGAACAGTTGATAAAACTTATCAAAGAATATATTGACATTTTCGCATGGAGTTATGGGGATATGCCAGGCCTAGATCCTAAAGTTGCTACTCATAAACTCAATATTTTACCTAACGTCAAGCCTGTAAAACAATAGCAACGGCGCTTTAGACCAGATATGATGGATGTAATTGAAGCAGAAGTCAAAAAGTTGATCACATGTGGATTTGTTCGTGAAGAGCAACACCCAGATTGGGTTGCCAATATTGTTCCTGTCATGAAGAAGAACGAAAAAGTCCGAGTTTGTTTAGATTATCGAGATCTTAATGCAGCTTGTCCAAAGGATGAATTTCCACTTTCAATTACTGATGTCATGATAGACAATACATGTGATTTTGAACGCATGTCTTTCATGGACGGATTCTCAGGGTACAATCAGATCAAGATGCATCCAAAAGATGAGAAGCATACCGCTTTTCGTACACCCCTTGGGGTCTACTGCTATACGGTTATGCCGTTTGGTCTTAAAAACGCTGGTGCCACGTATCAACGGGCTATGAGCAACATCTTTCAAGAACATCTACGGAAGATAGTTGAATGCTATGTAGATGATATTGCTGTTAAAAGTCGATCAAAGGATGATCACATTCAGGACTTGAGGACAGTATTTGAATTGATGCGCCAGCATCAATTGAAAATGAACCCTACTAAGTCTTTCTTAGGGGTTTCCAGTGGCAAATTTTTAGGATTTGTCATTACTTCTCAGGGTATCCACGTTGATCCTGATAAGGTTAAAGCAATTCTTGATATGCGTCCTCCTTGTAATCTGAAAGAACTCCGTGGCTTTCAGGGTCGTATTGCTTATATTAGAAGATTTATATCTAATCTTTCTGGGAGATGTCAACCTTTCTCCCGTCTATTAAAGAAAGGCGTATCTTTTGTTTGGGATGAAGCGTGTCAGAAAGCCTTCAATGACATTAAGCAATACCTTACAAACCCACCTGTTCTGGTACCTCCGGTGGTAGGAAGGCCATTTTTGCTATATGTTCGAGCCTTGGATCAATCACTTGGCGCTCTTCTTGCACAGAAAAGTGATATGGGTCATGAAGAAGCAATATATTATCTGAGCAGAATGATGGTCGGAGCTGAATACAGGTATACTCCTATGGAAAAGGAATGTCTAGCTTTGGTTTTTGCCGTCCAAAAGACAAGACATTATGTGACGGGACAGACTATTCATGTCATCTCCAGAATAAATCCCATTCGGGTATTGATGAGAAAATCTAGCATTCTTAACTCTAGGTTGGCCACCTAGGCGATGTTGCTTACTCCTTATGACATGGTTTATGTACCTCAGAAATCAATAAAGGGTCAAGCATTAGCCGATTTCTTAGCTGCTCACCCTATACCTGAAACATCAAAATTATATGAGGACATTCCAGATGAAGTCGTGGATTGTAACCTGACTTTGAAGAATGACATATGGCAATTATATTTTGATGGGGCATCACAAGTAGGACCTAAAGGCAATATTGTCTCTGGGATAGGAATCGTCTTGGTTTCTCTTGACAAAATGGTCATATACCGTGCCTATTCTCTCAATGAGCCATGCTCCAACAATGTAGCAGAATATAATGCTCTATTGATCGGTCTCCAAGTAGCAAAACAACTGGATATTGAGTTCCTAGAAGCTTATAGAGATTCTCAATTGATTGTTAATCAAGTTAGAGGGACTTATGAGGTCAGAAATCCTGATCTCATTCCTTATCATCAAGTGGTAGTTGAACTGGTCCTTTCATTCAAAGGATTCTTCATTGAGTTTGTACCACGCTCTCAGAATGTGGAAGCTGATGCTCTTGCTAGTTTAGCTGCAGACCTGGCTGTTCCAATCCGAAGGCAAAATACAATTACTTTGTTGGATCGAGACTTGTTCTGTGTCAAGAATAATTTGTATATTGAACAAAGTTATACTACAGAGTCAAATTCCCAGCAGAAGGATTGGAGAACTCCATTCATTGATTATGCAGTCCATAGGATTTTGCCTGAAGATCCAAAAGAAGCTGCATCAATCAAAAGACGATCATTTCGATTTTATTATGATTCGTCTTTACATATGCTATACCGTCGTTCTTATGATGGAATCTTACTGCATTGTCTCTCAGAAAGAGAAGCTAAACAAACACTGCGAGAAGCTCATGATGGTATTTGTGGTGCTCATCAACCGGGTCCTAAATTACAAGACCGCATTTGAAGAATGGGATATTATTGGCCTTCTATGATAGCAGATGCTGTAGACTATGCCAGAAGATGTAAAGCATGTCAGATTCATGCTGATTTTATTCATCAACCATCTGAATTTCTACACCCTACAGCAGCCTCTTGGCCCTTCAAAGCTTGGGGTATGGATGTCATTGGTCCTATTAATCCTCCTTCTGTTAAAGGACATCGGTTCATATTAGCTATAACAGATTACTTTTCTAAGTGGGCAGAAGCAGTTCCCCTTGTGGAAGTGAAAACATCTAACGTGATCAGCTTCATCAAGCACCATGTCATTTACCGCTTCGGCATTCCTCGACGGATAATTCATGACAATGGTCCACAATTTGCCAGTTAGGCATTTTATCGATTCTGTGATAAGAACCAAATTCAGAATTTGGCTTCTACGGCTTATAATCCAGCTGCTAATGGTTTAGCCGAAGCTTTCAATAAGACGATCATTAAACTTCTCAAAAAGTTTGTTTTTTCTAATAAACGTGATTGGAATGAGAAACTTGGAGAGTGTTTATGGGCTTATCGAACAACAATCCGGACTCCTACTGATTTTACACCATTTTTATTGGTTTATGGATGTGAAGCTGTCCTCCCATTGGAAATCCAGATCCCGTCTCTACGAATAGCCATTGCTAATGAGCTAACTACAGAGAATAATGATCGCTTACGACTCCAAGAACTTGAAGGATTGGATGAGAAGCGTCTTCAAGCACAACAGCATATTGAACTATATCAAGCCCGCATATCTCGAACTTTCAATCATAAAGTTAAAGAGAGGGTATTCAAGGTTGGCGAACTTGTATTAGCCGTTCGGAGACCGATGGTGATGACTCATAAAAGTAAAGGGAAATTCCAAGCAAAATGGGAAGGCCCTTATGTAATTGAGTCCGTATTTTCCAATGGCGCCTATCGGTTATCAAAGCCCAATGGAGATCTACTCATGATGTCAATCAATGACAAATTTCTTAAGAAATACTATGTATAAAAAAAAGGGAGACAGAATGAAAATAAAGTTTCTTTTATTACTATTTTTGTTCAAAACAAAAGGTCAAGGACGAGGACCACTGCCTCCCTTATTGAATACATAGTCAGTTAATGTCTCGAAGGCATTGTCGCCTGAGTTCATAAAAAACTTGCAGGCGGCCATCCTCAGCGCTTCTTCTTCAGGAGTTTTTCCTGACTCTACTAAGAACGCAAGGATATCTTGTGGTGGCTTGGGCGTAGAAGAGCTGTTGCCTACTTGAGTCGGGCCTACCACTGTTGGCTCAACGGGACACATCTCAGTGACGTCCTCAATTTTCCTGGAGACTTCATTCTTTTGCTGTACATCCTCGGAAGACATTTTCAATTGAGGAGTAGAAATAAGAATGAAATGATTACAGAGAGTTCTCGCCTATTTATAGAAGAGGACTGTTGATGAACCGGTCTTTGAGATTGAGAACAACTTTTCATTCTCGAAAAGACCTGTCCGTTCGTTCTATCGGGTTCATTCATTTAATTATGGAATCGAATCAATGTTTTCTTTTCCCGAAAATTATGATTCATTCATACATTAAGATGGACTTATATGCTCATGACATATGTCTCCTTATTCCCCAGCTACCAAGGTTTGGTTAAGCTGATTTCTTATCTCCTGGGAGAGGGATTTTAAATCTTCTATTTTATCAATTGATTAAAAAGTGGGATTCATTATTTATCATGTTTTCATAACCTCTGGATAAATACTAAATCCACCTACTTTTCCTATCTATCATTTCCATTTTTGACCTCTGCATAGATATTAATCTAATTTTCTTTTGAGTTCTTACATACTATCATGTCCATATTACCTCTGATAGTATTGTATACTCTAGAAACAGAAAGCAAGATTTTATTATCTATCATGTCCATATTTCATCTAGATAGATACAAATCATTGAGCATAGAAGAATTATCATTTCCATTCTCATATCATAAAAGTCTATTATATTTCTTAGACTTTCTTACAAATCATAATGGAAATCTATTACATCTTGGATTTTCATTCTATATACACAACGATAACCTAATGGAGATTTACTTCTTCTTCGGATCTTCTTCGTCGGATTCGTTGTTGGTGTCAATTCCTTGCTGTCTGAGCCTCAGTGGCGACCAGAACAGTAGGAATCAAACTCTGGTCTTCTCTCTCAGACGAGAGGAGAATCCCAGGGTATGGCAGCCCGAAGGCGTGTTGCTGCCAATACAACTGGTGGATTAGGGGCGGCCTTCCAGAGGAGATAGGAATGTATCTAGCATTGGGATACGATTCCTAGTTATGCCATGAAAGGAACTCTACTACCCGATTTCTCGGGGTAGAGTTGACTCCACCATCCAACTCTCCGTGTATAAAGGCTCTTCCTACCAACAGAGGAAGACCCTTCTATCCCACGAAGAGTTCTGAGTTGTCTGATTTGCGCGTCAAAAGCGCATGAGCTCCCTGATGTTGATGTCAGAAGAACGCTCTTCACAACGTCAAAGTCACCAATGCCGGTCCTGGAAAAACTGTTCAGCCAAACTCCTGCAGAAAACAACAAAGAAGAAGTGTTTTAAATAAAAGTATCATCAGATGCGTATTAAACGCTAACTAAAAACAGATGGCAAGGCTATTACGCCAGTGATTCGGCAAGGCTTTTACGCCAGTGCTTCAGCAAGGATTTTTACGCTCGTCAAGAGTTTACGCTCATGAATAGCTGTTTTCAACAAAAAATTCAAAGACAGATATTTGCTTACGATCGGACTTACCACTTAAGTCAAATGGTTTGGCTCTAATAGTGGATGAATCTACGTCTGATGATTGGGCGTACAAAGGAACGCTTTTGGAAAGCATCGCCATTGTCATTTGTTGGAGAACAACATTGCAAAAGTTATCTTCAGAGGAATGAGAATGAGAATATATGAAACATTCTCGGCTATTTATAAAGACTGAAGAAACTGTTGGGAGTCTATTTCGGGAAAAGATCCTATTAAAAAGCTCTCGTGACCACAAGACAGACGCCACGTGTCGTTTTGTTTCTTGGGAATGAACAACCATAGAAGCAGTCAAAAAAAGTGTTGAACAGTTCTATGTACCAACAGATGAGATTAACATCAGACTTTATTTATAAAAAGGGGGGAGTGGCCCCCTACAGATAAAAGATTCGCAATACATAAAAATATCATTTTTTTCTCTCCCTCGACGGGCTGACGAAAAGAGGTACCTAGTTCGTGCATATTGCGAATCCCGGAGCGACGCATCAGATTAAAAAAATGCTTCTGCATCTCCTGGCCCTTCGTACGCAGTTGGGGGACCACCATCGATACGACTAAAGACTGCAGGAGTCAGTCCAAAGCACTCTAAAAGGTTGCATGCTTGCTCAAAATCAAGCCTGGAGCTCGAAGCCTCTTTGTTAGTAATCTTGTTCTTTGGCGCCATGTCACTATGAGGATGAATGACAAGAGTGAAGAATTTCTTCTTATTTATACAATTAAATCAACTCTTCATATTCCTCGTTGGAAACTGCTCATTATTAATGTAAACTCGGGGAAACGAAAAGGCATTCGAAAGTTTCGAGAAAGAAATTCATTGTGACGGCTAAGTGTTGACCGACACTATTGAAAATTGCACCGACTGTTGGATATCCCCGCTTTTACGCGGATGACGGTTGCGTATCCCGAATTTTACGCTGACTGATCAAATTTTAAGTTTTACGCTTCTGTTCAAAGTGTTTCAAATTTTGGAGATATTTGAAAACTTTGAAGGGGGTCTTGTAGGAGCGTAAAAAGTGCTTCAAAGAAAGAGTCAAAGTGATAGATCATTCCACTCCAATTGAGCCACTTTACGCTGCAGAGAGGCTAAATACTTTACGCCCAAGACAAGGCTAATCACTTTACGCCTAAAGCAGGCAGATCATTTTACGCTCGGGTCTATACCCATAGTTTTACGCCAATGACAGATCAGCCACTTTTACGCTGGACAAAGCTGTCAAATCTCGCATTTAATGCAAACTCTGACATTGAGATATTAATGATGGCATATATCACAGAATTCAAAGGGATTTGTTTTTACACAGAGACCAATGTTGTCGTTTAGTGTGTGGATTGAGCTACTTTACGCTCACACTATGGCTTCTTTTACGCACGAAGATTATACGAGCCTTTACGCTCAACAGTCGACGTGTGCGTAAAGTCTATTTGAGCTGCTTTTACGCTCAAGGTTATTTAACAACCACTTTACGCGGGAAGTCTATGTCAGGGCTATTTTACGCCTAATCTACTGCTTTACGCTCAGAGTACATTGGGACTATTTTTACGCCCTATTCTCCTCCACCAGTTTATAACGTGGTTTGCTTACGTGGCTTTCATGCCATTCTTCTCGAAGAACGTGTGTACATGCATCCTATTCTTACTGAAATGATGGGACACGTGTCAACATATACAGAGGATGGCTTCAGTCGTGGGTGGCAGTTGTTAGCGTAAAGATGGAACTTTTGCTGAGTTTTTACGCACAAAAGCCCAAGTCTATAAATAGACTTTTTTTTCTCATAACACAAACACAGAGACATGAGAGAATACAGAGATCAGAACTTAGAGATTTTGATTCTCCAGAGCATTCTTCTTCAACCTTTCTTTCAGAACAGAGTGAAGCAAAGCAGGAAAGCATTCGGCCTCGCCATCAGTGCCCAAGTGCGTCGATACCTTTCTGGTGACTTAGTTCTTCCAGTTGTTCTACTTCAAGCAGTGATCTTCATCATCATCATATGGTCCAAGGAGCAAAGTGATCATTTACGAATCAGACTTCCATAGCAATACTTTCCCAGAATCAAATTTGTACTTCTTGTACTTTTTCTCGTTTTATTTTCAAAGGCCAATTTCCATTTTTGGCATTTTGTTAAGTGAAACAACTGCGGCTTACTACTTTAACTAACTAGGGTTATCACAAGCCTAATTACTAATAAGATGCAATAAGAATTCTTCAGTCCCAAGCCCTGCAGACTATCTAGTTATCCTTCCGCGGGTTGAGAGTATGGTTGGGTACATCGCCCAGGAGATGATATACCCTTAGGTGACTTAGAGGGTGCAACACATGACAGTGTGCTGGAAATGTGCTCTACTCGTCAGCAAGCTATAAGTCCAATTAAAGCGCCCAGATAACAAGATCGCCTGTGACTGGAAATTCTCCAAGAACTATAGTTAGATCTAGTCATTAGCCTAATTCCATATTCAGTACGAATCCCTGACCGTGGGAACCAGGAAGTCACGTCCTAGATATGATGCAAGACAAGACATGTGGATTGCACAAGCAAGCAAGCAGGAACACCCACGGTGTCAGAACAAGTTACAAGAGTCAAGTTTAGTCAGCTGTCGCAACAGCATCAAGTCAAGTCAGGTTACAAGTCAAGTTACAAGTATAGAGTGCGCCGCCATGGGCCACTTATCAAGTTATCAGGTTACAAGTCAAGAGTGCACCCCATCGGGTCACTATCAAGAAGATCAGAAGTACTAGGATCATAAATCACAGAAATCCCGAAAACCGTACTAGTCATAAGCAAATACTGAAAATCGTGTCAGGTCGTATTGGGTCAAGATAGTCGTGCTGTGTGGAACAAGATCTCAAAACCCAATCCACAAAAGAGAAGCCAGGCTTAAAGAAGATAAAACCAAATCACCATGGTTAATAGACTGCACAGGAGATGGTTGGCACAAGAGAAAGGGGCTGCGCAGGGATGAACTGCACTGAGGAAAGAGGGCTACACAGGGGGTGGTTGGCGCAGGAGATGGATGGCGCTGGGGATGGTTGGCGCAGGGGTCAAGTGCGCTAGGTTGGATGGCGCAGGGGATGGTTGGCGCAGGGGTCAAGTGCGCTAGGTTGGATGGCGCAGGCGATGGATGGCGCAGGGTCAAGTATGCTAGGTTGGATGGCGCAGGGGATGGTTGGCGCAGGGGTCAAGTGGCGCAGGGTCAGGTGGCGCAGGGGAGGATGGCGCACGGGCCGAGTGCGCCAGGGGATCAGCGCGGTTCGATAAAGGGCGAGCTGCGCGGTCGGCACTGCGCTAAAGAGCGCTGGCAGAGGGGAGGAGGCGCAGTTCAGCGCTGCGCTAAAGAGCGCAGGCTGAAGTCTTCTTCTCCAGGCCGAGAGGAAGCATCAAGAACACCAAAAATTCAATTTTTATATCTTGGTCAAATCAAAACCAAATCTAGATTTTCAAAGTTCTAACTTGAGTAAAATTGAATTCTCTTCCACATGGAAGCATCAAAACAAGCTAAAATCAAAGTTTGATAGATCAAAACCAAGAATTTCCGAAAATGGTTAAAACCTAGATCTATAAAAATGGAAACTCCAAAACACAAAATGCCAAGTTCTAATATTGTTCACCATGGCCTAATCTAGCAAATGGACAAATAAAATAGGGTTCTCATGTGGTGGCAAGGTGCACTTGCCTATGGTGTTCGTGTTGTGTGGAGGAAGGAAGAAGAAGATGGAGGAAAATAAATGAAAGTAAAGAGGAGAGAGAAAAGTTAGGTGGAATTAAATGGGGGTGGGTGTATTGTGTTGAGGGTGGAGTTTAGCTAAGGGTGTTCCATGCATATTAAACCAAACCAAACCAATAAAAATCGAGCCGAGCCGAAACCCAAAATACGAGAAAAACCCAAAATTTCCACAAGTCCAAAAAAATAAAAATACCTGCCAAAATCCAATTACGAGTATAAATACGAAATACAAGAAATGGGGGTGACAACTCTACCCACCTTAAAAGAATTTCGTCCTCGAAATTTAAATCAAGATGCTTAGAGGTGTAAGAGCCAGCTATACTAATCACCAATAAGCTACACTAAGCAAGCAATCAAGCAATCATACATGCAAGCAAAGGATGGGAAGCATAAGGCATAAGGAAGACATTATACCTTATGAGTCAAACAAGTCAGGATATCGCGATCGGATGTCATCCTCACGCTCCCATGTTGACCCACCTAGATAGTGATGAAACCAAGCAACACGGACTAAGTAAATAGTCTTGTTCTTGAGTATCTTCTCTCTCCGGTCCAATATAGACACGGGCCTCTCCTCATATGAAAGGTTAGTACCAACAACCAATTCCGAATGGTCTAGGATATGGCTCGGGTCCGGGATGTACCATCGTAATTGGGATACATGGAATACATCATGCACCTCACTCAACAACGGCAGAAAAGCAAGACGATAGGATACATCTCCTACTCGCTCCAGGATATCGAACGGCCCTATATACCTAGGACTAAGCTTTCTCCGCACGCTAAAGCGAATGACGCCGCGGTTAGGAGAGATCCTAAGGAATACATGGTCGCCGATAGCAAACTCTAGGGGACGCCGATGAGCATCGGCCCAATGGCGCTGGCGATCTTGGGCAACTCAAAGATGATCCCTGACTTTTCTGACTACTTCAACCGTCTGGGCAATCATTTCTGGACCGAGCATCTGCCTCTCTCCAACATCATCCCACGCTAGTGGGGATCTGTACTTCCTACCGTACAGAGCCTCGAATGGTGCCATCTGGATGCTGGCCTAGAAGCTATTGTTGTACGAGAACTCTACCAGGTGCAGGTGATCCTCCCACGAACCACCGAAGTCAAGTGTACAAGATCTCAATATGTCTTCAAGAGTCTGGATTGTGCGCTCTGACTGGCCATCTGTCTGCGGATGATAAGCTGAGCTAAACTGAAGGTGAGTCCCCAAACTCTCCTGCAAGCTACGCCAAAAGTGTGACATGAATCTTGAATCCCTGTCCGAGGTAATACTAACGGGCACACCGTGAAGCCTGACAATCTGTCTGAGGTACATCTCTGCCAACTGAGCCGTTGACTGCCCATCTCTGAATGGGAGAAAATGAGCCACCTTCATGAGCCGGTCAACTATAACCCAAATAGCATCTCGACCAGCTGGAGATCTAGGCAATCCAGTCACAAAATCTATGGTCACATGCTCCCACTTCCATTCTGGAATCGGCAAGGGCTGAAGAAGTCCAGCAGGCCTCTGATGTTCAACTTTAACCTGCTGGCAAACCAAACACCGAGAGACAAACCGGGCTATATCCCTCTTCATGCCATTCTACCAGAAGTGCTGACGAATATCACGGTACATCTTCGTGCCACCGGGATGAATAGAATACTGTGAGCTATGTGCTTCTGCCATGACCTCCTGTCTGATATCTCCACTGGGTACACAAAGACGAGTACCGTACCGAAGTGTACCATCTTCATGAATGCACAACTCTGGTCTTCTTCCTGCCTCACACTCTGTTCTGAGCCGCTGAAGCTTGGAATCTGTAGACTGTGCCACCCGGATCCTCTCAACTATGCTGGACTGAACCTGTAGACTGGCCATTAATGCCACACTGGTAGGAAGAACCACTTCAATTCCCATCTTCTGAAGATCTGCCAGTAACTCTGGTTGTGCCGTTAGGAAGTAAACTTCGGCTCTCCGGCTCAACGCATCTGCTACAACGTTGGCCTTCCCTAGGTGGTACTGCAAGTCCATATCGTAGTCCACCAATAGTTCAAGCCATCTCCTCTGCTGCATATTAAGGTCCTTCTGGGTAAAAACATACTTCAGGCTCTTGTGATCAGTAAATATCGCTACTCTATCTCCGTACAAGTAGTGCCTCCACAACTTAAGTGCAAACACTACTGCTGCCAGCTCCAAGTCATGGGTCGGGTAATTCTTCTCATGATCACGAAGTTGACGTGATGCATAAGATATTACCTTCCTATGCTGCATCAAGACACACCCCAATCCTCTGCCTGAAGCGTCGCAATAAACTGTGAATCCTTCGGTCCCATCTGGAAGTGTGAGAATGGGAGCCGTTATCAAACCTCACTTCAACTTTTCAAATGATTCCAGACACTCTGCTGTCCAAGCAAACTGCACATCCTTGCGGGTCAACTGGGTCATCGGCGCTGAAATCTTTGTAAAATCTGAAACGAATCGCCGGTAGTAGCCGGCTAATCCAAGGAAGCTGCGAACTTCTGCCACTGAACTAGGTACTGGCCATGACTCGATAGCCACAATCTTCTGGAGATCCACTTCTACTCCTCCTCGAGTAATGATGTGACCCAAGTACGAAATGCGATCGAGCGAGAACTCGCATTTACTGAACTTGGCGTACAACTGACGCTCTCTAAGCGTCTGAAGGACGATTCTGAGATGCTGCTCGTGCTCTGCTTCGCTCTTGCTGTAGACCAGGATATCATCTAGGAACACGATTACGAACTGATCCAAGTAAGGCATGAAAATGCGATTCATGAGGTCCATGAACACAGCTGGCGCATTGGTCGCTTCGAATGGCATAACAAGGAACTTCCAATGACCATACCTAGATCGAAAAGCTGTCTTCGGGATGTCCTGCTCTCTGACTCTGATCTAGTGGTATCCTGACCGCAAGTCTATGTTCGAAAACACTGAAGCCCCTTTGAGTTGATCAAACAAGTCATCTATCCTCGGGAGAGGGTATCTGTTCTTGATTGTCACTGAGTTCAAGGTACGATAATCTACACATAGCCTGGACGTACCATCCTTCTTTTTCACAAGAAGTATCGGGGATCCCCAAGGCGATCCACTTACACGAATGAATCCCTTGGTCCTGAGTTCTTCAATCATCTTGTACAAAATCTCCAACTCTGAAGGCGCCATCCTGTAGACTCGCTCTGATACTGGTGCTGTTTCGGGGATCAAGTCTATAGTGAACTCGATCTCCCGCTCTGGCGGCAGCCCTGGAAGTTCCTCTGGGAAGACATCTGGAAACTCTTCAACTATCCGGGGTAACTGCACTGCTGCTACTGCCATCCGTAATACAGGAGAAGATGGCTCCACCGTGCCTCTGGAAAATGAAAACTCTGGCTCTTCTGGAATACTAAAGACAACCCTGCCAACATGGCAGTCTATCCTAGCATACTGGTTCCTCAACCAATCCATGCCTAGGACTACATCATAGTCTGCCATAGGGAACTCTATGAATATAGCGGAGAACTCTCTACCGCTAACTATGATCCGACACGAGGAAAATACTCGATCTACTCCCACAAGACCATTACCAGTAAGTATATTGAGCCTTACTGATAATGACTCTGACTCCAATCCTATCCATGTCGCGAATCGTGGAGACATGAATGAATATGATGCACCAGAATCAAATAATACCGATGCTGGAAAGGAGTTGACGCGAATAGTACCTGCCACTACCTCACATGGTGCAACTTCTTCTTCCATAGCCATCATCATGGCCTGACCTCTAGCTGCGGGTCCCCTCTGCTGGAAACCTCTCTGCCTACTCTGCACTTGGGCTTGGGTATACTGCTGCTGGTTCTGCTGATGAAATGCCTGGGCCTGAGGCAACAATGGCCTCGGGTACTGCTGCTGCTGCACAGGTGCTGGTCCCCTAACCGATGGACTGGTTAGGTTGGAAGAAGATGAACTACCCCTATTCGGGCAGGCTCCTATCTTGTGATCTGTCGCTCCACAAGCCAGGCACAATCCTTGCGCCCTACGACAATCTGCCACTACATGGCCTGGCTTCCCGCAATGTGAATATCCCATCGCGGAAGTCTTCTTCTGCTTCTGCTGCTGTGGGTACGTCGGGGTCGAATGCTGAACCGACGTCACTGAGGCTGCCTGTCTCGGAGTTCCAATAGTCAAACTTCTAGCTGCCGGGGCTGGAGCTGATGATTGGTGCATCTGATTGTGGGACCGCTTCCTACCTCCGGTCCTATCCACGATCCTCTGGGAGGTATACTCATGTCACCTAGCTGCCCTCAATACTGCATCGAACGTCTGGTGCTCGAACTGCTCAACTGCCAGCAAGATCTCCAAATGCAGTCCCTGCTGGAACCGCTGGGCCCTATCAAACTCGGTCGCCACCAAGGTGGGGGCAAACCTACTGAGTCTAGAAAACTCAGTCGCATAAATGTCGACTGTTCTGCCTCCTTGCTTCAAGTTGGTAAATCTCGTCTGCAGGTCGTACCGATCCACCGTATCAAAATACTTCGTCTGGAATCTCTCTCTAAACACCGCCCAAGCAATGGGTGCCACTAATCCCATAGCTTGCGCTGCCCACCAACTACGAGCCAAGTCCAGCAACTGCAGGCGTACCACCGCCACCTTCTCATTCTCGGGTGTTCTAGCTGCTTCCAGAACCACTTCGGTATCCTGAAGCCAAGCGTCCGTGGCAATCGCATCTTCACTGCCGTCGAAGAATGGAGGGTTCAAGCGCTTGAAGCTGTTGGCCGCGCTGTTCCCTGGATGACCGCCTCTGGTCAAAGCATCTGCTACTACCTGGTGCAAGGCGTCTCCTCTGCAATCTTGAGAAGCTATCAAGGTCCTGATGAGACCTACCAAGGTGCCATCATCCGACTCGGCAGGCTGAACGGGCTGAACTGGAGGCTCTCCTCCAGTAGGTATAACTCGGGAGGCAACTCCAGAATGCTGGGCTTGATCTCCAGGTTGCTGCTGGTCCACAGGAGGTGCTCCATCTTGCTGATCAGCAGGGTCAGGTACAGTGCCGCTGAAGAAGATGACACAGGAAAAATAATGAGAAAGGACCAGGACAGATCAATGATACAAGCATGTGATCAGGGCAAGAATCCAGAGATTTCAGAGGATATGAACAGAGATCAAGGACGAATAATGATTGAGACATCTATTCGGTAAACCCTCACATTTCTTGATTGACAAGACCTGTATGGGCCACCACTTAGACCATGTCACGCCCCAGAACCAGAATACTGGAGTGCGGGGGCGAACATAGCCAGCTACTTATATTGAAATGAAGTCCATCTCGCTATACGGTCACGGCTGTCTAGATATGAGGGTTTACTATAAGCCAACAGTCTCTTAAGATCAAGCCTATTGTCTCAATCTTAAGCAAGTAATATAGATACAAGATGTTAGATCATCAAATATACAATAAAAGGCATCCCAAATATTATATATCAGCTGATCATGAAGCTAGTCATACAAAATGCTAGGACTAGCGAGAGTTAAGTCAGACATGATCAACCATAGGATTTGTTAATCATGTTTATAGCCCGTAGGCAGACAGTAAGTAAAGGTGCATCGAGCTAACAGGTGCTCGTCGGCTAAACGCCTCAAAAGAATAATTTACAATAGAGTGAGCGAAACAAAATAGAAAATCCACTCGTAGCCCGGGTTCCTTCTAGTCGCCACCATCGGGCTGGAGGTTCGGTAGATCCTCGGGTGCTGCTCCGAAATCTGGCCACACAAAACCAGCTGGGTCAAACCCCAGAAAGAGCAAGTGCCACAAAAGAGGCCACGAAATAAGAACAAAAGCTAGCATATCAGAACATAAGAAAATAAAAAAAAGTGCAAGTAATAAAAGTACAACAGGACAATAAACGACTAGGGACATGGAACCATTCCGGGAGCCAGATTACAACCCGTAAACCAAACAAGGACCGGAGTTTTAATCCTTCGCCTGAATAGCACTTGTCTCTATCCAATTATTGTTAAAGATAAGTTAAACAATCATGTACAGGAGTACCAGATACAGGGACTAGACAAGACTTAGACAGAGCTAGACACCATCCATTCACAAGCGGCCAAGCAATTACTACGGCTTACTACTTTAACTAACTAAGGTTATCACAAGCCTAATTACTAACAAGATGCAATGAGAATTCTCCAGTCCCAAGCCCTGCAGACTATCTAGTTATCCTTCCACGGGTTGAGAGTATGGTTGGGTACATCGCCCAGGAGACGATATACCCTTAGGTGACTTAGAGGGTGCAACCCATGACAGTGTGCTGGAAATGTGCTCTACTCGTCGGCAAGCTACAAGTCCAATTAAAGCGCCCAGATAACGAGATCGCCTGTGACTGGAAATTCTCCAAGAACTATAGTTAGATCTAGTCATTAGCCTAATTCCATATTCAGTGCGAATCCCTGACCGTGGGAACCAGGGAGTCATGTCCTAGACATGATGCAAGACAAGACAGGTGGATTGCACAAGCAAGCAAGCACGAACACCCACGGTGTCAGAGCAAGTTACAAGAGTCAAGTTTAGTCAGCTGTCGCAACAGCATCAAGTCAAGTCAGGTTACAAGTCAAGTTACAAGTCAAGAGTGCGCCGCCACGGGCCACTTATCAAGTTATCAGGTTACAAGTCAAGAGTGCACCCCATCGGGTCACTATCAAGAAGATCAGAAGTACTATGATCATAAATCACAGAAATCCCGAAAATCATACTAGTCATAAGCAAATACTGAAAATCATGTCAGACCGTGTTGGGTCAAGATAGTCGTGCTGTGTGGAACAAGATCTCAAAACCCAATCCACAAAAGAGAAGCCAGGCTTAAAGAAGATAAAACCAAATCACCATGGTCAATAGACTGCGCAGGAGATGGTTGGCGCAAGAGAAAGGGGCTGCACAGGGATGAACTGCGCTGAGGGAAGAGGACTGCGCAGGGGGTGGTTGGCGCAGGAGATGGATGGTGCAGGGGATGGTTGGCGCAGGGGTCAAGTGCGCTAGGTTGGATGGCGTAGGGGATGGCTGGCGCAGGGGTCAAGTGCGCTAGGTTGGATGGCGCAGGCGATAGATGGCGCAGGGTCAAGTGCGCTAGGTTGGATGGCGCAGGAGATGGTTGGCGCAGGGGTCAAGTGGCGCAGGGTCAGGTGGCGCAGGGGAGGATGGCGCAGGTGCCGAGTGCGCCAGGGGATCAGCGCGGTTCGCCAAAGGGCGAGCTGCGCGGTCGGCACTGCGCTAAAGAGCGCTGGCTGAGGGGAGGAGGCGCAGTTCAGCACTGCGCTAAAGAGCGCAGGCTGAAGTCTTCTTCTCCAGGCCGCGAGGAAGCATCAAGAACACCAAAAATTTAATTTTTATATCTTGGTCAAATCAAAACCAAATCTAGATTTTCAAAGTTCTAATTTGAGTAAAATTGAATTCTCTTCCACATGGAAGCATCAAAACAAGCTAAAATTAAAGTTTGATAGATCAAAACCAAGAATTTTCAAAAATGGTTAAAATCTAGATCTAGAAAAATGGAAACTCCAAAACACAAAATGTCAAGTTCTAATGTTGTTCACCATGGCCTAATCTAACAAATGGACAAATAAAATAGGGTTCTCATATGGTGGCAAGGTGCACTTGCCTATGGTGTTGGTGTTGTGTGGAGGAAGGAAGAAGAAGGTGGAGGAAAATAAATGAAAGTAAAGAGGAGAGAGAAAAGTTAGGTGGGATTAAATGGGGGTGGGTGTGTTGTGTTGAGGGTGGAGTTTAGCTAAGGGTGTTCCATGCATATTAAACCAAACCAAACCAATTAAAACCGAGCCGAACCGAAACCCAAAATACGAGAAAAATCTAAAATTTCCACAAGTCCAGAAAAATAAAAATACCTACCAAAATCCAATTACGAGTATAAATATGAAATACGAGAAACGGGGGTG
>JANAVB010014398.1:5227762-5235262 GCA_029216955.1 Iris pallida | reverse complement strand
TTGGCCTACGGCCAAGATTTGAGTTTCGAAGTCCAAGATGGACTTGGATATGGGTTGTAAGGGTTGGTAATGATTAGAAATAGTCGTCTAGACCTAGTCTTGACCTTGGTTGACCACGGTTGACTTTTTAGACCAAAAGTCAACTATGGGTCAACACTTTACCCAATTTAGTCCCAAATTCCATTAAACTTGGACAGTTGACCAAAAGTCAACTGTTAGTCACCATTGACCTAGGATTGACCTAGGGTTGACCTAGAGTTGACCGAAGTTGACCCGTTGACCAAAAGTCAACTGTAAGTCAACTCTCGACCTAGTTTGATTCGGATTGAATTCCAATACTCTCCCATGACCAAAGTTGACCCAACTAGACTTGTCTTGACCTAGAATGACTTAATAGGGTTTAATTTGATTTGACTTTACTTCCTAAACATAGTATTGATACGTCTTGTTCTCTATAGGTCCTCGAGACGCAGCATTGGATCCCGTTGACATATCATATCATATTACAGGCGAGTATATTCTCTGACACTTTTTCAATTTACGATGATTGTTATAATTCATGTAATTAGTGTAGATATGCTTGTTCTCGACACATTGGTCACACGGATTGGTATTCATGGATCCCGACATGAGATGTTATTCCTCGTTATCTTGGTATATCTTGTGCAAGTCCCTTGTAGTTCTTGTGTAATATATGGACACCGATTCTCGAGGAGACTTGCTCCCTTCTCGTAGAATCCCGTGTCATAACGTGTCTTGCTTGGATCCACTCTACCAATCGGGGACGGGGAGTATTAGTGTAGATATGTGGTCAAAGCCTATTGTGCACCCATTGTACACCTATTGATTGTGAGTATTGATCATACACCCCACGTATGATTAGCCAGGCCTGTTACTATTTGTGCAAGTTCCCAAGCCGTCGACATGTTGTAGCTAGTACTCACACACCTAGATATATGATTCTTGACTCTTGTACATGCCATGATCAGTTTACTTGCCTTGTTTTAGCTCTAGATTTACAGCTTACCTTGCCATGATACTCACATGTACATTCCATGATTTTCTTGTATATACTCTCTATTTACTGTCTTATAGCTTTTGTCATATCTTGTGAACTGTTGTTAGTTGATTGTACTCGTTCTATCCTGACTGGATATATTAACAAAATATTACAGATGCAG
Source organism: Iris pallida (assembly GCA_029216955.1). Taxonomy (NCBI): domain Eukaryota; kingdom Viridiplantae; phylum Streptophyta; class Magnoliopsida; order Asparagales; family Iridaceae; genus Iris; species Iris pallida. The sequence continues at coordinate 5,234,081 of JANAVB010014398.1, read as the reverse complement.
ATGAGGGGGATTACAGTACCTACTACGGTCCAGATGACATAGTGGGCTTAGACTTGGAGACTTTGGTCCAGCATGGCTTAGCTTCGCCTGACGAGACTTTACCTATTGCTTAGTTAGAGTAGGTCTTTTGCACTGGACCTTGTCTCCAGCTACTTTTGAGACTGTTATTTATTATGGATTGTATTAGAGACTTGGACTTGTATATTATTTGTGTTTGGACTTGACAAGTTATATTTTAGCGTCTTGTTGTCTTTATCTTTCAGTCTTTACTTTATCATCTTAGAGTTGTGATTGAGCACTCATATATATTCATTGCTTGTCCTCCGTTCGGAGTTGACCATATTCTCGACAGGTTCTTGATATATATATAAACTGTTGTTAGAGTAGAAAACCTACAGCGTTCCACGCCGTTTTTACGGTGAGGGCTGGGCGTTGTCACGTGCACGTGCCCTTATAGCGGGTGCGGGTCGTGACAAAGGATAAGGAAGATATCGGTACGATAGCACGGTGATGGTCTAGAGATACAAATAGGCCAAGGCATCGGTCCTAAAACTGATCCTAAGGCAAGAATAGAAAGACAATCGTAAAAGGGATACGTTACACAAAAGTAAATTAACGTGTTGGTTTTGTGTGGGTGGGCGAGGGGCACTCCACCAGTACAGTTGAGTACTGACACCCACATAGTTTTCATGTGCATGCGCAGGTAGAAGCTCGTGGTGCGGGGCTCGCTTGGATGCGTCGAGACATGGAGTTTCTTAGCGATTCGAAGCGTGCGTTCCGCGTAAAGACTGGTCTTATACGGGACATAATGTATGGACATCGCCTATCCGAAGCATCCACTGGCTCGAGACGAGTATTGAGAGATGAGAGAGAGCTGAGTGACTTGTAATGTGAGAAGAGTGAGTTTGAGTGATTGTAATCTTGGCCTTGCGCCCCATTGTAACCTTTGTTTCAACATCAATAAAGAGCTTCTTTTGAATAACTTGTGTTTCGTTCTAAATTTTTGCTGCGTGTTCAATGTCTCTGCTTGGGACTTCTGTGCGACGACCCCGTCGCAGCCGCTGTAATCGGCCGTTATGGAACCCGTCTTGCTCGAGCGCAATCAAGGCTCGTGCGGCATCACGCCTTAGCGAGGACGATCGCTCCTACGGGAGCAGGGCGTGACAGCTAGCAGGTTCAGGGATTTGTCTGCTCGCGGCGGAACTTCGCTTGAACGCGTTGAGACTTGGAATGCCGAAGCGTATTGAGGCGTGCAACCGCATTGACGTTCGAACATGCAACAAGATTGATGCGGCCGAGATATAGAAGGCATGATGTATGGAACGGTGAAATCCTTTGTGGGCAAGAGAGAATCTGAGTGTTGTAGCCAATCTGGCATATATTGTTGGGCTACCGAAAGCCTTTGTAATCTCATTTCGAATATCAATAAAAGAGAATTGTTTCGTATACTCAGTTTTCCTTTCGTTGTTAATATCAACTCAAAGATAACCATTTGAGAACTTGTCATCTTGCCTTGCACGAGCGCAACTCCAGGCTCGTGCGGCATCACGCCCCCTGCGAGGACGATGATTCGGGTGATTATGGGTCGGGGCGTGAAAGTGGGTTAGGGGTCGAGCTTGAGGATGACGACGGGGTCGAGGGTTAGGCGTCGAGTTCGAGGACGACGGTGGGGTCGAGGGTTATGCACGACGGTTGGGTTGCTGGTGGGGTTAGGGGTCGAGCTCAAGGACGGTAGTGGGGTTGGCGATGACGACGGAGTTGGGGGGTCAAACTCGAGGACGGGGACACATGGCTTGTATTGTGTCCGGTGTCAAGACTTGTATTGTGTCCTCAGGGTCGGACCCGAGGACACAATAGTTTGGTTTTCTGCTTTTTTTGTGCTTGTATCTGACACAGAAAATTGGTGTGGACACGTCAGGGTCGTACCCAAAGTCGGGCACACGACTGACACAAATTTTTTTTAGTGGACACATGAAGGATGCTTGAATTTTCTTGACATAAAATTTCAAAAAAAATTTATAGAAATATTTTACCAAACACAATCCTCAACTTTTATTTCTAGAGTTATTTTTCAGATGAAAGTAACCAAACACAAATTCAGAATATCTATTTTAAAAAAAATAACTTTATAATTTTCTTTCAGAAAACTGTTTTAATTACAACAGAAATCATGTAGCAATTAACAAGCAACAAAATCCACTCCATATGTGCATCACACAGCTAGACCCGAAAAATAAATTCTCAAATATATTTTGATTCATGCCATTACATCCCATTTTTTGTGCTCATTCAATATATTATTCTTATTTAGCTAATAAACTAACATACTAATTAATTTTTAATTTGTGTATGGTAATAATTTAGTTATTAAGATAATTAATTGACAGTAAACAATAAATGTGGTTGAATAAATAAAAGATACTAACAATAAATTATATTTATTTTAATTTTTTTATTAAGGTAAATAATTAAACTAAAATAATAATCGCTTAGTTAAAATGATAATATTAGTAATTAATTAATACTAATTAATATATTATATAATTAGGATAATTTAGTTAGTTAACCAAAATAACTTGTTAATGTTAATTATTTGTCCTTACTATTTATCTTAATTTGTTAGACTAATCATTTACTTTTATCAGTGCTAATCAATTAAAAAAAGTAAATTTATTACATAAAAAATAAAAAATAGGTAAAAGGTAATTAATAGTTAACTAGTACTTAGTTAAATATAATATCAATAACTAATTATTACATTAATATAGAATAGAAAATTTATTATTTAATTAGATGACCAAAACAATTTAGTGATATTAACTAATTATATTACTAATTATCTTAATGTATTAAATTCATTAATTTTTCTTATTACTATAATCTACTTTATCACTTTTACTGTCATATTTTTACCTTAAGTCACATTTGTTTTGCGGATTCGAGATCTTGAGAAAGAAAAGTGATTTATTCTTTGCGTTTGGATTAAAAAAAAAGGAAATAAAAATGATTTCGAAAGAAAAAATAATGGAGAAAATGATTCCTCCACCTTCCATGTATTCATTTTTTTCATTCCAATGATTTTTTTTTTTCTTTCAATTTTTTTAATATTGATTTTCTTTATAGAAATGAAAAAAAACAAATTATGTGAACCAAACATGACCTTATAGTACGAATCCAAATGTTTCATTCCACTTGCCCATTGAATATTCAATGTCTTTGTTGACCTGATTTCAAGTTCATTCTTTTCCTTTTTGTTAAAAATTATTTTATTTTATTTATGTTTAATGAGGCCAAAGTTGGAACCCTTGTTAGCAATCACCCGAATAAAACTCGTATTATACGCAAATTTTTTCGTATATTTCATAAACGTATAATACTTGCGTACTTTTGACAGATCCAAATCAGTACATAAATTTTCAGCATGCGAAGTTTTAAACGTGTTCTGTATAAATTATTGAAAAATTTGGCACAAAAAACGTGTTGGGAACCTGTTTAATTAACCAAATTTGACAACATATTTAAGAATGTGAAGTTTTTAATCTCAATATTTTTATTTTTCGAATACTTGACCGAATTTTTGAACATATTTTATTTGTACTGAACCGATTTATACTCGTACTTTTGCCGTCCTGAATTTTTTTTGTTTGCCGAATTGCTAACAAGGGTTGGAACTCACACCTCACTAATAAATTAATAATCCATACCAGTCAACCCCAGGTGGCAAGGAATCCAATCCAATATTTGCTGACATCCGACTTTTATTTTAAGCCCCATACCAACGCCAACCAAGATTCAAACATACGTGCGTCGTCATTTTCATGTTTTCCACCCCAACCCCAACATTTTGCTTAAAGTTTGGGGTTAGGAGGAGATTGACTAAATCCTAACCACAACGACACGTGGACCGACCAGCGCACCGGAGCAGGTGGCCGCTCCGATCCGCCTGTAACCTTAGCCCAACAAGAAGTTAGGTACGAACTGCAGATCAATAGATTACAAAAATATCACCCAAGAGTTTGTTTAGATGTGGGAGACAAGGACACCTCATGGAATTAGGAGCAGGCAGCAAATTACCCCTCTCAAGGCAGGGACGAGCATTATTCACTTTTGAACGGAAACTCGAACGTTAGCTCGTTCGTTCTGTTCTGATACCAACAATCGGTATCAAAGCTTACGGGTTCGCAAGAGAGAATGTACAATCATGTCTACGAAACAGATGAACACACGTATGATCATCCTCACGGAGGATAACTGGACGATTTGAAAGCCATGGATAAATGACCTATTATGACGCAAGGATTTGTATGGTCCATTGGAGAGCGACAACGGTAAACTGTCGGACAAAACTACTGATGACTGGAAGCGATTGGATCGGAAGGCCGTTGGATTCACCCATCAATGGCTAGACGATTCGGTGTTTCACCATGTCTCCATAGAAAGTTATACAAAAGTACTTTGGGAGAAGCTGCGTTCGTTGTACGAACTGAAGACGGCTGGCAACAAAGCGTTACTTATTCGCCAACTCATACGGAGGGTGTCTCGGTGGCACAACATTTGAACAAGGTTCAGGTATCATCAATCAGCTGTCTGCGATGAAGATGGTGATTGACGATGAGTTTCAGGCCCTTCTGCTTTTGAGTTCTCTGCCGGAGAGCTGCAAGATGTTGGTGGTATTGGTGAGCAACTTCACGCCTGATGTAGTTGTCACAAGCGAGGACGCGGAAGAGTTCTCGGGATCCTGTGAGTGTGGACCGTAAGAAAGATTGCTATCACTGTGACGAAATGAGTCATTGTAAGAAGAATTGCATAAAGTTCAAAGCTGAGGAAATTAAAGATAAGGATGATCAGGAAGATTTCATGTCGTTTAAGATATCATCATCATAGCAACCGACGCAGAAAAATCTTGTGGCACATGTCATGACGGTGATTGGGTCATGGATACGAGAGCCTCATATAACGTCACTCCGTGTAGGAGGATCTTCACGTCATACCGAGGCGGTAGGTTTGGACGTGTGAAGATCGATAATAAGGGAACAAATGCATTTGTGAGCATCAGTAATGGCATTTGACAACAGAGCTTGACGAGAAGCTTGTTCTCAAGAGGGTGCAATATATATCGCGTTTGCGCTACGACTTGATTTCGGTAGAGAGACTGGAGGATGATGGTTGTCGCAGTATGTTCGAAGACAAAGATTGGATGTTTACGAAGGGTTCGCAATAGCTGACTCGAGGAGATATATGTTGTGGGATGTACATGCTCAAGTCGCTGAGGTGTGTAGGGAGGCCACAAACATTGGATGAAGTTCGAGGAATGTTCAACAGGCGTTTGTAAATCAACAAAAACTTGTCTTGGAAGGTCTTCGAGATGATTTGAGGGATACAGAGAGTTCGGTTCATCGAGACACAACAATGAGTGAAGATGAGTCAAAGATTGAGGGCAAGTCTATTGGTCCCATGATAACTGGTTAATCTCCAAGAGGGGTTTGTTCCACAGATCCAATTTTGGTGACGGGTGGTTTGCCAAAACTTCACATAACGACATTGGTTTCAGCAGTTCAAAGCCAGGGTGAAGATCAAGGTGTGTAACAAACTTAATCCGAGACATGCACATCTCCATTCATACAGTTCAGGGGAAGATGTTGGTAATTGACAACATGCACAACGCATGATGTTCCGCTCGAGGATGCATGTGCACAGGGGTGCTTCAGTGTTGGACACGAAGATGGACAGGTTCCGGAAATCGAATCTCGAGGAAATCGTACCGTCCACTTGATTGGACCAACCAAGGATAAAAAAGTTTATCGGAACGATGGCACATTCCAGTAGGAGACAAAAGTAGGTATCAAACAACCAAGACTTGCAGCGAGGCTGATCATTAGGGACTTCGATTTTGGCCATGTCACTGATGTCGGCATAACCTTGTGGTGTAGGAGGTGCTACGCATGGTTGCTAGCGTCGATGTGGTAGTCGAGGAGCTGGAAACGATGGATGATGCAAAGCAGCTCGGAAGATTGATGAACAGTGACAAGAAGGAGCATGAACTCTATCGCAGGACAGAAGACATGGAGTCCAGTTGAGGAGACATGGGGGTCAGCACCTCTCATCCGACTAGAGGGAGAGAATGTTGAGTCCAGTCTGGATGACAGGAACTGAATTCAACCCGAATTCGGTCCCTTGCCAAGTTTGGTCTGAACTCGAATATTTTATGATAGAGTCTTTGGCAGGGTCCAAACCAAACTCTGACCGTGCTCGGTTTGATCGACGGCTAACGAGTTTTATGTTTTAATCAACACCTGTGGTTTCGTTCGAACATTGTGGT